>CM029021.1:143604415-144204415 GCA_016801055.1 Panax notoginseng
TTCGAGGGCGAAATTTCATAAGAAAGGGAGGTTGTAAGACCCCGGCTTTTATAAATAAAGATGAATTTTTTATAAATATCATTTTTGAATATTATGGAGTAATTTGATATAATGTTCTAGTTGTGGGTAATATTTATAAATTTTACAAAGTACGCAAGTTGTTATATAATATTCGATTGGTCGGAGAATATTCGTTTTAACAGGGAATATTTGTACAACGGCACAATCATTGGTGGACCCCACAACGGAAATATTATCGGATTGAGAAAACGACAAAAATATTTTAGTAAAAAAAAAAAATAACGGCGAAAGTTTTACCATTGATACTGTTGAACTACTCGGTAGTAAAAGTACAGTAATACGTGTGGTTGCATAGTAGCACACGGTATTGATTATTAATGCTTATGTGAGAAGTCATTCAGTTGATTCAATTATTGTCAGTTAATAATATGAATTATTTAGCGATAATGACGTTTTGTTTTATTCGTATTATTAACGTAATAAAACAGAAACATCTTTTTATATAAACAGAATACTTTATTAAAGTTATTCTATAAATAGAATATATTATATTTTATTTAAAAAAAATCTTTAACTATGGACCGTCAGATTAAAGTAATCAATCTGGACCGTTCATGGATTGTTACTATGCATTCTATTTTTCTATAAATAGCAGCTCATTCCTTCATTATTTTTACGAATTCACTGAACTCTAGAGAGAGAAACTATAGAGAGAAACTATAGAGAGAGAGAAGAAGAGTATTCTGCTACTTAACTACTTCCTTATTTCAGCTCTTCTTTAAAATGGTAAGGGGTGTTATTCTTTCTTATTCATGAAGAGAACTGTTGTTATCCATTTCTTATTATTCTGTTGGAATAACCTGTATACGCGTCTACCCTATACTGGTGATATTCTTCTATTATTCTGTTGGAACATCCTGTCTGTGTGTTTTACACGGACCTGTTTGTTTTTATTATTATTCTGTTGGAACATCCTGTCTGTGTGTTTTACACCGGACCTGGTTCCGACTTTATTATTATTCTGTTGGAATATCCTGTCTGTGCGTTTTACGCCGGACCTGGTTCCATAATTTATTATTCTGTGGGATTGCACCAATATTTCCATTAAGTTTTAGTTTCTATACTCCATGAAATTAGTGGAATATCCTTGATAATTGCGGTTAATCCAGTATCTTTTCATGAAAATATTCTTCTAATGTGACGCCCCCAAAATTAGGTATACATCACCCATGTTGGGTCGTCAAATACATAGTACAGAATACAAATACAATTTACTAATACAACTGTCGTGTACAATACGACAAAACATAAACTGTGAGTTTGAATACAAATATTAGCTTCTAGAGAGTATTCATACTCAAAGGAGTCCTCAGTACATTTATTAACACACCATTACATAGAATAGTGAGGACTACTAACTAATACTATAAAATGATTATAAAATGTTTATAAAATGTTAAACGCACAATTCCGGTATTGCACCAATTATTGATTCTTACGAAGGAAGGCACACTCAATAATTGTTACAGTAGTTATTATTGTTCAATATTTTATTTTATTGATTCAATAATTGCTGCGTTGATATTTTATATTATTGTTGTTTCAATAATTACTGCTGCACAGTATTTTCTATTATAGATCAATAATTCATATTATTTGAATAATATTATTAGATAACATTATTGGCAATGTCTAGAAAGTTCTGTCTAAGGAGAGGTTTGTCATCTATTTGCGCGCCAGTAAGAAAAAATCCTTATTGGAAAGCTCCCTCTTCCTGGAACGGTCTGGTTGTCATAAATGTGATTCTGTAATATTATTTGTGAATAATTAATTATTGATTCATATGATAAGGAAATATTTATTTTATGTGGATATAAATGAGGGATATATTTTTGTGGTTAAAAATGAAGGAGTTAATGTTGAGGTTTTTATCAGTATTTTTGTCGGAATGGAGGTATTAAAAATCAGGATTTTTGAGATATTTTACGGAGGTTATAATTTTTAATCCGACCGTTGGATCGTGGTAATTTTTTGGATATGTTATACATATATAAGTTGAGTATATGTCCATAAATTTTTGAACTGTTAAAAATGAACGTATGATTTATTATGAATTTTACGAGATGACTGGTTCAGAAATTATTGAATTTTCGGAGTTTTATCATTTTGATAAAAATTCTTGAATTGGTGGGCCCCACTCTTAGTTGGTGAAGAAATGTGCTGAATTATATTTCAAATGTAGTGGGTGAGAATAGTAGCAGGTAAAGCCATCAGGTTGCAGGTCAAGCCTACTAAAATTTTCCTATAAATAGAGGGCTAAGCTAGAATTAAAAATCACACCTGAAACAAGTTTTCTCTCTTTCTCTCTCTAGATTATTGAGTGTATATTTTGTGAGTATTTAGATACTTTGAGAGTTTCTATTCATCAGTGCAAGTTTCTTTCAGCCTTATACCGGTATTCCGACCAGAAGTACTGATATTTTGAGGTAAGAGATATTATTTTCTTCTTAAATGATATTATTTTCTTCAATATCATTATGCTGAAATATTGATATGAGTTTTTATCAAATTTAAAACTTTTTGTGTCGGAGTTACTATTGACGTATACGTTACTTGTAAGACCCCAACTTTTATAAATAAAGATGAATTTTCTATAAATATCATTTTTGAATATTATGGAATTAATTTGATATAATGTTATAGTTGTGGGTAATATTTATAAATTTTACAAAGTACGCAAGTTGTTATATAATATTCGATTGGTCGGGGAATATTCGTTTTAACAGGGAATATTCGTACAACGGCACAATCATTGGTGGACCCCACAACGAAATTATTGTCGGATTGAGAAAACGACAAAAATATTTTATTAAAAATAACGGCGGAAGTTTTACCATTGTTACTGTTGAACTACTCGGTAGTAAAAGTACAGTAATACGTGTGGTTGCATAGTAGCACACGGTATTGATTATTAATGCTTATGTGAGAAGTCACTCAGTTTGATTCAATTATTGTCAGTTAATAATATGAATTATTTAGCGATAATGACGTTTTGTTTTATTCGTATTATTAACGTAATAAAACAGAAACATCTTTTTATATAAAACAGAATACTTTATTAAAGTTATTCTATAAATAAAATATATTATATTTTATTTAAAAGATTTTTCTTTAAATATGGACCGTCAGATTAAAGTAATCAATATGGACCGTTTATAGATTAGTTACTATGCATTCTATTTTTCTATAAATAGCAGCTCATTCCTTCATTATTTCTTACGAATTCACTGAACTCTAGAGAGAAAAACTATAGAGAGAAACTATAGAGAGAGAGAAGAAGAGTATTCTGCTACTTAACTACTTCCTTATTTCAGCTCTTCTTTAAAACGGTAAGGGTGTTATTCTTTCTTATTCATGAAGAGAACTGTTGTTATTCTATTTCTTATTATTCTGTTGGAATAACCTGTATACGTGGTCTACCCTATACTTGGTGACATTCTTCTATTATTCTGTTGGAACATCCTGTCTGTGTATTTTACACCGGACCTGGTTCCGTTTTTATTATTATTCTGTTGGAACATCCTGTCTGTGTGTTTTACACCGGACCTGGTTCCGTTTTTGTTATTATTCTGTTGGAACATCCTGTCTGTGTGTTTTACACCGGACCTGGTTCCGTCTTGTTATTATTCTGTTGGAACATCCTGTCTGTGTGTTTTACACCGGACCTGGTTCCATTATTTATATTCTGTCGGAATATCCTGTCTGTGCGTTTACGCGGACCTGGTTCCATTATTTATTATTCTGTCAGATTATCTTGTCTGTGCGTTTACGCGGACCTGGTTCCATTATTTATTATTCTGTTAGAATAACCTGTTTGTGCGGTCTATCGCATGCATGGTGATTTCTTTTGTTATTCCATTCTTTATTGTACTTAGTTGGTTAAGTTTTGACTTCTATACTCTATGAAATTTGTGGAATATCCTTGATAATTACGTTTCATCCAGTATCTTTTCATAAAAATATTCTTCTAAGCATTCTTGAATTTTACTCCACAAAGCAGTATCATGTTGACAATTCAGACGATTAATTCTTGAATAAATTAATTCTTGAACTTATTTTATTGAATTCTTATATCATTGTCATCATCCTCATGTTTATAAAATGTTGAAAGTCATCTGTGGCATGTAGTGCATAGATGGACTTGGTATGATTATGACTAGGGATTATTCGGTATAATCATGACCGTAATGTTACAAATGATGTGGTAAAAGTCATCATTGGCCCGTAGTGCATTGATGGACAGTTGTTGGCATGATCATGACCATTAATGAATACACGAATATCCTTGGCCGTAGTGCAGGGTGATTCGATGATGTGGATTATTTTATTAAGCTGAGTCACAACGATAACAATGTTGAAAAACCTTTTAAATCATAAAAGATAGTAGAGTTTATTTTCTACTTGACTCTTTTAATGGATTGCTTGTTCCACTGCAGTTAAACTTGATGTCTATTATATTTTATCAGTTTAACATTGTTGAAGGCTAATGATAATTTATTCTGCATTATCTTAGTCATAATATTTCTTACTGGGCTAGTTGAGCTCACCCTTTCTTTCACTGTTCTCTTCAGGAAATGAGAACGTAGCTGGGGCAAGTCGGGGAACGGAGTGATGGTTCGAATGATAGTATTAGTTAGTAGTCCTCTATATCTATGTAATAGTGTGTTTAATAAATATAATGAGGACTCCTTTTGAGTATGAATACTCTCTAGAAGATAATATTTGTATTCAAACTCACAGTTTATGTTTTGTCGTATTGTACACGACAGTTGTATTAGTAAGTTGTATTTGTATTCTGTACTATGTATCTGACGACCCAAGATGAGTGATGTATACCTAATTTGGGGGCGTCAAAGTTGGTATCAGAGCTTAGGGATATGATCCCTGACTAAGATGTGAGAATAGAACTAGGAGGGGAGAGACGGGGAATTCCTTCGCTAGTATGACATACCTAAGTTTATTTGCATGGTATTTAATTGGTCGGTCATAATATAAGTATAAAATATGACATATCAATTAATTTTTATTTTGTGGCAGTATCTGAAAATGACATCTGAGAATGTTGAGAATAGCAATGGAGCACAGGCGACTGTTGATTCACCACATATTAATAATCAGGATAATGTGCATCAGGAAGGTTACAATCCTCATGCAAACAACAACACTGACCAAATGATGAATGATCAAATGTTCAGAGGCTTTATGCAATTCATGCAACAACAGGTGAAAGCGGCTCCTGTCCACAACGTAGGTGGAAATACTGAAAACTCTCAGGCGGTCACCGCTAAACAGTTTAAGGAGCTGGGACCACCGGAGTTTAAGGGAGAACCCAAACCACTTGTAGCTGAAACATGGATAAAGCAGATCACCAAGATATTTGATGTCTTGGGTTGCTCCGAGGAGCAAAAGGTTCCCTTTGCCGCCTTTATGTTGCGAGGAGAGGCAGATTACTGGTGGGAATCGATAAAGCGTACTCAACCTGCCGCACTGAAGATGTCTTGGAGAAGTTCCAAGAGCTGTTTAACGACAAATACTTTCCCGAGAGTATTCGTCACATGAAGGAGGTGGAGTTCATCAAATTGGAGCAGAATAATATGACCGTGTCGCAGTACGAGGCAAAATTTGCAGAGTTATCCCGGTTTGCGTCCCACCTGGTGGATAATGAAGAAAGAATGACGCGGATATTTTTAAGAGGTTTGAAGCCGGAGATACGTCAACACCTTATTTCTCATAAACTGTGTTTGTATTCAGATGTTGTAAATAGGGCTCAGTTGGTGGAGCGCGATAACGAGACAACGCAACCAAAAGAGAGCAGCCGGCAAAATGATAATACCAGTGAAAGCAGTCATCGAAGCGGTGACCACAAGCGTGGAGGGAATCAACAGGCCAGAAATGGTAACCACTTCGGTGGTAATCAGGGCCAAAATAATAAGAATGGGCATTTCAAGAAGAGGAGATTCAACAATGATGGAAAGACGTCAGCACCAGCACCTGTCGTTAAGGAAGGAGAACGACCACCTATCATATGTTTCAAATACGGAGGGGAGGGGCACATCAGTCCAAACTGCGCGATGCCGTCCAAAGTATGCTATAATTGTGGAAGAGAAGGTCATTTAGCCCGATTTTATCGTTTACCGAAGACAAATTCAGCTAGGATGGAGGCACCAAAGGCCGTCCTAGAAAAGGCAAAATCGGTTGTGCAAGGGAGAGCGTTTGTTGTGAACTCCCAGAGAGCAAAGAACCCGAATGAGGTCATCACGGGTAAGCTTATCATAAACTCTAACGAAGTCTATACTTTATTTGATACCGGTTCTACCCATTCTTTTATTTCTCCTACTTGCGCTCATCGATTAAGTTTGATTCCGGAGAAATTAGACTTTGACTTAGCAGTTGAAACTCCATTGGGAGAAACCTTCATTACATCCACGTTTATAAGTCTTGTTTGGTTCAAGTTGGTACCCACACATTACCTGTCGATCTTATTTCATTAAAAATACTTGCATTTGACGTGATTCTAGGGATTGATTGGTTAACTACTTATCATGCAAAAATTGATTGTTTTCGTAAGGTTGTTAGCTTTCATATTCCTAATCGACCTATTATGCGAATTCAAGCAACCAAACCATTAAAATCAATCACTGTCATCTCAAGCCATAAAGCTATTCGTTTATTGAAAAACGGATGTCAAGCTTTCTTAGCTCATGTCACAAATCTAAACAAAAATACGTCAGCTTTGAATGATATTTTTGTTGTTAATAAATTTCCTGACGTATTTCCCGAAGAACTTACTGGCCTACCCCCAGAGCGTGAAATTGAATTTTGTATCGACCTTGAACCCGATACAAAACCCATTTCCAAAGCCCCATATCGAATGGCTCCTATTGAACTTCAGGAGTTAAAGACCCAACTGCAGGAATTGTTAGACAATGGTTTTATTCGTCCTAGTACTTCTCCTTGGGGTGCTCCTGTTCTGTTCGTGAAGAAGAAAGATGGGAGTATGCGACTTTGTATTGATTATCGGGAGTTGAATCATGTCACCATCAAAAATAGGTACCCATTGCCACGTATTGATGACCTGTTTGACCAGTTGCAAGGAGCACAATTCTTTTCAAAGATCGATCTTCGTTCTGGATATCATCAGCTGAAGTTAGAACTGAGGATATTCCAAAGACTGCCTTCAGAACTCGGTACGGGCATTATGAATTCTTAGTTATGTCTTTTGGATTGACTAATGCTCCTGCTGCCTTCATGGATATGATGAACAGGTATTCAAGGAATATTTAGATCACTTTGTGGTCGTCTTTATCGATGACATCCTAGTTTATTCCAAAAGCCGTGAAGATAATGAGCAACACTTGAGGTTGGTACTCCAAAAGCTTCGTGAATACAAACTTTATGCCAAGTTGAAGAAATGCGAGTTCTGGCTGGAGGAGGTAGCATTCCTTGGGCACGTAGTATCAAGTCGTGGAATATCGGTTGACTCGGCAAAAATTGAAGCTATTCAAAGCTGGGAGCAACCTAAATCAGTGACCGAAGTACGTAGCTTTCTTGGTTTGGCTGGTTATTATCGGAGATTCGTGGAAGGATTTTCTCGAATCGCTACTCCATTAACTCAGCTGACTCGGAAAGATACAAAGTTCGGTTGGAGCGAAGAATGTGAGCAGAGTTTTCAAGAACTCAAGAGGAGACTCATTTCAGCACCTGTTCTAACAATACCATCTGGTTCAGAGGGATTTGTCATCTACAGTGATGCTTCGAGCAAAGGGTTGGGATGCGTTCTCATGCAACATGGAAAAGTCATAGCCTATGCATCAAGACAACTCAAGGAATATGAGAGGAATTATCATACTCATGATCTAGAGTTGGCAGCTGTTGTCTTTGCACTTAAAATTTGGAGACATTACTTGTATGGGGAGAAAGTGGAGATCTTTACGGATCATAAAAGCCTCAAATATTTCTTCACTCAAAGGAACTCAACATGCGACAACGACGTTGGCTTGAACTGTTGAAAGATTATGGGGAGAATTGTTGATTGATATTACAGGGATAAAACATTGTTGGTGGATTTTTAACATGGAGAAGAAAATAGACTTTATAGTCTATTTACTCTTCTAATGGATTGCTCGTTCCGCTGCAACTATGTTGAAATTTTTATCATTTACCATATGTTCTAAATCTCTGATTTATTGTTGATGAAGGCTATTGATAATTGAATTATCTTTAGTCATGACATTCTTTACTGAGCTAGTTGTGCTCACCCTTTTGCTTCACAATTCCTTTCAGGTAATAAGAGTGTAGCTGGGTCGAGCGGGGGTAACAAGGGAATAGAACGGTGGTCATCTTAGTAGTTATATTTGGTGAAGAAAATAGGGTGAGGCGAACCCAACGTTGGAAGGGTGTTTTGTCACTATCATACAAGATGTCTAATGACATACACCTCGTGTCATCATAAGACAGGGTTGTGCTCATCCACTTGCTGAGTATATCTATGGGCACTACCTATATAATCTTGGTGTTTGTTTGAAGTATAATTCTCAATTAGAGACAGTGGAGATAATGATAAGTCAAGAGAAGACTCACCATTGGGAAGAATATGATAGTAATCTTCTCATTTTTCTTTGGGGTCTATTGGGTCAACCAAGGATAATTCTGTGGCCATATGATATCTATCATAACCTAGACGCGTGGCCTCCCATGTACGAAGGTTTCCTTGAGCACTTCCCAAAGATTCTAAATTTCTAGAACAGTTTTTGACTATACCTTTATGTAAGGTGTCATTGTGAGGTGATGTCCACGGTTGGAACATGAGTCACATTTGGTATATATTTGTATCCAAACTTATAGCATATGTGTTGTTGTATTTTGCACGACAATTGTTGTAATAAAGTTACAGTTTTTTTCTATACCATGTATTTGGCGACTCAGAATAGGTTGGATGGAATGGACCTATTTTGGGGTCGTTACATCAAGCCATAAAGCTATTCGTTTATTGAAAAACGGATGTCAAGCTTTCTTAGCTCATGTCACGGATCTAAACAAAAATACGTCAGTTTTGAATGATATTTCTATTGTTAATAAATTTCCTGACGTATTCCTTGAAGAACTTCCTGGCCTACCCCAGAGCGTGAAATTGAATTTTGTATCGACCTTGAACCCGGTACAAAATCCATTTTCAAAGCTCCATATCGAATGGCTCCTATTGAACTTCAGGAGTTAAAGATCCAACTGCAGGAATTGTTAGACATTGACTTTATTCGTCCTAGTACTTCTCCTTGGGGTGCTCCTGTGCTATTCGTGAAGAAGAAAGATGAAAGTATGCGACTTTGTATTGATTATCTAGAGTTGAATCATGTCACCATCAAAAACAGGTACCCATTGCCACGTATTGATGACCTGTTTGACCAGTTGCAAGGAGCACAATTCTTTTCAAAGATCGATCTTCGTTCTGGATATCATCAGCTGAAGGTTAGAACTGAGGATATTCCAAAGACGGCTTTCAGAACTCGGTACGGGCATTATGAATTCCTAGTCATGTCCTTTGGATTGACTAATGCTCCTGCTGCCTTCATGGATATGATGAATCGGGTATTCAAGGAATATTTGGATCACTTTGTGATCGTCTTTATTGATGACATCCTTATTTATTCCAAAAGCCGTGAAGATCATGAGCAACACTTGAGGCTGGTACTCCAAAAGCTTCGTGAATACAAGCTTTATGCCAAGTTAAAGAAATGCGAGTTCTGGCTGGAGGAGGTAGCATTCCTTGGGCACGTAGTATCAAGTCGTGGAATATCGGTTGACCCGGCAAAGATTGAAGCTATTCAAAGCTGGGAGCAACCTAAATCAGTGACCGAAGTACGTAGCTTTCTTGGTTTAGCTGGTTATTATCGGAGATTCGTGGAAGGATTTTCTCGAATCGCTACTCCATTAACTCAGCTGACTCGGAAAGATACAAAGTTCGGTTGGAGCGAAGAATGTGAGAAGAGTTTTCAAGAACTCAAGAGGAGACTCATTTCAGCACCTGTTCTAACAATACCATCTGGCTCGGAGGGATTTGTCATCTACAGTGATGCTTCGAGCAAAGGGTTGGGATGCGTTCTCATGCAACATGGAAAAGTCATAGCCTATGCATCAAGACAACTCAAGGAATATGAGAGGAATTATCCTACTCATGATCTAGAGTTGGCAGCTGTTGTCTTTGCACTTAAAATTTGGAGGCATTACTTGTATGGGGAGAAGGTGGAGATCTTTACGGATCATAAAAGCCTCAAATATTTCTTCACTCAAAAGGAACTCAACATGCGACAACGACGTTGGCTTGAACTGTTGAAAGATTATGATCATACCATTCAATACCATCCTGGAAAAGCGAACGTGGTAGCTGACGCATTGAGTAGAAGATCATATGCAAGTACGAGTGCAATATTGTCAACGCAAAGGCCCATTTTGTGTGACTTGCAAAGGATGGAGATAGAGTTAAAGACTCCAGGGACCCATGTGATGATGGCGAATATACGAGTAGAACCGACTTTAATCGATAAAGTTAAAGCTGCTCAAGCTACAGACCTGGAGCTGATGCGTATGTGAAAGAAAGTGCAAGAAGGTGCTATGCCGGAAGCAAGAATCGATGAAGAAGGAATACTTCGAGTCAACTCCAGACTTTGTGTTCCTAACAACCCTGATTTAAAGTATGAAATCATGATGGAGGCGCACAACACACCGTTTGCAATCCATCCTGGAAGTACCAAAATGTATCATGATCTTCGTCATACATTTTGGTGGAGCAATATGAAGAGAGAGATAGCGTTGTTTATCTCAAGGTGTCTAACTTGTCAACGAGTCAAAGCGGAGCATCAAGTACCAAAAGGTCCATTGCAACCACTTGAAATTCCAGAATGGAAGTGGGAGCACATTACCATGGATTTCGTTACCGGTCTTCCTAAGGTTTCTCAAGGTATTGATGCGATTTGGGTCATTGTTGATAGATTGACCAAGTCTGCTCATTTTTTACCGATACGAGAAACTTATACACTTGAACGTCTTGCTCGTATGTACATAAACGAGATTGTAAGACTGCATGGTATGCCAGTATCCATAGTTTCTGATCGAGACCCAAGATTCACTTCACGATTTTGGGTTAGTTTACAAAAAGCTATGGGCACGGATTTACGATTTAGTTCGGCATATCATCCTCAGACGGACGGACAATCAGAGAGGACTATTCAAACTCTAGAAGATTTATTAAGACTCTGTGTCTTTGACTTCAAGGGAAGTTGGGACAAGTTCTTACCATTGGTGGAGTTTTTCTACAACAACAGTTATCAAGCAAGTATTGGCATGGCTCCATTCGAAGCATTGTATGGAAGAAAATGTCGTTCTCCAGTATGCTGGGATGAGGTGGGTGAAGCAACGTTGTTGGGACCGTAGTTGGTACGTATGACTACAGAAAAGATTCAAACGATCCGACAACGTATAAAAATCTCACAAGATCGACAAAAGAGTTATGCTGATCTTCATCGAAAGGACGTGGAATTTGATGTAGGAGATCATGTGTTCTTACGTGTTGCTCCATGGAAAGGAGTTACGAGATTTGAAAAGAGAGGAAAGCTCAATCCTCGATTCATCGGTCCATTTTTAATCCTCGATCGAGTAGGAACTGTGGCTTATAGACTCGTTTTACCGCCAAGTATGTCTCGTGTTCATAACGTTTTTCACATATCCATGTTACGCAAATATGTGGAAGACCCGAACCACATTATTGAGTTAGAACCGGACGAAATAGCGGAGGATTTGACGTATGAAGAAGTTCCTGTTCAAATCTTGGATAAGAAGGAACATATTCTACGCTCCAAGGTTATACCTCAAGTCAAAGTTTTGTGGAGAAACCACGATGTTGAGGAAATGACTTGGGAGTTAGAATCTGAAATGAAATCAAGGTATCCTTACCTCTTCAACATATCAGGTACGTACCCTAATTTCGAGGGCGAAATTTCATAAGAAGGGGAGGTTGTAAGACCCCAACTTTTATAAATAAAGATGAATTTTTTATAAATATCATTTTTGAATATTATGGAGTTAATTTGATATAATGTTATAGTTGTGGGTAATATTTATAAATTTTACAAAGTACGTAAGTTGTTATATAATATTCGATTGGTCGTGGAATATTCGTTTTAACAGGGAATATTCGTACAACGGCACAATCATTGGTGGACCCCACAACGGAATTATTGTCGGATTGAGAAAACGACAAAAATATTTTATTAAAAATAACGGCGGAAGTTTTACCATTGTTACTGTTGAACTACTCGGTAGTAAAAGTACAGTAATACGTGTGGTTGCATAGTAGCATACGGTATTGATTATTAATGCTTATGTGAGAAGTCACTCAGTTTTATTCAATTATTGTCAGTTAATAATATGAATTATTTAGCGATAATGACGTTTTGTTTTATTCGTATTATTAACGTAATAAAACAGAAACATCTTTTTATATAAAACAGAATACTTTATTAAAGTTATTCTATAAATAGAATATATTATATTTTATTTAAAAGATTTTTCTTTAAATATGGACCGTCAGATTAAAGTAATCAATCTGGACCGTTTATAGATTAGTTACTATGCATTCTATTTTTCTATAAATAGCAGCTCATTCCTTCATTATTTCTTACGAATTCACTGAACTCTAGAGAGAAAAACTATAGAGAGAAACTATAGAGAGAGAGAAGAAGAGTATTCTGCTACTTAACTACTTCCTTATTTCAGCTCTTCTTTAAAACGGTAAGGGGTGTTATTCTTTCTTATTCATGAAGAGAACTTTTGTTATTCTATTTCTTATTATTCTGTTGGAATAACCTGTATACGTGGTCTACCCTATACTTGGTGACATTCTTCTATTATTCTGTTGGAACATCCTGTCTGTGTATTTTACACCGGACCTGGTTCCGTTTTTATTATTATTCTGTTGGAACATCCTGTCTGTGTGTTTTACACCGGACCTGGTTCCGTTTTTGTTATTATTCTGTTGGAACATCCTGTCTGTGTGTTTTACACCGGACCTGGTTTCATCTTGTTATTATTCTGTTGGAACATCCTGTCTGTGTGTTTTACACCGGACCTGGTTCCATTATTTATTATTCTGTCGGAATATCCTGTCTGTGCGTTTACGCCGGACCTGGTTCCATTATTTATTATTATGTTGGAATAACCTGTCTGTGCGGTCTATCGCATGCATGGTGATTTCTTTTGTTATTCCATTCTTTATTATACTCAGTAGGTTAAGTTTTGACTTCTATACTCCATGAAATTTGTGGAATATCCTTGACATTTGCGCTTCATCTAGTATCTATTCATGAAAATATTCTCCTGATCATTCTTGAATTTTACTCCACAAAGTAGTATCATGTTGACATTTTGGACGTTGTTAATTCTTGGATAAATTAATTCTTGAACTTGTTTTATTGAATTCTTATATCATTGTCATCATCCTCATGTTTATAAAATGTTAAAAGTCATCTGTGGCCTGTAGTGCATAGATGGACTTGGTATGATTATGACCAGGGATTATTCGGTATAATCATGACCGTAATGTTACAAATGATGTGGTAAAAGTCCTCATTGGCCCGTAGTGCATTGATGGACAGTTGTTGGCATGATCATGACCATTAATGAATATACGAATATCCTTGGCCGTAGTGCAGGGGTGATTCGATGATGTGGATTATTTTATTAAGCTGAGTCTCAGCGATCACAGTGTTGGAAAATCTTTTAAATCATAAAAGATAGTAGAGTTTATTTTCTACTTGACTCTTTTAATGGATTGCTTGTTCCGCTGCAGTTAAACTTGATGTCTATTATATTTTATCAGTTTAACATTGTTGAAGGCTAATGATAATTTATTCTGCATTATCTTAGTCATAATATTTCTTACTGGGCTAGTTGAGCTCACCCTTTCTTTCACTGTTCTCTTCAGGAAATGAGAACGTAGCTGGGGCAAGTCGGAGAACGGAGTGATGGTCCGAATGATAGTATTAGTTAGTAGTCCTCACTATTCTATGTAATGGCGTGTTAATAAATGTAACGAGGACTCCTTTTGAGTATGAATACTCTCTAGAAGATAATATTTGTATTCAAACTCACAGTTTATGTTTTGTCGTATTGTACACGACAGTTGTATTAGTAAGTTGTATTTGTATTCTGTACTATGTATCTGACGACCCAAGATGGGTGATGTATACCTAATTTTGGGGGCGTCACAGCACTATTCACGAATACGGCACTATTCACCGAAAAATAAAATTTTCCCTTTTTGTCCAAGATGTCTATTATGGTTACTATCTTTGATTGTATCCATGTTTTGATCTTTATTTTTGAATTCTGCTTCACAATTGATTATTATGAAGTATTATTGATCTTGGATAAACTGTTATACGAATCCTTAATATTTGTCCTTCTGTCTCACTGGATTCGTTCTCTTTAAGATATTTTTCATCATCCTCAGTCCTAAATGATGATATTACTGAATATCTTTGGCCTGTAGTGCAAAGATGTATGATTACTTGATGAATATCTTTGGCCTGTAGTGCAAAGATGAACAGGTGTTGAGATGAACATGACTGACAGGTGATACAAATGAATATCTTTGGCCTGTAGTGCAAAGATGAATATTTGGATAAAGATGATTATTAATTGATGTTACAGGGATAAAATATTGATGATGGACTTTTAAATCTTAGAAGATAGTAGAATTCTTTCTCTACTTGACTCTTCTAATGGTTTGCTGTTTCCGCTGCAGTTGTTGATCGAAAATTTGTTGTCGATTATATTCTATCAGATTTTTCCCTGTTGAAGACTAACGATAATTTGTTGTATATTATCTTAGTCATAATATTCTTTACTGGGCTAGTTGAGCTCACCCTTTTCCTTTTTGTTCCATTTTTCTTCTCAGGAGGTGAGAACATAGCAGGATCTAGTCGGGGTATGGAGTGATGGTTCTAGAAAGATGTTTTAACAGTCCTCACTATTTCTATAAAATAGTGTTTGAATAATTGTAATGAGGACTTATTTGAGTGTGAATATTGTCTAGAAGACAATATTTGTATTTAAACTCACAGTATGTGTTGTCGTATTTTGCACGACAATTGTATTATTAAGTTGTAGTTTGCTTTCTGTACCATGTATTTGGCGACTCAGAATGGGTGTTGTATACCTATTTTGGGGGCGTCACAGTTGGTATCAGAGCTTAGGGATATGATCCCTGGCTGAGATGTGAGACAAGAACTAGGAGGGGAGAGACGGGGAATTCCTTCGCTAGTATGACCTGACTAAGTTTATTTGGTGTTTATTTGGTCGGTCAGAGTATAGGGATAATATATGACATGACTATTAACCCTTGTTTTATGGCAGTATTTAAGAATGGCAGCTGAGAACGTTAATAATGGAGTAAATCAGACCGTGGAGACACCTTTGATCACCACCCAGGGGAACGTGCAACAGGAAGGCAATATTCCTCCTGTAAACAACGTTACCGAGCAAACGATGAATGATGGAATGTTTAGGAGCTTTTTGCAGTTCATGCAAAATCAGACGAGGGAGACTCGTGTGCAGAATACGGTTGGAAATGATAACAACGCGCGGTTTGTCACAGCTAAGCAGTTCAAAGAATTGGGACCACCAGAATTTAAGGGAAAGCCGGATCCGATCATGGCGGAAACGTGGGTCAAGCAAATTACCAAGATATTCGATGTCTTGGGATGCACGGAGGAACAGAAGGTTCCATTCGCCACCTTTATGTTCCGCGGTGAGGCAGACTACTGGTGGGAGTCTGTGAAGCGTACCCAGCCTGACGCACTCAACATGTCCTGGGAAACATTTCAAAAACTGTTCAATGACAAGTACTTTCCTGAAAGTATTCGTCATATGAAGGAGGTGGAGTTTATCAGACTGGAACAAAACAACATGACGGTGTCCCAGTACGAGGCGAAGTTTGCAGAGTTATCCAGGTTTGCACCTCATTTGGTCGAAAATGAGGAACGAATGACAAGGATGTTTCTGAGAGGTCTAAAACCCGAGATTCGGCAATATCTTATCTCTCATAAATTTTCTTTATATTCAGATGTTGTAAACAGGGCTCAATTATTAGAGCGAGATAATGAGTATGTGCAACCGAGGGACCACAACCAGGGTCATACCGGTGGCGGCAGTCATCGAAGCAATGAAAACCAGCAGGGAGGAAAACATTCGGACAAAAGCGGTAACCACTCTGGTGGTAATCGTGGTCGTGATAATAGAATGAACGAGTCGGGAGGAGATTTCAAGAAGAGAAGGTACAACAATGATAACGTGAAGACGTCAACACAAACATCAACTGTTTCTAGGGGAGGAGAACGACCACCAGTCGTATGTTACAAATGTGGGAAAGAGGGACATATCAGCCCAAACTGCCCACAACAATCCAAGGTATGTTATAACTGTGGAAAGGAGGGTCATATAGCTCGAGAGTGTTCTGTAGCAAAACCAAGTTCAGCGGGGATGGTGACTCCAAAATTTGTCCCGGATAAATCGAAATCAGCGGTTCCTGGAAGGGCGTTTGTCATGACTGGCCAAAACGCGAGAAACTCGAACGAGGTGATCACGGGTAAGCTAATCTTGAATTCTTGTGAAGTTTATACTTTACTAGATACCGGTTCTACCCATTCTTTTATCTCTCCTGCTTGTGCTCAACGTTTAAACTTGACTCCGGAGAAATTGGACTTTAACTTATCTGTTGAAACTCCGTTGGGTGAAACCTTCGTTACATCTACAGTTTATAAATCTTGCATGATCCAAGTTGGCACTATCACATTACCTGTTGATCTTATCTCTTTAAAGATACTTGCTTTTGATGTGATTTTAGGAATTGATTGGTTAACCACTCATCATGCTAAAATTGATTGTTTTCGTAAGGTTGTTAGTTTTCATATTCCTAACCAACCTGTCATACGAATTCAAACTACTAAACCACTAAAATCAGTCACTGTCATATCAAGCCACAAAGCTATTCGTTTATTGAAAAACGGATGTCAAGCTTTCTTAGCCCATGTTATGGATTTGAACAAAGACAAGTCAGATTTGAATAATATTTCTATTGTTAGAGAATTTTCCGATGTATTTCCTGAAGAACTTCCTGGTCTATCCCCAGAACGTGAAGTTGAATTCTTTATTGACCTTGAACCCGGTACAAAGCCCATTTCTAAAACTCCATATCGAATGGCTCCTATTGAACTTCAGGAGTTAAAAGTCCAACTACAGGAGTTGTTGGACATCGGTTTTATTCGTCCTAGTACGTCTCCTTGGGGTGCTCCTGTTTTATTCGTAAAGAAGAAAGACGGGAGTATGCGACTTTGTATTGACTATCGAGAATTGAACCATGTCACCATCAAGAAAAGGTATCCGCTACCTCGCATTGATGACCTGTTTGACCAGTTGCAAGGAGCACAATTCTTTTCAAAGATCGATCTTCGTTCTGGATATCATCAGCTGAAGATTAAAACTGAGGATATTCCAAAGACTGCCTTCAGAACTCGGTACGGGCATTATGAATTCTTAGTCATGTCTTTTGGATTGACTAATGCTCCTGCTGCCTTCATGGATATGATGAACCGTGTATTCAAAGAATATTTGGATCAGTTCGTTGTTGTCTTTATTGATGACATCCTCATCTATTCCAAAAGCCGTGAAGATCATGAGCGCCATTTGAAGCTGGTACTGCAAAGGCTTCGTGAAAATAAGCTATATGCCAAATTGAAGAAATGCGAGTTCTGGCTTGAGGAAGTAGCATTCCTTGGGCACGTGGTGTCAAACATGGAGTATCTGTCGACCCGGCGAAGATTGAAGCCATACAAAGTTGGGAGCAACCGAAGTCGGTAACCGAAGTACGTAGCTTTCTGGGCTTAGCTGGTTATTATCGGAGATTTGTGGAAGGATTTTCTCGAATCGCTACTCCGTTAACTCAGCTGACTCGGAAAGATACAAAATTCGTATGGAGTGAGGAATGCGAGAAGAGTTTCCAAGAACTCAAGAGGAGACTCATTTCGGCACCTGTTCTGACAATACCATCTGGTTCGGATGGATTTGTTATCTACAGCGATGCTTCAGGCAAAGGGTTAGGATGTGTTCTCATGCAACATGGGAAAGTCATAGCCTATGCCTCACGACAACTCAAAGAATATGAGAGGAATTATCCTACTCATGATTTGGAGTTGGCAGCAGTCGTTTTTGCGTTGAAGATCTGGAGACACTACCTGTATGGGGAGAAAGTGGAGATCTATACAGATCATAAAAGCCTCAAATATTTCTTCACCCAAAAGGAACTCAACATGCCGCAGCGACGTTGGCTCGAGCTGTTGAAAGATTACGATCATACCATCCAATATCATCCTGGAAAAGCAAACGTAGTAGCTGACGCATTGAGTAGAAGATCATATGCGGGTACGAGTGCAATGTTGTTAACACAAAGGCCCATTTTGTATGACTTGCAAAGGATGGAGATAGAGATGAAGGCTCCAAGTACCCACATGATGATATCAAATATACGAGTAGAACCGACTTTAATCGATAAAGTTAAAGCTGCTCAAGCTACGGACATGGAGCTGATGCGTATGAAGAAGAAAGTGCAAGAAGGTGCTATTCCAGAAGCAAGAATCGATGAAGAAAGAATACTTCGAGTCAACTCCAGACTTTGTGTTCCTAACGATTTTGACTTGAAGCATAGAATAATGATGGAGGCACACAACACACCGTTTGCAATCCATCCTGGGAGTACCAAAATGTATCACGATCTTCGACATACATTTTGGTGGAGCAATATGAAAAGAGAGATCGCGGAGTTTATCTCGAGATGTTTAACTTGTCAACGTGTAAAAGCGGAGCATCAAGTACCAAAGGGTCCATTGCAACCACTTGAGATTCCGAAATGGAAGTGGGAACACATTACTATGGATTTTGTTACGGGTCTTCCCAAGGTTTCTCAAGGCATAGATGCGATTTGGGTTATTGTTGATAGATTAACCAAGTCCGCTCATTTCTTGCCGATACGTGAGACTTATTCCCTTGAACGTCTTGCTAGTATGTACGTGAACGAGATTGTGAGATTGCATGGCATGCCAGTATCCATAGTTTCGGATCGTGACCCAAGATTCACTTCACGATTTTGGGTTAGCTTGCAGAAAGCTATGGGCACGGATTTACGATTCAGTTCGGCATACCATCCTCAAACGGACGGACAATCAGAGAGGACTATTCAAACTCTTGAAGATCTATTAAGACTTTGTGTCCTAGATCTCAAAGGGAGTTGGGATAAGTACCTACCATTGGTGGAATTCTCCTACAACAACAGTTATCAGGCGAGCATAGGTGTGGCTCCATTCGAGGCGTTGTATGGAAGAAAATGTCGTTCTCCAGTATGCTGGGACGAGGTGGTGAAGCAACATTGTTGGGACTAGAGTTGGTACGCATTACTACAGAGAAGATCCAAACGATTCGACAACGTATACAAACGGCACAGGATCGACAAAAGAGTTATGCGGATCTTCATCGGAAGGACGTGGAATTTAATATTGGGGATCATGTATTGTTACGTGTTGCACCATGGAAGGGAGTTACAAGATTTGGGAAGAGAGGAAAGCTCAATCCAAGATTTGTTGGTCCATTTGAGATTCTTGAGCGAATAGGAAATGTGGCATATAGACTCGCATTACCTCCAAGCATGTCTCGTGTTCATAATATTTTTCACATATCTATGCTTCGTAAATATGTTAAAGACCCGAACCACATTATTGAGTTAGAACCAGACGAGATAGCTGAAGATTTAACGTACGAGGAGGTACCTGTTAAGATCTTGGATAGGAAAGAGCATGTCCTACGCACGAAGGTTATACCACAAGTTAAGGTTTTGTGGAGAAACCATGCTATTGAAGAAATGACCTAGGAGTTAGAATCAGAAATGAAAGCGAGGTATCCTCACCTTTTCGAAATATCAGGTACGTACGTCAATTTCGAGGACGAAATTTCATAAGGAGGGGAGGTTGTAAGACCCCAACTTATTAATGAATAAAATCAAATTTTCTCTAAATATTATTATGAATAATAAGGGGTTAATTTGATATAATACTTTGGTTATGGGTGAAATGTGCAAATTTTGTAAAATAAGCAAGTGGTTATAAAATATTTATTTTGTCGGGGAATATTCGTTTGGTCGTGAAATATTCTTGCTGTCGGGGAATATTCGTACGACGACGCAGCCTTGTGTGGGCCCCATAACGGAAAGCGATTGGATGAAGAAAACGACAAGTATAAGTTATTTATAAATAACGGCGTAGTTGTTACCGTTAATACTGTTGGAATACCCAGTGGTTAAAATACAGTAGCACACGGTATTGCACCAATTATTGATTCTTACGAAGGAAGGCACTACTCAATAATTGTTACAGTAGTTATTGTTCAATATTTTATTTTATTGATTCAATAATTGCTGCGTTGATATTTTATATTATTGTTGTTTCAATAATTGCTGCTGCACAGTATTTTCTATTATCAGATCAATAATTCATAGTATTTGAATAATATTATTAGATAACATTATTGGCAATGTCTAAAAAGTTCTGTCTAAGGAGAGGTTTGGTCATCTAATTGCGCGCCAGTAAGGAGAAATCCTTATTGGAAAGCCTCCTCTTTCCTGGGAACGGCCTGGTTGTCGTAAATGTGATTCTGTAATATTATTTGTGAATAATTAATTATTGATTCATATGATAAGGAAATATTTATTTTATGTGAATATAAATTAGGGATATATTTTTGTGGTTAAAAATGAAGGAGTTAATGTTGAGGTTTTTATCAGTATTTTTGTCGGAATGGAGGTATTAAAAATCAAGGTTTTTGAGATAATTTGCGGGGGTTATAATTTTTAATCCGACCGTTGGATCGTGGTAATTTTTGGATATGTTATACATATATAAGTTGAGTATATGTCCACAAATTTTGAACCGTTAAAAATGAACGTATGATTTATTATGAATTTTACGAGATGACTGGTTCAGAAATTGTTGAATTTTCAGAGTTTATCATTTTGATGGAAAATTCTAGAATTGGTGGGCCCCACTCTTGGTTGGTGAAGAAATGTACTGAATTATATTTCAAATGTGGTGGGTGGGAATAGTAGCAGGTAAAGCCATCAGGTTGCAGGTCAAGCCTACTAAAATTTTCCTATAAATAGAGGGCTAAGTTAGAATTGAAAATCACACCTGAAACAAGTTTTCTCTCTTTCTCTCTCTAGATTATTGAGTGTATTTTGTGAGTATTTAGATACTTTGAGAGGTTCTATTCATCAGTGCAAGTTTCTTTCAGTCTTATACCGGTATTCCGACCAGAAGTACTGATATTTTGAGGTAAGTGATATTATTTTCTTCTTAAATGATATTATTTTCTTCAATATCATTATGCTAAAATATTGATATGAGTTTTTATCAAATTTGGAACTTTTTGTGTCGGAATTACTATTCATGTATACGTTACTATTCACGAATACGGCACTATTCACCGAAAAATAAAATTTTCCCTTTTTGTCCAAGATGTCTATTATGGTTACTATCTTTGATTGTATCCATGTTTTGATCTTTATTTTTGAATTCTGCTTCACAATTGATTATTATGAAGTATTATTGATCTTGGATAAACTGTTATACGAATCCTTAATATTTGTCCTTCTGTCTCACTGGATTCGTTCTCTTTAAGATATTTTTCATCATCCTCAGTCCTAAATGATGATATTACTGAATATCTTTGGCCTGTAGTGCAAAAATGTATGATTACTTGATGAATATCTTTGGCCTGTAGTGCAAAGATGAACAGGTGTTGAGATGAACATGACTGACAGGTGATACAAATGAATATCTTTGGCCTGTAGTGCAAAGATGAATATTTGGATAAAGATGATTATTAATTGATGTTACAGGGATAAAATATTGATGATGGACTTTTAAATCTTAGAAGATAGTAGAATTCTTTCTCTACTTGACTCTTCTAATGGTTTGCTGTTTCCGCTGCAGTTGTTGATCTAAAACTTGTTGTCGATTATATTCTATCAGATTTTTCCCTGTTGAAAACTCACGATAATTTGTTGTATATTATCTTAGTTATAATATTCTTTACTGGGCTAGTTGAGCTCACTCTTTTCCTTTTTGTTCCATTTTTCTTCTCAGGAGGTGAGAACATAGCAGGATCTAGTCGGGGTATGGAGTGATGGTTCTAGAAAGATATTTTAACAGTCCTCACTATTTCTGTAAAATAGTATTTGAATAATTGTAATGAGGACTTATTTGAGTGTGGATATTGTCTAGAAGACAATATTTGTATTTAAACTCACAGTATGTGTTATCGTATTTTGCACGATAATTGTATTATTAAGGTTATAGTTTGCTTTCTGTACCATGTATTTGGCGACTCAGAATGGGTGTTGTATACCTATTTTGGGGGCGTCACATATATTATATTTTATTTAAAAGATTTTGCTTTAAATATGGACCGTCAGATTAAAGTAAATCAATCTGGACCGTTCATGAATTAGTTACTATGCATTCCATTTTCCTATAAATAGAAGCTCATTTCTTCATTATTTTCTTACGCACTGAACTATAGAGAGAAACTATATAGAGAATGTGACGCCCCCAAAATTAGGTATTTATCACCCATCTTGGGTCGTCAGATACATGGTACAAAATACAAATACAAACTTAATTATACAAATGTCGTGTAACATACGACAATACATAAACTGAGAGTTCTAATAGGAATATTGTCATCTAGACAATATTCATACTCAAGGAGTCCTCATTACATTTATTGTCACACTATTTAACAGAATGGTGAGGACTACTAATGCTATCTTCTGGACCATCACTCCTTTCCCTGACTCGTCCCAGCTATATTCTCATTTCCTGAAGAGAACATTGAAAGAAAGGGTGAGCTCAACTAGCCCAGTAAGAAATATTATGACTAAGATAATGAAGAATAAATTATCAATAGTCTTCAACAATGTTAAACTGATAAAATACAATAGACATCAAGTTTAACTGCAGCGGAATAAACAATCCATTAGAAGAGTCAAGTAGAGAATAAAACCTACTATCTTCTATGATTTAAAAATATTTTCATCAACTTTTATCACTAAGACTCAGCTTAATAAATAAACCACATCTTCTAATCATCCTTGTATTACGGGCCAAGGATATTCATTAAATCATCAATGATCATGACTATACCGAAAAATCACTGGTCATAATCATACCACAAACTGTCTATCAATGCATTACAAGCCACTGAGGACTTTTACCACACCACTTATAACATCACAGTTCATGATTATACCGAATGATCCCTGGTCATAATCATACTAAGTCCATCTATGCACGTAAGCCAAAGATGACTTTTAACATAAAATAAACATGAGGATTGTAACGCCCCCAAAACAGGTCCATTCCATCCAACCCATTTTGAGTCGCCAAATACATGGTACAGATAACAACTACAACTTTATTACAACAATTGTCGTGCAAAATACAACAACACATATGCTGTGAGTTTGGATACAAATATATACCAACTGTGACTCATGTCCCAACCTTGGATAGCACGTCACAATGACACCTTACATAAAGGTATAGTCAAAAACTGTTTTAGAAATTAGAATCTTTGGGAAGTGCTCAAGGAAACCCTCGTACATGGGAGGTCATGCTTCTAGGTTATGATAGATATCATATGGCCACAGAATTATCCTTGGGTGACCCAATAGACCCCAAAGAAAAATGAGAAGATTACTATCATATTCTTTCCAATGGTGAGTCTTCTCTTGACATATCATTATCTCTACTGTCTCTAATTGAGAATTATACTTCAAACAAACACCAAGATTATATAGGTAGTGCTCGTATATATACTCAGCAAGTGGATGAGCACATCCCTGTCTTATGATGACACGAGGTTGTATGTCGTTAGACATCTTGTATGATAGTGGCAAATCACCCTTCCAACGTTGGGTACACCTTACCCTATTGGATTCACCAAATAAAACTACTAAATGAACTTTTCTATACTGCTTCGGGAGAACATCCACAGCTAGAGACCACCGTTCTATTTCCCCGTTACCCTCGCTCGACCCAGCTACACTCTTATTACCTGAAAGGAATTGTGAAGCAAAAGGGTGAGCACAACTAGCCCAGTAAAAAATATCATGACTAAAGATAATTAAATTATCAATAGCCTTTATCAGTAATAAATCAGAGATTTAGAACATATGGTAGATGATAAAACTTTTCAACCATAGTTGCAGCGGAACGAGCAATCCATTAGAAGAGTCAAATAGACTATAAAGTCTATTATCTTCTCCATGTTAACAATCCACCAATAATATTTTATCCCTCTAACATCAATCAACAATTCCTTTCCACAATCATATGAATATCTCATAATTATAATTGTAGTTCTAAATTTCGCATCCAAGACGAAGATAATTTTCATCACCCGTCTTTACCTGAAACATCAAATATCATGGTTATACCAAATCACAGTTCCTGTTCATAATCATACTAATAAATTCATCTTTGCACCACGGGCCAAAGATATTCATCAACAATTCATCTTTACACTACATGCCAAAGATATTCAACAACAAGTCATCTTTGCACTACGGGCCAAAGATATTCATCAACAACTCATCTTTGCACTACAGGCCAAAGATATTCCTCAATAGTTAATATTTGCACTACAGGCCAAATATATTATTATCTCAAAGAAATATATAATCATTTCAGAATTTATATAACCAATAATTATAACCATGTTGATCATTTCACCTTTGCACTTAAGCTAAAGATATTCAATTATAAATTCAATGGTCATGATCATACCAGTCACAATTCAACTTTTCACTACTGGACAAAGAGAACCCTAGTCATGATCATACCAATAATCTACCCATCTTTACACTCAAGTCAAAGAGAAATATCATCATTAGGGTTATAAAAATGTTATATATGATAAAAAAAAATAATATGATCAACATATAGTTTTAATCTCAAGAGTAATATTCATAAATCAACTATAATTTGGTTAGAAAAAGAAACCAATTTTGTCATGAATAGTAACTCGTGAATAGTAACTCATGAATAGTAACTTATGAATAGTAACTCGTGAATAGTAACTCATGAATAGTAACTCGTGAATAGTAACTCATGAATAATAACTCGTGAATAGTAACTCATGAATAGTAACTCATGAATAGTAACTCGTGAATAATAACTCATGAATAGTAACTCATGAATAGTAACCCCGACATAAAAAGTTCCAAATTTGATAAAAAGTTCAGATCAATACTTCGGCATAATGATATTGAAGAAAATAATATCATTTAAGAAGAAATAACATCCCTTACTATCCCTTACTATCCCTTACAATCCCTTACCATCCCTTACTATCCCTTACAATCCCTTACTATCCCTTACCTCAAAAGAGCAGTACTTCTGACTGGAATAACGCTGAACGAACTTGCACCGTATATCAACACTCAAGATATCAAAAAAACTCACAAGAATACACTCGATAATATAGAGAGAGAAATAGAGAGAAAACTTCAGTTTCTGGTGTTATTTTCAATTTTAACCTAAGCGCCTATTTATAGAAAATTGCTTAGAACACCAAAGCAGAAAATTTAATAAAATAATAATATAATTATAAATTTTCCTTAGCCCACCTT
This sequence comes from Panax notoginseng, assembly GCA_016801055.1. Lineage (NCBI taxonomy): Eukaryota > Viridiplantae > Streptophyta > Magnoliopsida > Apiales > Araliaceae > Panax > Panax notoginseng. Next base: position 143,630,283 of record CM029021.1, read on the forward strand.
TGAAAATCTGGATTCAGCCATCAACATGTGCAAGTGGGGCCCACCAAAGTGTAAAAAACGTTTTTGTTAATAAAAATAAATAAAACTTCTAAAAATCAATTATTTCAGAACTTCGGAACTTCAATAATTCATAATAAATAGCCCTTTATTCAGAAAATTCAAATCTCGTGAATTTTTATAGGAAATTCAATTCTCTACAACTTTACAGAAGAAAGTTTTTCCAAATTCCAAACAGAAATTGACCGAAATTCACATACGGACGATTTTACAGTCAATAATAAATTTTCGGTCAAGAATTATGTCCACCAACACACAAAACATGTGTTAATCATTTAATGCCACAAAAATACTCTTCCTCCTCATATACTCATATATCTCACATTCATTATAAAAATATCACCATCAATATATTATTAAAATAATATATTTAAATGAATTATTTTATCAGAAAAAGATAAAATATTAATTTTCAACAATTATCACATTAAAAATTTTCTCCATCTATATCCACATAAAATTAATATTTTCCTCATCATATAAATCAATAATTAATTATACACAAATAATATTACAGAATCACAGTACTGGCAACCAGGCCGTTCCCAGGAAAGAGGGGGCTTTCCAATAAGGATCTCTCCTTACTGGCGCGCAATTAGATGACCAAACCTCTCCTTAGACAGAACTTTCTAGACATTGCCAATAATATTATCTAATAATATTATTCAGATAATATGAATTATTGTTCCGATAATAGAAAATATTGTGTAGTGACAATTATTAAAACAACAGTAATATAAAATATCAACGCATCAATTATTGAATCAATAAAATATAATATTGAACAGTAATTACTGTAACAATTATTGAGTAGTGCCTTCTTACGTAAGAATCAATAATTGGTGCAATATCGTGTGCTACTGTGCAACAACGCGTATTACTGTGTTTTAACCACCGGGTATTCCAACAGCATTAACGCTAACAACTACGCCGTTATTTATAAACAACTTATTTTTATCGTTTTCTTCATCCAATCGCTTTCCGTTATGGGGCCCACAAAAGACTGCGCCGTCGTACGAATATTCTCCGACAGTAAGAATATTCCACGACCAAGCGAATATTCCCCGACAACAATGAATATTTTATAACCACTTATGTATTTCGGAAAAAAAATCATATATCACCCTTAACTTTAACATTTATCAATTTAACCATTTACTAAATATTAATTATAAGAAAAATTGAATACTTTTATTTCATAAAATTCGGGGTCTTACAAGGATGATGACAATGTTATAGAAATTCAATTAAACAAGTTCAAGAATTAGTTTATCCAGGAACTAATAATATCCAAATTGTCAACATGATACTTCTTTGTAAAGTAACAGTCAAGAATGCTCAGAAGAATATTTTCATGAAAAGATACTGGATCAAGCGCAAATATCAAGGATATTCCACTAATTTCATGGAGTATAGAAATCAAAACTTTAACCAAATGAGTATAATGAAGAATATATGAAACTGCAAATGGATTTTCACCAGCCATGCGGTAATCCACGTATACAGATCATTTCCACAATTTAATAAGGAATGAATATAAAGGATCATTCACTATGCATGTGGCAATCCACATAGACATGTTATTCTAACAGAATAATAAAGAATGGAATAACAAAAGGATTCACCATGCATGTGGCAATCCACATAGACATGTTATTCCAACAGAATAATAAAGAATGGAATAACAGAAGGATTCACCATGCATGCGATAGAAACCGTACAGATAGGTTATTCCCAACAGAATAATAAATGCGGAATAATAAATATGGAACCAGGTCAGGTGAAATTCACACCGACAGGATATTCCGACAGAATAATAAATACGGAATAATAAATGATGAAACCAGGTCAGGTGAAATTCACACCGACAGGATATTCCGACAGAATCGTAAAGAACGGAATAATAAAAGAATTTCACCAAGTATACGGTACTTCGCATAAACAGGTTATTCCAACATAATAATAAAGAATGGAATAAAAGAAGAAGATCACCAAGTATTGGGTAAACCGCATATACAGGTCATTCCACCAAGTATAGGGTAAACCACGCATACAGGTTATTCCAACAGAATAATAAAGAATGGAATAACATAAGTTCTCTTCATAAATAAGAAAGAATAACACCCCTTACATTTTAAAGAAGAACTGAAATAAAGAAGTAGTTAAGTGGCAGAATACTCTTCTTCTTTCTCTCTATAGTTTCTCTCTCTAGAGTTCAGTGAATTCATAAGAAAATAATGAAGGAATGAGCTTCTATTTATAGGAAAATGGAATGCATAGTAACTTATCCATGAACAGTCCAGATTGATTTACTTTAATCTGACGGTCCATATTTAAAGAAAAATCTTTTAAATAAAATATAATATATTCTATTTATATAATAACTTTAATAAAGTATTCTGTTTTATATAAAAAGATTTTACTATGCAAAACACTATGCACAATAGAATATAATATATTCTATTTATAGAATAACTTTAATAAAGTATTCTGTTTTATATAAAAAGATGTTTATGTTTTATTACGTTAATAATACGAATAAAACAAAACTTCATTATCGCTAAATAATTCATATTATTAATTGACAATAATTGAATCAAACTGAGTGACTTCTCACATAATCATCAATACCGTGTGCTACTATGCAACTACACATATTACTGTACTTTTACTACCGAGTAGTTCAACAGTATCAACGGTAAAACTTCCGCCGTTATTTTTAATAAAATATTTTTGTCGTTTTCTCAATCTGACAATAATTCCGTTGTGGGGTCCACCAATGATTATACCGTCGTGCGAATATTTTCTGTAAATAGTAACTCGTGAATAGTACTTCGACACAAAAAGTGTCCCAAATACTCGAGTGAACAATACTAGAGTGAATAGTAATTTGGGTGAATAGTAACCTGTGAATAGTAATTCGTGAATAGTAACTCATGAATAGTACTCTGACACAAAAAGTGTCCCAAATACTCGAGTGAACGATACTAGAGTGAATAGTAATTTGGGTGAATAGTAACCCGTAAATAGTAACTCGTGAATAGTGACCATGTATTTTATGACAACTTGTTTACTTTAAAAAAAAATTCACATATCACCCTTAACTTTAACCTTTTATCAATTTAACCATTTACCAAAATAGAAAAATTGAATACTTTTATTTCATAAAATTCGGGGTCTCACAGAGAAAGAAGAAAAGTATTCTGCTACTTAACTACTTCTTTATTTCAGTTCTTCTTTAAAACGGTAAGGGGTATTATTTCTTTTGTATTCATGAAGAGAACTTCTGTTATTCCATTATTTATTATTCTGTTAGAATAACCTGTATACGCGGTCTACCCTATACTTGGTGACATTCTTCTATTATTCTGTTGGAACATCCTGTCTGTGTGTTTTACATCAGACCTGGTTCCGTCTTTATTATTATTCTGTTGGAACATCCTGTCTGTGTATTTTACACCGGACCTGGTTCCATCTTTATTATTATTCTGTTAGAATATCCTTTCTGTGCGTTTTACGCCGGACCTGGTTCCATTATTTATTATTCTGTTGGAATAACCTATCTGTGCTGTCTATCGCATGCATGGTGATTTCTTTTGTTATTCCATTCTTTATTATACTCAGTTGGTTAAAACTTTAACTTCTATACTCCATGAAATTAGTGGAATATCCTTGATATTTGCGCTTCATCCAGTATCTTTTCATGTAAATATTCTTCTGAGCATTCTTGAATTTTACTCTACACAAAAGTATCATGTTGACAATTTGGACGTTATTGGTTCCTGGACAAATTAATTCTTGAACTTGTTTTATTGAATTCTTATATCATTGTCATCATCCTCATGTTTATATTATGTTGAAAGTCATCTGTGGCCCGTAGTGCATAGATGGACTTGGTATGATTATGACCAGGGATTATTCGGTGTAATCATGACCATAATGTTATAAATGATGTAGAAAAAGTCCTCATTGGCCCGTAGTGCATTGATGGATAGTTTTTGGTATGATTATGACTATGGATTCTCTTTAGCCGTAATGCAAAGATGAATTATTTTATGGCATGATCAGGACCGTTGATGAAAACACGATAATCTTTGGCCCGTAGTGCATGGATAATTCGGATCGTGATACTAAAGAATATCTTTGGCCGTAGTGCAGGGGTGATTCGATGATGTGGATTATTTTATTAAACTGAGTCCCAGCGATAACAGTGTTGAAAAAAAAACCTTTAAAATCTTAGAAGATAGTAGATTTTATTCTCTACTTGACTCTTCTAATGGATTGCTTGTTTCACTGCAGTTAAACTTGATGTTTATTATACTTTATCAGTTTAACACTGTTGAAAGCTAATGATAATTTATTCTGCATTATCTTAGTCATAATATTTCTTACTGGGCTAGTTGAGCTCACTCTTTCTTTCACTGTTCTCTTCAGGAAATGAGAACGTAGTTGAGACTAGTCGGGGAACAGAGTGATGGTCCTAGATGATAGCATTAGTAGTCCTCACTATTCTATGTAATAGTGTGATAATAATTGTAATGAGGACTCCTTTTGAGTATGAATACTCTCTAGAAGACAATATTTGTATTCAAACTCACAGTTTATGTTCTGTCGTATTGTACACGACAGTTGTATTATTAAGTTGTATTTGAATTCCGTACCATGTATCTGGCGACTCAAGATGGGTGATGTATACCTAATTTTGGGGGCGTCACAGATTTTTTTTATTTTGATTGAATATGATATGGAAGCATTTTAAATTAATGGTGAGACTGTAACATTTAATTTGAGGAAGGAGACAAAGAACATGAGATGGAATTTTTTTTTGTATTGTATGATTGATTTGATGATTTTTGGCTGCACATCTTGATCTTCAATGTTTGGCTAGAAGGAGTTTTTTTATGATTTTAGATTTTGTTGTTTTTGATTAGTATTAATATATAATATAAAGTGGTTTGACAAATTTGCCCTTTCATATATAATAATTGTGTAATTAAATATTAAAATATTCTTTTTTTAGTTATACATCAGTTGAACAATGGCCTACATAAAGAGTCAATTGCTGACGTGACAGGCTCAATTGAATGCAAGTGAAAAAAATTAATAGTTTAATCATCTAACTGACAAAATTAAAAGGCGTATCACCGAAATAAAATATGACCCATAATTTATGGTAGAGATTCATATTTAAGCCTGCTAGTTATTACCATTCTTGACCTGCTAGATAAGAATGGTTAGTAATATTATTAGTGTAATTTTAATTTTTTTGAATGAGTATGTATGACATTTGATTTTCTATTTTATAATTTGGAATATGTATGAGAGGTTTCAATAGTAAATACCTCCAAACCAATGTGCGTTTTGGCAACATAATTGTCCCCCTATAGCTTCCGTTATTTTTAGGGTGAAGAGAAAGAAAACGTCTAAAAAATTAAAGAGTCAGTCGGTCGATCGGTCCAACAGTAGTGAACTGGTGTGAGAGAAGAGCTGAAGAACCACAAATCCATCCACCCATCCATCCAATGGTGTCACATTCATTTCTCTTTTTTCTTCTGGCTAGCTTGACCTCTTCAACCACCACCCTTTCAAGTAATTTTACTTTTTCCTATGTAATTTAATTATTTAATTGAATAATAGAAAATTAATGTCACACGGTAATTGTTTCTGTAATTTAATTATGCAGATGATATATTTCAGATTGGTCGTACCCTTCTTCAGCAGAAAGCAGGTTAGTCCTCTGTCTTTCTCTTTCTCTTTCTTTTTTTCTTTTTTTTTTTTTAAAAAAAGTTAAATGTGGGAAAAGAATATGACATTATGAATACCATGAGTCGGAGTCATACCAAATACCATGCGGTAATTTCCTTCTTCTTTTTCCTTTTGGTAATCGAAATAACTGTTTTTCTGAGGTATAATTAAAACCCATAAAGGCATGATTCATAATCCATATACAACGAATTATTAAAAATTCTCCCTCTTTTTATTGGGTTTGTTCTACAGGATGGCTACTTTAGTAGGAATAGGCAGGGGCATAGAAGTAGTAGCCACTATCACATTAGCCACCTTTGGAATGCAATTGTAAGCCTCTTCCTTTAGCCTAAACCCATCCTGGCCGAAGAAAAGTTTTGGAAAAAATTCAGCCTAAAGTCATTTAGTATCTAAGCTCACAGCCTCATAACTGAAAAAAGTAGATTAAGATCGTTGGAGGAATCTGGTGGAGAGTGATTTGTGCCTTTGTGTAAAGTAGATTAAGATAGTTATATGATTCCCGAATGTCACTGGTATTACTCCTATATATAACATCCCATTGATTCATGCTTCTTATCTTTTAAATTACTATTAGTTTCTAGTGAAGTGCTTTGTAGAACATTGGTTTTTTTTTTTTTTTTTTGCAGCTTGCAGCATAGACTTTGAGAATCAGAACTACACAATCATTACAAGCCAGTGTAAAGGACCCAACTACTTAGCCAAAGAATGTTGTGGTGCCTTAAAGGAATTAGCTTGCCCTTTTGCCGAGACGATAAATGACATGAAAAGTGATTGTGCCACAACCTTGTTTAGTTACATAAACATATATGGGAACTATCCACCAGGACTATTTTCTAATTTGTGCCATGAAAATAAGGATGGTATTAGTTGCAAAGAAATTCTGGAAACTAAAGCCAAGAATGAGTCAACAAAATCACCAATGGTGATGAGAATTCTCACATCTTTCTTCCTCATGTTATCATGCAACTTCATCTGAAGGAACATTTCAATTCTCATCTCGTTGTGATGGTGGTCTCTTCTGTTACAACTACGTTAGCCAGTTGCCTTAAATTTAGTGACCTTCTTTCTGTAGAAATGTTCGGAACAAAGTCTCAATGAAAGTTGCACAGAGTTCCATAATATGCAGCAGGAGGAGGAATTGATAATTAAATTTGGTGAGCTTTTCCCTTTCTTCCTTTGTCCTTCCTTTTTCAACTATACTCTCAAATAATGAATGGCATAGCTCTTGAATTCATAGAAGGGGGCGGGGCGGGGCGGGGCGGGGCGGGCATATCTCTATCATTTTTCATATAATAAAGGAACAATTACATATTATAGTACATTTATAAAAATAATTATAAAAATCACACATCCATAAAATAATTACAAAAATATGACACTTCATCATATATATTTATAATACTAATACAATTAAGAGTCCTTAATTTAAGGGATTAATATTAATGGGCTGATATGACAAATTAGTTTTCATCTTTCTGAAAGACTCCCTTCTCGTTCGGTCTCTCTCTCTCTCCGCCCTTACTACTTCTCTCTCTCCGCCTTTACTACTTCTCTCTCTCCTCTCGAAGCCAATCGTCGTCCTCCTCCTCCTCCGCTGCCGTCGCAACACCACAGTCTCTCAACTCCGACAGAAAATTGACGTTAATCCTCTCAAAGAAACTAGATATTTCCTTCCAGACGAGATGCGCCTCCGCAGTTGGCTTTTTCACAACTTCAGAGAATTTTCACGAAGATTTGTACCAAATTTTGATTAGTTCTGGTTGTCATTGTAATGTCCTTCTGAATTGTGTTTCATACTTTGGTTTTTGTTGAATATCCATAACCATTTGACATTGTTTGTTAGTTCGGGTGAGTCTGTAATGTTTATTGGAACTTTTATAAATGAGATTACATATTTGATTATATTATCAATGATTTGATATTGTTTGTTGGTTCGTATTTGCTACTTCTAAGTTGTGTTTGATACATTGTTTGAAAGGTGCAGTTGGTAACCAAACATGCATAGAAGGGTAATCATTTTATTTATTGGTAGTAACCAGATAGTTACAAACTTGTATCAGAATATATATCAAGTGTTAAATGTACATGTGAGAGTATGCATGGGTTGTCTAAACTGGGTTGGATTTACAGGTTGTTTCTGTTTTGGTTATCATTATTAAAACATGTTCTGGTTACATTCATATAACTATTTGGTTACTTCTTTATTATGTTTTAATTGGTTACTGTTATCTTATGGTTTGACTACTATTATTGTGCCCTCAATGTGGGATTTTGGTTACTTTTATTTTTTATTCTGATTAATATATAATTATTTATTATACATGAATTGTCTAAACTGGGTTTCATTACATGATATTTATGTTTTGGTTACCATTAAAAACTGTTATGGTTACTATTATATAATTATGTGGTTACTGTTTTTATTATGTTACATTATGGTTATTGTTATTAGTAACCAGATAGTTACAAGTTTGTATCAAGACAAACATCAAGTGTTAAATTTATATATGAGAGTGTCTTATTTATTTAGCTGATGTATACTTATAAATTACATACTCATAAAAATTATCTGAAAATTATACAGTTGGTATTTAAATTTGCATATAGAGGTAACCATTTTATTTTTTGTGAATAACCAAATTTACATAAAATTGGTTCAGATCAGTATCCATCAGCTATTACAGTTGAAATGTTAGGTTGATATTCAAACCTACATATATGGTAACCATTTTTATTTTTGTTAATAACCAGATAATAAGTTTGTATTAGGACTGTTATAAAGTATTAAATGTATATATTTTATTTATAACATGTCATCATGATGGAATACGAAACTCCAATTAAGAGTTTCCATTTATATATATGATAGTCACTTATAGATCTCATATTAAAATAAAAATAGTTTGAGAAGTTCAATTAGTATCCAAACATGCATATAAGGGTAACCATTTTAGTTTTTGTTAGTAACCAAATAATTAAAAACTTATATTAGAACAGTTATCAAGTGCTTAATGTACATGTGAGGGTTCCTATTTATCTAACTCATGGATACTTTTAAATTACATAATTATAAAAGTTATTTGGAAATGGTCAAGTTGGTAACTAAATATGAATATAGAGATAACCATTTTATTTTAGATGGGTAACCAAATTTACATAAAAATATTTCAGAACAGTTACCAATTGTTTAATGTATATGTTTACTTTATATTGACAACTCATGATTGTAAGACCCCGAATTTTATGAAATAAAAGTATTCAATTTTTCTTATAATTACTATTCAGTAAATGGTTAAATTGATAAAAGTTTAAAGTTATGGGTGAAATGTGAATTTTTTTTGAAAATAAGCAAGTGGTTATAAAATAATCATTGTTGTCGGGGAATATTCGTTTGGTCGTGGAATATTCTTTCTGTCGGGGAATATTCGTACGACGGCGCAGCTATTTGTGGGCCCCATAACGAATAACTATCGGATTAATAAAACGACAAATTTGAGTTTTTACAAATAATGACATAGTTGTTACCGTTAATACTGTTGAAATACCCGGTGGTTAAAATACAGTAATACGCGTTATTGCACAGTAGCACACGGTATTGCACAGTATTTTTGAAATTATTGATTCTTAAGTAAGAAGACACTACTCAATAATTGTTACAGTAATTACTGTTCAATATTTTATTTTATTGATTCAATAATTGCTGCATTGATATTTTATATTATTGTTGTTCAATAATTATCACTGCATAGTATTTTCCATTATCAGATCAATAATTCATATTATTTGAATAATATTATTAGATAACATTATTGGCAATGTTTAGAAAGTTCTGTCTAAGGAGAGGTTTGGTCACCTAATTGCGCGCCAATAAGGATAAATCCTTATTGGAAAGTCCCCTCTTTCCTGGGAACGGCCTAGTTGTCATAAATGTGATTCTGTAATATTATCTGTGAATAATTAATTATTGATTCATATGATAAGAAAATATTTATTTTATGTGGATATAAATGAGGGATATATTTTTGTGGTTAAAAATGAAGGAGTTAATGTTGAGGTGTTTTATCTGTATTTTTGTCGGAACGGAGGTATTGAAAATCAAATTATGGTTTTTGAGATATTTTGCGAGGGTTATAATTTTTAATCCGACCGTTGGATCGTGGTAATATTTGGATATGTTATACATATATAAGTTGAGTATATGTCCACAAATTTGAACCGTTAAAAATGAACGTATAATTTGTTATGAATTTTACGAGATGACTGATTCAGAAATTGTTGAATTTTCGGAGTTAATCATTTTGGTGGAAAATTCTATAATTGGTGGGCCCCACTCTTGGTTGGTGAAGAAATGTGCTGAGATTTTTATTCAAATGTAGTGGGTGAGAATAGTAGCAGGTAAAGCCATCAGGTTGCAGGTTAAGTCTGCTTCGGCGTGCTAACATTTTCCTATAAATAGAGGGCTAAGTTAAAATTGAAAATCAGACCATAATTCATAAGTTTTCTCTCTTTCTCTCTCTAGATTATTGAGTGTATTTTATGAGTATTTAGATATTTTGTGAGTTTCTATTCATCAGTGCAAGTTTTCTTCAGCCTTATACCAGTCAGAAGTGCTGCTATTTTGAGGTAAGGGATTGTAAGGGATTTTAAGGGTTGTTATGTTTTTCAGTTTCGTAATTTTTCTGACCTTCAAAAATTCTGGAAAAATTTGAAATGATATTTTGATGAGTTTTCTTGATTGTGTCCAAAAATGGTGATTTTTGGATGTATAGATTAAGAGTTATGAATTTTATGAGAAAATACTATTTTAAAAGTAACCGCTTATAATTCCTTGTGGTTAGCTCTAAAATTGATGAAATTTTTATTGGGAGTACATCTATATAATATCAGTATACTCTGTGAATTTCGAAATTTTTGGATAAAAGTATAATTTATGATAAATGTCTAAATATTCGGCGGTTTTGGCCATATGAAAAATAGTAAATGAGTTTTAAAAATTCTGAGAAAAATATATGTTCAATATGGGACTATATTCTGCTAAATTCCAGAAAAGAAATATTTTTAGAACTGATTTGGTATTTTTCATAAAAATGGACTAGTTATGAGTAAATGAATTAAATATGTTATGTGAAATAAGAAAATTAGAAAAATAGGATTTTATGGCTTGAGAATCCTATATGAGGTATATGCAGATTTTTGATGAGGATTTTGGATATTGGTGATGAAATTTTATGAGTTTGACATTTTAGAATGATTAAATGCATTATTTAGTCAAGTGTAAACAATTAAAATAAATTGTTTATAAGTTTAAAAAATATTATTTCAATATCATTATATCGAAATATTGGTATGTATTTTATTGTGAAATTTCTGCCTTTTTGTGTCGGGGTTACTATTGATGAGTTACTATTCACGAGTTACTATTCACGACAAAATTGGTTTCTTTTTCTAACCAAATTAGAGTTGATTTATGAATATTACTCTTGAGATTAAAACTATATGTTGATCATATTATTTTTATTATCATATATAACATTTTTATAACCTTGGTGAAGAAATTTCTCTTTGACTTGAGTGTAAAGATGGGTAGATTTTTGGTATGATCATGATTATGGGTTCTCTTTGGCCAATAGTGCAAAGTTGAATTGTTGACTGGTATGATCATGACAATTGAATTTATAAGTGAATATTTTTAGCTTAAGTGCAAAGGTGAATTGATCAACATGGTTATAATTATTGTTTATATAAATTCTGAAATGATTATATATTTCTTTGAGATATTAATATATTTGGCCTGTAGTGCAAATATGAACTGTTGATGAATATATTTGGCCGTAGTGCAAATATGAACTGTTGAGAAATATCTTTGGCCTGTAGTGCAAAGATGAATTGTTGATGAATATCTTTGGCCCGTAGTGCAAAGATAACATGTTGTTGAATATCTTTGGCCAGTAGTGCAAAGATGAACAGATGTTGAGATGAACATGACCAACTGGTGATACAAATAAATATCTTTGGCCGTAGTGCAAAGATGAAGTTATTAGTATGATTATGAACAGGAAATGTGATTTGGTGTAACCATGATCTTTGATGTTTCAGGTAAAGATAGGTGATGAAAATTATCTTCGTCCTGGATGAGAAGAGGAATTTAGAACTACAGTTATGATTATGAGTTATTCATATGATTGTGGACCAGAATTGTTGATTGGTGTTACAGGGATAAAACATTGTTGGTGGATTTTTAACATGGAGAAGATAATAGACTTTATAGTCTATGTGACTCTTCTAATGGATTGCTCGTTCCGCTGCAACTATGGTTGAAATTTTTATCATCTACCATATGTTCTAAATCTCTGATTTATTACTGATGAAGACTATTGATAATTTATTTATCTTTAGTCATGATATTCTTTACTGGGCTAGTTGTGCTCATCCTTTTGTTTCACAATTCCTTTCAGGTAATAAGAGTGTAGCTGGGTCGAGCGGGGGTAACAAGGGAATAGAACGGTGGTCATCATTTAGTAGTTATATTTGGTGAAGAAAATAGGGTGAGGCGAACCCAACGTTGGAAGGGTGTTTCGTCACTATCATACAAGATGTCTAATGACATACAACCTCGTGTCATCATAAGACAGGGTTGTGCTCATCCACTTGCTGAGTATATCTACGAGCACTACCTACATAATCTTGGTGTTTGTTTGAAGTATAATTCTCAATTGGAGACAGTGGAGATAATGATAAGTCAAGAGAAGACTCACCATTGGGAAGAATATGATAGTAATCTTCTCATTTTTCTTTGGGGTCTATTGGGTCAACCAAGGATAATTCTGTGGCCATATGATATCTATCATAACCTAGAAGCATGGCCTCCCATGTACGAAGGTTTCCTTAAGCACTTCCCAAAGATTCTAGTTTCTAAAACAGTTTTTGACTGTACCTTTATGTAAGGTACCTTTGTGAGGTGCTGATACATGATGGTGTCCAATGTCACATTTGGTATATATTTGTATCCAAACTCACAGCATATGTGTTGTTGTATTTTGCACGACAATTGTTGTAATAAAGTTGTAGTTGTTTTCTGTACCATGTATTTGATGACTCAGAATGGGTTGGGTGGAATGGAACTATTTTGGGGTTGTCACAATGATGGAATCAAAAATCTAAATATTAATCAATAACAATTTTGGTTATTGTACACTATCAAAGATGTTACCAACCATGTGGTTAATGGTTACTAACAGTAAACAATTATATATTCATGTATTTACATTCTTTTTGTTTATGTTCCGTTGAAATAAATCACAGCTGGAATCATCTCTATTGTCTGACAACTGAATAAACATTGTAAAGTAATCAAATCAATATTAGACAGTAACTAAACTACATAATCTTAGTAACCAAAACATAAACTAAATTTTTACATACAATTTTAAAGGCCTAAATAATAAAATTTGACCAAAAAACCATGCAGTTCACGAGCAAAGCTTGTGACTTTTGATCGTTGACCGATTTTCAATGAAATTAGATTCCGAAAACGCCAAAATCCGACACTCCAAACTTGACAGAAATTATCAAATTGCCACTGAATCAAATCTATCCATAACTATAAAAAAATATCAGTACAAGTGTACATTAATATTATTCAGCAACCAAATAAATATTATATAGTAACCAATTAAATAGTATACAGCAACCAATATATATAATCAGATTAACAATTGTACGAAGGTAACCAATGTAGTCAATAAGTACAAGTGTACATTAATATGCTTCAGTAACCAAATATACAGTAATCAATTAATCAGTATACAACAACCAATATATATAAGTATAATCAGATTAAAAGTTGCATGATGGTAACCAATGTAGTCAATAAGTAACCTCCAATATAAAAGAAACAATTATCAAACAATATAACATTATAATCTTATACAGTAACCAGATCATCACTAATGAGTAACCATTATAATTTTACATAGTAACCTAGTCGGTATTAGTCAGTAACCAATATGTAAGGAATAAACATGTGAATGATATTCCTATTTAATATATGATTTGATTATGATACATATGAATGAATATGCAAGTATGATTGCATCAAGAAAAGCTGTAAAGTCCTTTGATAGATAATAGAAATATATGTACAAGGACTTAGAATGAATTGATCAAATATATTAGGTTGATCCTACATAAGCAAAATAGCTTTGTAAAGTCCTTAAAAAAAGAAATGATGTACAAGGACTATAAATATAGAAAGATCAAACTTTTTAGGTTGATCTTATGATGAAATAGATAGGCTAGTCTGATCGTCGAGCACTGCACCAGAAGTCATTGTCTGCCAGGTGAGTCAAGGATAACTCGGGAGCTATCGAGGCAGAATAGGAGTATGCAAGATAGTAGATCACGGAGTTCGTAGACTGTCAGGGGAAACGAAGAAGGATCAAAGTGTATCGAGAAGAGCTTCCTTGGGATCGTAGTGTGTTGAGGAAGTCATGTTCAGAATCGTAGAGACAGCCTGTCTACGAGCCGACCGGTCATCTGCCAAAGCCAAGTCAGAAATGTTGACTACACTCGGAGTCATAGAGTCCACTGATGCCGAAGCCAAGTCAAGAATCGTAGATCACACTCTGAGTTCGTAGAGTCCATTGAACGAAAGCAGAGATCGTAGTCGAGCAAGATCAGATGAAGACAACAAGCACAAGGCAGAAATCGTAGAGTGTCAAGATCTGATCTCGGGATCGTAGTGTCTGCACAGCCGAAGCTGAATCGTAGAGTGCAAAACTACAACTCCAAAAGAAGTGCTCACAATGCTAAGTCAGAATCGTAGAGCAGATACAGTTCTCAACGAATGAGCACTCCCAGAATATCCAAAGATACGAAGCCTCTAGTTGGCACAGCAAAAATGCATTCCACAGTAAGGGAACCAGAGAGCACTCAGCGAAAGGCATGCAGACTAACAGAAGATCTCAGCACAAACCCAATCAACATTAAGATTGAGGTGTAAGGTCATTCGTGATGAAGTATTCCACAAGGAGATCCAAAGAAGACTTCAGAAGCTGACTGAGGAAAGTCAGGATATGCAGTAGCTATCAAGTGTGCAGAAGATAATGATCTTGGAAGCAACCAAGATCGTAGTGTTTGCCAAACAAAGAAGGAACTTATAGAAGTTGAACCAAGACATTGGTCAGCCACTGAAGAGCAAGGCTAAAGTGATTAAGTGAAGTGTCAGATCATTGATGATAAGTGAACGGGAGATCACAAGAAGAAAGTAAGCTGGACGCACCACAAATCTGAAGTGTCTTGATATTCAAAAGAGGACCGGGACAAGGAATTAGGCCATCAGTATCTGAGAACAGTCGAAGCAAACAGAAGTATTGAAGGGTTGCATAATACAAGGAAGAGGTGTTCTACATTGAAGATCCAATCAACACTCTTCCAGATCGTAGTGTTAACTCTACCAGTCAACGAGCAACACTAAACAAGACACTACGATCAAGTCCTTGAAGACGTGCATCAGAATCGTAGAGTTTGAATATCTGAAGAATGAAGCATTGGCAACGGTTCAATCTGAAGGATAATATTCGGACAAGTGCTTATTGAGAGCATCGATGCAAAAGGACAACCTCTGATCAAGAAGTCAGAAGAAATAAAGTCTTCAACTTGCCCAAGACAAAAAAGTGATACATCTGACAGGGTAGGTGAAAAAGTAGACTGCAGCGTCAGAAAAAGTATGACAAGTCACATCAAGCAATCTACATCAAGCAACTCGAGATCTGTGAAGACATTTGAATAGCTTCCAACGGCTACTTTCCAACGGAAGGATTGGGAAGGTGTATAAATGTAGAAGTGCTTCAAAGATCAAGAGTTGCTGGAGTTGTGCCTATTGGAGAAAAGGTGGACTGATCCAACCGAGTGATAGTGAGTCCGAAGGCTCACTCTACGATCCACCAAGAACACTCAGAAGTCAGATCAAGCAAGAAGTAGAAGTGTGAGTTCTACTATGTAGAAGTGAGAGCTCTACTACATGAAGAGTGTTCTGAACTGCCGAGAGAAAGGAGAGCATCATGCCATCTAGATGTCCATCATAGAAAGACTCTAAGTACAATAGAGAAGAGCCTACAGTCATATTAGCAAGTCCATCATGAGAAGGCATCGAGTAGCAAGAAGAGAGATCACAAAAGCCATCTTGGTGACAAGCATGAGAAAGCTTCTAAGTACCTAAAAGAAGAGCTTACAGTCATCTTAGAAGCCTCTCATGTGCAGTCATCAAGTTAAAAGGAGAATGATCTTTAAGGCAGTTCATCAAGGGGTCATCCGGAGTAGTTGAGCAACCAAAGAAGCTGAGCATCATGCGACACTCAGCTGCTCTTCAAGGATGATCAAGCCAAGCTGCTAAGGATAGAAGATGTTCAGAGCATGAAGTCATCTTAGCAGCTCAGTACCGACTCCAACAACAACAAACAACTCGACAAAGCCAGGGCCTGAGGGGTCCTTGTCCAGAGGGACTAAATGAAGCAGGGCCAAGAAGGTCCTTGTCCGGAGGGACTAAACAAAGCAGGGCCAAAGGGTCCTTGTCCAAAGGGACTAAACGAAGTTCCAAGCCTACTGGGCTTGAAGAGTTCCTAGGGAACTAGAGGAGTCCCAAGGCTGCTGGCCTTGTAGAGTTCTTAGTGAACTGAAGTCCCAAGGCTGCTGGCCTTGAAGGAATCGTAGAGATTCAGGGTTCTGCCCTTCCTTAGTGGAAATCCTGCTAGTTGAAAGCAGAAGAGTGGATTAGGAGCTTGAGTCTCTGAATCACTTAAAACCCCTTGTGTCATTTACATTATGTCTATAACTGCTATATCTGCTATGTATGTTCTAACTGCTTACAACTAAACTAACCCAACGAACAATGTATGTATGATTATGAATATATCAATGAAGGAGAATCTTTCACTTATTCCGCTGTGCTTGAAAAGATTCTTATGTTTGTCATATACTTAAATATGAACAATACAACATAAACCAGAAAAGTATTTGAAATAAAATGTATCTATTCAATCCCCCTTCTAGATCTATTGTTCCCTCTAGGAACTAACAATTGGTATCAGAGCAGGTTCTCATGCTATATTCAAAACCTAATCGCTTTGAGTCTGATCCCAGACACTAACATTGTTCTAAACTTAGTTTAGTAGTAAGTAACTTGTTATATGCAGAAGAACTCACACGTTGGAAATATTGTGTATAGGTAAAAATGTGTATACTCCTGAAACTGCTCAGATTGGTCCGTATCCTCGATTGTAATATCAACAAGACCAATCCTAGCCTGCAATCAATCTTATAGTCTGAAAACCAGACGAGAGAGAGAGCAAGAGACATCAGTGACAAAGAGCTATGCATTCATCAGTCTGAAATATGAAGAGGTCACGCGTACTAAGAATTGCTGATCAAGAGGAGAAAGAAGATCTTCTCAAACTTATGAATGACCAACCAACAACTGGGTGCTATCTCTGTAAACTCAAAGATGTCAAAGATCTTAATGCCACGATTCTCTTGATCTACATCTTCAAGACCACGACCGATTGATGAAAGGCCAACAAGAGCATTAAGCTGAAAGGAGCAAAAGTAAAAGCTATGCACATCAATACCTGAACTCAGTATATCTAAGGTAAATGACTGTTAAGAAACTGATAGTAAAAAGGTACGATTCCTCACCATTATCAATGTATACATTATATTTGCACCATCTTATGAACTATGACAGTATTCTGTCAAGAAGTCATAATCTACCTAAAAAGGTGAAGAGAGAAAGTAGTCTGAAGATGGAAAACTCGAATGTCTATAAACTTTCTCTCTAACCAAGTTTTAGGCTGAAGATTACATCGTGAAGAAAATCTGAAATAGATCATAAGAGTATCACAGACCAAATGGACTTTATGTTAAGTAATCATTACTGGTGTGCTAGTACGTATATACAAGCCTATGTTCTAAGTGTTTGACAACACTCAGAGAATGATCAGTTCCACAAAAGGATCTTGCTGACTTGTAGAAACTGATCACATCCATGAATCAACTAGATACTCATAAATCGTAAAGTTGATTCACACTCTGTGAACACTTAAACACTGTGAACAGAACCCAGTAAATGATGAAACCATCATAGATAGAGAGTGTGTTATTAATCGTCAAATCCTACACACTCACCATCTTGCATCTCAAGAATGTATTATCTCAAGATAGTTGCATGCATGAATATGTCTGTTGGTGATAAACATGATGATTATCCAGTTAAGAGGAATAGGGGTTTAGAAAACTAACCTAGCAGGACCCATTCAACAATGGGGACCAAAAGTAGAAATATACTTAAAACTGCAGGTACTTGGTCAGTCTGACCACACTAAGGAATGCTGAAGTAGAAGACTTCACTCAATAGGACTCAACCAGCAGAAGGCTAAGGACTGTTCAGAGATGAGTCTGATAAAGTTCCTATATGTCCAAGCCACCGGAATGGAGCTCACATGGCTGCAAATCTGTATATGGGAGCATGCCATGAAACAGAAGATAAAGAGGATTCTATGTGCCCATATCAAAAAAGACATGCTTTATGGAAAGGATCCTCAAAGGAGGCTCACAACAGAAGATCATTGAGCTTAAGACAAAAGGAGTTCTTTACGAAGCAGAACTTCTCAAAACAAAGGACTGTCAAAGAAGACTACGTTCGTAGTGCTGTCAAAAGATCGTAGAGTGATCAATCCTGAAAATACTCATCTCTACGATACAAGGAAAACTAAGCAACGATGATGATTCCAGTCAAAAGGAGAAATAATGGGCAGCTTTCAAATGAACATGGAGAAGGAATCACATCTATCTGAGAAGACAGCATCAACAATGGGGGAGCAGTGATCTGTTAAGGAATAACAGCAATATTAAACCTGGAAGAGATGTACCAGCTATAGAGTCCCAAAACTTTGTGGCTGATGAACCAAATGAAGATCCATAGTCAGTAGGAACATCTCAAAACATACTACTGATAACCCTTCAACCACCCAATCCATAATCGTGAAAGTACCTACGATCAAACACATGATCATAGTGTAAGAGCAGAAGGACACCACGATTTCAGCAATGCAGATATCGAGAGCTGGCAGAAAAATATCCCTATCAGAAAAGGTTCAATGAGATGTCATTGAAAATCACTGCCTTAGTATTCCATCTGAAAAGCGCCTCAGGGAAAAACCTGACCCTTAACTAACACTAAGAGGTCGGCCCTTCCTGAGCTACCTTATCTCAGAAGGAATGCTCGATCTAGTTCATCTCAAAAGAACCAAGTCAGTCAATGATCATAGAGTTGAGATTGAAGAAAACTGAACGATCGTAGTGCAACCTCAGCGATCGTAGAGGACAACTCAACGATCGTAGTCCTACCAAAGGGTATTCCAGTTCACAAGAAGCATGAAGAATGAGACATCTGCTAAGCCATTCAAGCTGAGGAGATAAGTTCGAATACATCAGTGATTGAGCTATGCTGCATCGAAGTAAGGAGGAAAGACAAAGCCATACACTGCAGCATCTCTTAGAAGTTGATCGTCAACAAAGGAAATCGTAGAGTCTATAGCTGCCTCATCATGCCACTCTACGAATCAAAAGGTCAACGGTCAAAGCCACGTCAATTAAATGTCCACTCTTCAAATAACTGAAAAGTTGTGGGGAGCTACAACTCATTACTGGGCAACGTGCAACCAATGGACAATTGACACATCACTGAGTATGCAGAGTTAGAAGGAACTGCCATAAAGACGAGTTCAAATCTGCAGATAGTTACCAAAAGATATCGAACCTTTCTCCCTCCCATTTTCAAAGCCCTAGAAATCTTTTCAAGAGCAAAATCAGTTAACCCTCCAGAGCCTTACCAAATCTCAATCAGCCATCTCGCATAATCTCTCTATATCTAACACCCACATTCTTCAAACTACTCAAAATGGAAAAATGGCAAGTAATCACTGGTATTCAGCTTGGAACCAAATAGTTTGAGAAATCTGAAAAGAAGTTCAGGGATATTCTCGAGCTTGTAAAGAAGGCTAGATTTTCAGAATGCCTTAAGGCAAATACTCGAGTCTACTACAACGTGGTCAAAGAATTCTACTCAAACGTCTCTATAAACTCGGAAACCCTTACTACCAAGATTAAAGGTCAGTCTCTCAAGTTAAAATCTTCTGACCTCAATCAATGCCTAGGGTTTCCTAACCAAGGGTTAAAGAACCTTGATAATGTCAACACTGAACTAACAAAGGAAGTTATGGGGTATCAAAGAAACCCTATGTAAGACCCCAACTTATTAATGAATAAAATTAAATTTTCTCTAAATATTATTGTGAATAATAAGGGGTTAATTTGATATAATACTTTGGTTATGGGTGAAATGTACAAATTTTACAAAATAAGCAAGTGGTTATAAAATATTCATTTTGTCGGGAAATATTCGTTTGGTCGTGGAATATTCTTGCTGTCGGGAAATATTCGTACGACGGCGCAGTCTTGTGTGGGCCCCATAACGGAAAGCGATTGGATGAAGAAAACGACAAGTATAAGTTGTTTATAAATAACGGCGTAGTTGTTACCGTTAATACTGTTGGAATACCCGGTGGTTAAAATACAGTAGCACACGGTATTACACCAATTATTGATTCTTACGTAAGAAGGCACTACTCAATAATTGTTACAGTAGTTATTGTTCAATATTTTATTTTATTGATTCAATAATTGTTGCGTTGATATTTTATATTATTTTTGTTTTAATAATTGTTGCTGCACAGTATTTTCCATTATCAGATCAATAATTCATATTATTTGAATAATATTATTAGATAACATTATTGGCAATGTCTAGAAAGTTCTGTCTAAGGAGAGGTTTGGTCATCTAATTGCGCGCCAGTAAGGAGAAATCCTTATTGGAAAGCCCCCTCTTTCCTGGGAACGGCCTGGTTGTCATAAAAGTGATTCTGTAATATTATTTGTGAATAATTAATTATTGATTCATATGATAAAGAAATATTTATTTTATGTGGATATAAATGAGGGATATATTTTTGTGGTTAAAAATGAAGGAGTTAATGTTGAGG
The DNA here is from genome assembly GCA_016801055.1 of Panax notoginseng. Lineage (NCBI taxonomy): Eukaryota > Viridiplantae > Streptophyta > Magnoliopsida > Apiales > Araliaceae > Panax > Panax notoginseng. The sequence goes on from CM029021.1 coordinate 143,651,201, forward strand.
TTTTTATCCGTATTTTTGTCAGAATTGAGGTATTAAAAATTAGAGTTTTTGAGATATTTTGTGGGGGTTATAATTTTTAATCCGACCGTTGGATAGTGGTAATTTTTGGATATGTTATACATATATAAGTTGAGTATATGTCCACAAATTTTGAACCGTTAAAAATGAACGTATGATTTATTATGAATTTTACAAGATGACTGGTTCAGAAATTGTTGAATTTTCGGAGTTTATCATTTTGATGGAAAATTCTAGAATTGGTGGGCCCCACTTGTGGTTGGTGAAGAAATGTGCTGAATTATATTTCAAATGTGGTGGGTGGAAATAGTAGCAGGTAAAGCCATCAGGTTGCAGGTCAAGCCTACTAAAATTTTCCTATAAATAGAGGGCTAAGTTAGAATTGAAAATCACACCAGAAACAAGTTTTCTCTCTTTCTCTCTCTAGATTATTGAGTGTATTTTGTGAGTATTTAGTTACTTTGAGAGTTTCTATTCATCAGAGCAAGTTTCTTTCAGCCTTATACCGGTATTCCGACCAGAAGTACTGATATTTTGAGGTAAGAGATATTATTTTCTTCTTAAATGATATTATTTTCTTCAATATCATTATGCTGAAATATTGATATGAGTTTTTATCAAATTTAAAACTTTTTGTGTCGGGATTACTATTCACGTATACGGCACTATTCACGTATACGGTACTATTCACGAATACGGCACTATTCACCGAAAAATAAAATTTTTCTTTTTTGTCCAAGATGTCTATTATGGTTACTATCTTTAATTGTATCCATGTTTTGATCTTTATTTTTGAATTCTGCTTCACAATTGATTATTATGAAGTATTATTGATCTTGGATAAACTGTTATACGAATCCCTACTATTTGTCCTTCAGTCTCACTGGATTCGTTCTCTTTAAGATATTTTTCATCATCCTCAGTCCTAAATGATGATATTACTGAATATCTTTGGCCTGTAGTGCAAAGATGTATGATTACTTGATGAATATCTTTGGCCTGTAGTGCAAAGATGAACAGGTGTTGAGATGAACATGACTGACTGGTGATACAAATGAATATCTTTGGCCTGTAGTGCAAAGATGAATATTTGGTTAAAGATGATTATTAATTGATGTTACAGGGATAAAATATTGATGATGGACTTTTAAATCTTAGAAGATAGTAGAATTCATTCTCTACTTGACTCTTCTAATGGTTTGTTGTTTCCGCTGCAGTTGTTGATCTAAAACTTGTTGTCGATTATATTCTATCAGATTTTTCCCTGTTGAAGACTAACGATAATTTGTTGTATATTATCTTAGTCATAATATTCTTTACTGGGCTAGTTGAGCTCACCTTTTTCCTTTTTGTTCCATTTATCTTCTCAGGAGGTGAGAACATAGCAGGATCTAGTCGGGGTATGGAGTGATGGTTCTAGAAAGATGTTTTAACAGTCCTCACTATTTCTGTAAAATAGTGTTTGAATAATTGTATTGAGGACTTATTTGAGTGTGGATATTGTCTAGAAGACAATATTTGTATCTAAACTCACAGTATGTGTTGTCGTATTTTGCACGACAATTGTATTATTGAAGTTGTAGTTTGCTTTCTGTACCATGTATTTGGCGACTCAGAATGGGTGTTGTATACCTATTTTGGGGGCGTCACACCCTAGTTTCAAGGACATGAAGAAGAAGGAGTTTCCTGAGCAATATGAGTTCCTTGCTGAGATAGTTGGAAAGTGCATACTATGCAAGAACACTGCACATGACACAGTGATCGACCAGCAATTCAAAATTATGTCAGCAGTAGTTCTAAAGAAACAACTCTACTTTGGAGCTATCTTGTTTGATCAGATCTCCAAGTGGGTAGAGAAGGCTGAGAAAAAGCCCCTGACCAAGGTATTTCAAGGGAGGCTGCTGAGTATCATACTGAAGAAAAAGCTAGGGGGAAAGATCAAGGATGATGAGGGAGAAGTCCTGAATGTGCACAAAGTAATGTCTCCACAGTTATTTGAGAACTGGAAGAAGAACCCCAAGGAGAACAAAAGGCTGACAGCTGGGAACAGCAGTAGAGCCTCTGCAAAGAAGAGGAAGATAATAAAGACAGAGAGCTCTGAGTCTGATGACTCTGCAGCAGCTAAAATCACACCAGCCAGGAAGAATTCAAAAATGGTGAAAAGAGCTGGTGATGTGAAGAAAGCCCAGGCCGCACCAAGGAGAGTCTCCTCCTTGAACAAGAATAAGGAAGAAAAGGACCAAACTGCTGAAATCACAAAGAGAAGAAGCAGCAGGTTGCTTCCAGGGCCAGTCAGCAAGCAAGCTAAGGTGGATGACAAACCAGCCTTGGCTTCTCAAACCAAAACATCTGCTGAAGAAATGGACGTAGAGTCAGTAGAAGAGAAAGAAACTGAAGATGTAGTCCAGTCCACACAGTCAGCATCCAGCAATGAGAATGAAGCTAATGTAATAAAAGAAAGTGCAGAATCTGCTGATGAAGAAAAGTGCTCAAGCCCCATGGCCAATCCTCAGAGCAGTCACTTTGATAAAGAAAAGGAAATTCATGATGATCAAAGTCCATCCCCAAATGCAACTACCCCGACAAGCCCAGAGAAAGGGTTAGAAAATGTTATTCAAGAAGAAAAAGAAGAACATGTCCCCTCAAACCAAGAAAGCTCTCATGTTGGCTCAAAAAGTGATGAGTCAAAGAAAGAAGAATCTGCCCCTGCCAGTGCTGAACTCCAAAGAAGTATGTCTGATGAACAAGAAGAGTCAGAGCCTGAAGAAGAAGAAGAATCTGTGTCGCCAAGAGTTGAACCTTCTCAAAGAAGGAAGAGCTCCAGACTGCAAGCGAAGTTTGTCTCCAAGAGGAACAGTGGCCAATCAAATGCCATCATTGATTTAAGTGATGGTGAGTCTGTATCCCCAATAGAAAGTGCTGAAGATGAAGCCAGCAGTGAAGAAGAAGAATCTGAGGAAATACTTGCTGAAGAAGATCAGGAATCAGAAGAACTAGAATTCTACCCTGTTGTCTCTCCAGCAAGATTCACAAGAAGAATAGTGGTAGAAGTTCCAAATGAGCCATCTGAGACACCACCTGAAAGATGGGTAAGTTATGGAAATGAACAGCTCAAGGTAGTACGAATGACCGCGTTTGAGGTGTTTAAAAACTGGAACAACATGGAAATGGACTGCACAACCATTCTCTACAATCCTGATGAAATGCTAATGAGATGGTTCTTCCAGTGGATGCCATGGCTCAAAGCCCACACTGAAAGAGATGGAAGCTACTTCAGCTGGTGCTACAAGATTTTTCCAAGCATGGAACTGGTAGCTCAAAACTTCCCAAGGGTGAAAACTTATGCTACCAAGATAATAACAAACCAGCCTCACTTCAAGGTTTATCGACAGGCTTGAAATCACTACATCCCCTATGATCGTCGAGTGGACTCTCAAGGGAAAAGGAACATGACAAGGGAGCTGATCGTAGAGTCTGTTCACTCTACTGCTGATGATATTCAAGTCCAAAAACAGAAACCTTTTTATGATCCAGCACTACTATCAGACACTCCATCATCCTCTGCAAGCAATTGGTACTCAACGATTGTTCAGATTATCCAAATCTTTGAAAATTTGTCCAAAGATGACAATCGTAAAGTTCAATCCATTGCTCAACCTGAAGCTACCAATCAAGAGGATCAAACTGCTTTGTACCAGAAACCACTGAAGAGCTCTGATGATCTAAGCAAGAAGATATCTATGCTCTCTGAAGAATCTCAGAAGCAGACAGCAGCAGGAGATGACTCTTTCTAGCACAAGCTTCAAGCTATCTTGGCTGATGTATCTCTCAAACTTCAAGAGAGAGATAACATCTATCAGAAGGCCATCCAAGATCAAAAAGCAGAAGCTCTACAAGTTCAAGAGGCCAATGAAAAGCAAATAGAAGCCCTCTCTGACAAAATTGACAATCTGAAACAGTCCTTCTCTGTGCAACTTGAGCTCGACCAGCAAGAACTAAAGTTTGAAGTTGCAAACTCCTCCTACCTGATGGAGCAGCTTATGTCCAACATGGAGCAGCTCTCTCAAATGATTAATGACAAAAAGGGGGAGAAAAAGAGGCATAGAAAGAGGAAGAGCACGGTATCAAAGAGGCATAGAAAGAGGGAGAGCAAGAAGCACTCGAAGAAGAAGACATCAGCTGCAGAAAAGAATATCATCATCTGAGGGGGAGCCTGAAGATGATGATACCCAAATCGCAGAAGCTGAAGGGGAGCCAAGCAAAGATAGAAGGTCATCATCTAAGGGGGAGCAAGAGCAAGAAGCAGAATCAGATAAGTAGCTGCTCAACAAGCATCTTGGAAACATACATGGAGCCAATGAGGTACATCTCTAACTAATTAGGTATGTTCTGGATCCAGGATATAGAATGTCTGAATATATAAACTGCCATATTAATATAAATGACATTCATGATTATCTGTTTAGAAATACAGTTGCTCACTGTATATAAGATTCATTCATAACATGCATATACACTTATTGTTTTTGTCATAATCAAATAGGGGGAGATTGTCAGGAATAAACATGTGAATGATAATCTTATTTAATATATGATTTGATTATGATACATATGAATGAATATGCAAGTATGCTTGCATCAAGAAAAGCTGTAAAGTCCTTTGATAGATAATAAAAATATATGTACAAGGACTTAGAATGAATTGATCAAATATGTTAGGTTGATCCTACATAAGCAAAACAGCTTTGTAAAGTCCTTAAAAAAAAGAAATGATGTACAAGGACTATAAATATAGAAAGATCAAGCTTGTTAGGTTGATCTTATGATGTAATAGATAGGCTAGTCTGATCGTCGAGCACTGCACCAGAAGTCGTTGTCTGCCAGGTGAGTCAATGATAACTCGAGAGCTATCGAGGCAGAATAGGAGTATGCAAGATAGTAGATCACGGAGTTCGTAGACTACCAGGAGAAATGAAGAAAGATCGTAGTGTATCGAGAAGAGCTTCCTCGGGATCGTAGTGTGCTGAGGAAGTCATGTTCAGAATCGTAGAGACAGCCTGTCTACGAGCCGACCGGTCATCTGCCAAAGCCAAGTCAGAAACGTTGACTACACTCGGAGTCGTAGAGTCCACCGATGCCGAAGCCAAGCCAAGGATTGTAGATCACACTCTGAGTTCGTAGAGTCCATTGAATGAATGCAGAGATCGTAGTCAGGCAAGATCAGATGAAGACAACAAGCACAAGGCAGAAATCGTAGAGTGTCAAGATCTGATCTAGGGATCGTAGTGTCTGCACAGCCGAAGCTGAATCGTAGAGTGCAGAACTACGACTCCAAAAGAAGTGCTCACAATGCTAAGTCAGAATCGTAGAGCAGATACGGTTCTCAACGAATGAGCACTCCCAGAATATCCAAAGATACGAAGCCTCTAGTTGGCACAGCAAAAATGCATTCCACAGTAAGGGAACCAGAGAGCACTCAGCGAAAGGCATGCAGACTAACAGAAGATCTCAGCACAAACCCAATCAACATTAATATTGAGGTGTAAGGCCATTCGTGATGAAGTCTTCCACAAGGAGATCCAAAGAAGACTTCACAAGCTGACTGAGGAAAGTCAGGATATGCAGTAGCTATCAAGTGTACAGAAGACAATGATCTTGGAAGCAACCAAGATCGTAGTGTTTGCCAAACAAAGAAGGAACTGATGGAAGTTGAACCAAGACACTGGTCAGCCACTGAAGTGCAAGGCTAAAGTGATTAAGTGCAGAGTTAGATCATTGATGATAAGTGAACGGGAGATCACAAGGAGAAAGTAAGCTGGACGCACCACAAATCTGAAGTGTCTTGATATTCAGAAGAGGACCGGGACAAGGAATTAGGCCATCAGTATCTGAGAACAGTCGAAGCAAACAGAAGTATTGAAGCGCTGCATAATACAAGGAAGAGGTGTTCTACATTGAAGATCCAATCAACACTCTTCCAGATCGTAGTGTTAACTCTACCAGTCAACGAGCAACACTAAACAAGACACTACGATCAAGTCCTTGAAGACGTGCATCAAAATCGTAGAGTTTGAATATCTGAAGAATGAAGCATTGACAACGGTTCAATCTGAAAGACAATATTCAGACAAGTGCTTATTGAGAGCATCGATGTAAAAGGACAACCTCTGATCAAGAAGTCAGAAGAAATAAAGTCTTCAACCTGCCCAAGACAGTAAAGTGATACATCTGACAAGGTAGGTGAAAAAGTAGACTGCAGTGTCAGAAAAAGTATGACAAGTCACATCAAGCAATCTACATCAAGCAACTCGAGATCTGTGAAGACATTTGAATAGCTTCCAACGGCTACTTTCTAACGGAAGGATTGGGAAGGTGTATAAATGTAGAAGAGCTTCAAAGATCAAGAGTTGTTGGAGTTGTGCATATTGGAGAAAAGGTGGACTGATCCAACCGAGTGATAGTGAGTCCGAAGGCTCACTCTACGATCCACCAAGAACACTCAGAAGTCAGATCAAGCAAGAAGTAGAAGTGTGAGTTCTACTATGTAGAAGTGAGAGCTCTACTTCATGAAGAATGTTCTGAACTGCCGAGAGAAAGGAGAGCATCATGCCATCTGGATGTCCATCATGGAAAGATTAAGTACAATAGAGAAGAGCCTACAGTCATCTTAGTAAGTCCATCATGAGAAGGCATCGAGTAGCAAGAAGGGAGATCACAAAAGCCATCTTGGTGACAAGCATGAGAAAGCTTCTAAGTACCTAACAGAAGAGCTTACAGTCATCTTAGAAGCCTCTCATGTGCAGTCATCAAGTACCAAAGAGAATGATCTTCTAGGCAGTTCATCAAGGGGTCATCCGGAGTAGTTGAGCAACCTAAGAAGCTGAGCATCATGCGACACTCAGCTGCTCTTCAAGGATGATCAAGCCAAGCTGCTAAGTGTAAGACCTCAACTTATTAATGAATAAAATCAAATTTTCTCTAATTATTATTGTGAATAATAAGGGGTTAATTTGATATAATACTTTGGTTATGGGTGAAATGTGCAAATTTTACAAAATAAATGGTTATAAAATATTCATTTTGTCGGGGAATATTCGTTTGGTCGTGGAATATTCTTGCTGTCGGGGAATATTCGTACGACGGCGCAGCCTTGTGTGGGCCCCATAACGGAAAGCGATTGGATGAAGAAAATGACAAGTATAAGTTGTTTATAAATAACGGCGTAGTTGTTACCGTTAATACTGTTGGAATACCCGGTGGTTAAATTACAGTAGCACACGGTATTGCACCAATTATTGATTCTTATGTAAGAAGGCACTACTCAATAATTGTTACAGTAGTTACTGTTCAATATTTTATTTTATTGATGCAATAATTGTTGCGTTGATATTTTATATTATTGTTGTTTCAATAATTATTGCTGCACAGTATTTTCCATTATCAGATCAATAATTCATATTATTTGAATAATATTATTAGATAACATTATTGGCAATGTCCAGAAAGTTCTGTCTAAGGAGAGGTTTGGTCATCTAATTGCGCGCCAGTAAGGAGAAATCCTTATTGGAAAGCCCCCTCTTTCCTGGAAACGGCCTGGTTGTCATAAATGTGATTCTGTAATATTATTTGTGAATAATTAATTATTGATTCATATGATAAGGAAATATTTATTTTATGTGGATATAAATGAGGGATATATTTTTGTGGTTAAAAATGAAGGAGTTAATGTTGAGATTTTTATCAGTATTTTTGTCGGAATGGAGGTATTAAAAATTAGAGTTTTTGAGATATTTTGTGGGGGTTATAATTTTTAATCCGACCGTTGGATAGTGGTAATTTTTGGATATGTTATACATATATAAGTTGAGTATATGTCCACAAATTTTGAACCGTTAAAAATGAACGTATGATTTATTATGAATTTTACAAGATGACTGGTTCAGAAATTGTTGAATTTTCGGAGTTTATTATTTTGATGGAAAATTCTAGAATTGGTGGGCCCCACTTGTGGTTGGTGAAGAAATGTGCTTAATTATATTTCAAATATGGTGGGTGGGAATAGTAGCAGGTAAAGCCATCAGGTTGCAGGTCAAGCCTACTAAAATTTTCCTATAAATAGAGGGCTAAGTTAGAATTGAAAATCACACCAGAAACAAGTTTTCTCTCTTTCTCTCTCTAGATTATTGAGTGTATTTTGTGAGTATTTAGATACTTTGAGAGTTTCTATTCATCAGAGCAAGTTTCTTTCAGCCTTATACCGGTATTCCGACCAGAAGTACTGATATCTTGAGATAAGGGATATTATTTTCTTCTTAAATGATATTATTTTCTTCAATATCATTATGCTGAAATATTGATATGAGTTTTTATCAAATTTGGAACTTTTTGTGTCGGGGTTACTATTCACGTATACGTTACTATTCACGTATACGGCACTATTCACGAATACGGCACTATTCACCGAAAAATTAAAATTTTCCTTTTTGTCCAAGATGTCTATTATGGTTACTATCTTTGATTGTATCCATGTTTTGATCTTTATTTTTGAATTCTGCTTCACAATTGATTATTATGAAGTATTATTGATCTTGGATAAACTGTTATACGAATCCCTACTATTTGTCCTTCTGTCTCATTGGATTCGTTTTCTTTAAGATATTTTTCATCATCCTCAGTCCTAAATGATGATATTACTGAATATCTTTGGCCTGTAGTGCAAAGATGTATGATTACTTGATGAATATCTTTGGCCTGTAGTGTAAAGATGAACAGGTGTTGAGATGAACATGACTGACAGGTAATACAAATGAATATATTTGGCCTGTAGTGCAAAGATGAATATTTGGATAAAGATGATTATTAATTGTTGTTACAGGGATAAAATATTGATGATGGACTTTTAAATCTTAGAAGATAGTAGAATTCTTTCTCTACTTGACTCTTCTAATGGTTTGTTGTTTCCGCTGCAGTTGTTGATCTAAAACTTGTTGTCGATTATATTCTATCAGATTTTTCCCTGTTGAAGACTAACGATAATGTGTTGTATATTATCTTAGTCATAATATTTTTTACTGGGCTAGTTGAGCTCACCCTTTTCCTTTTTGTTCCATTTATCTTCTCAGGAGGTGAGAACATAGCAGGATCTAGTCGGGGTATGGAGTGATGGTTCTAGAAAAATGTTTTAGCAGTCCTCACTATTTCTGTAAAATAGTGTTTGAATAATTGTAATGAGGATTTATTTAAGTGTGGATATTGTCCAGAAGACAATATTTATATTTAAACTCACAGTATGTGTTGTCGTATTTTGCACGACAATTGTATTATTGAAGTTGTAGTTTGCTTTCTGTACCATGTATTTGGCGACTCAGAATAGGTTGGATGGAATGGAACTATTTTGGGGGCGTCACACTAAGGATAGAAGATGTTCAGAGCATGAAGACATCTTAGCAGCTCAGCACCGACTCCAACAACAACAAACAACTCGACAAAGCCAAGGCCTGAGGGGTCCTTGTCTGGAGGGACTAAATGAAGCAGGGCCAAGAGGGTCCTTGTCCGGAGGGACTAAACAAAGCAGGGCCAAAGGGTCCTTGTCTAAAGGGACTAAACGAAGTTCCAAGCCTACTGGGCTTGAAGAGTTCCTAGGGAAATAGAGGAGTCCCAAGGCTGCTGGCCTTGAAGAGTTCTTAGTGAACTGAAGTCCCAAGGCTGCTGGCCTTGAAGGAATCGTAGAGATTCAGGGTGCTGCCCTTCCTTAGTGGAAATCCTGCTAGTTGAAAGCAGAAGAGTGGATTAGGAGTTTGAGTCTCTGAACCACTTAAAACCCCTTGTGTCATTTACATTATGTCTATAACTGCTATATTTGCTATGTATGTTCTAACTGCTTACAACTAAACTAACCCAACGAACAATGTATGTATGATTATGAATATATCAATGAAGGAGAATCTGTGCTTGAAAAGATTCTTATGTTTGTCATATACTTAAATATGAACAATACAACATAAACCAGAAAAGTATTTAAAATAAAAAGGATCTATTCAACCCCCCCTTCTAGATCTATTGTGCCCTCTGGGAACTAACACAATATAATGTTAAACAGTAATCAAGTCAGCATTTTTCAATATCAAAGTCGGCATTAGTCAGTAATATTTGTTTGGTTACCATTATAATTTTACACAGCAACCAAGTCAGTAACCATTATAATGTCACAGAGTAACCAAGTCAGCATTTGTCAGTAACCAAGTCAGCATTAGTCAGTAACATTATGCAGTAACCAAGACAGCATTACACAGTAACCAATATAATGTTACACAGTAACCAAGTCAGCATTAGTCAGTAACCAAGTCAGCATTAGTCAGTAATATTATGCAGTAACCAAGACAACGTTAGTCAGTAACCAAGTCAGCATTAGTCAGTAACCAAGACATCATTAGTCAGTAACCAAGATATATGTAATTAGTAACCAAGATTATAAAAACATTCTTACATTCATTTAACAACCAAAACAATCAGTAATGATTTTGTTACAAATTAAAAACTAACAGATGTATGAAGGTAACCAATGTAGTTAATCAATAATCATCAATATAAAAACAATCAGTATAAAACACAGTAATATTATGCAGTAACCATGGTAGTATTATACAGTAACTAAGTCAGCATTATATACTAATCAAATCCAGATTAGACAGTAACCAACAGTTGCAGGAAGGTAACTAATGTATCTAATAAGTAATCATCAATATAAAAAACATCAGTATAATATACATTAAAAGTATACAGCAACCAAATAAACATTATACAGTAACCAAATCAATAATACACAATAACCAATTTATATGTACTTAGTAACCAGAATATAAAACATATTTTTACATGCATTTTGCAATCAAAACAGTCAGTATACTGACTTTGTGACCAATTCAAGAGCGAAAAACTTAATAAAGGTAATCAATATACGAGTATGTAGTAACCACGAGGTAACTATATGCATATAAACTTTAAACTCAAATACCTCAGTATAAAAATCTGTAAATAATCAATCAACAATCTGGTTACTGATTGTAAATCGAAAGCATAAACACAATGTATAATTACATATGAAACTTCGTAATGCTGTTTGACGATCTCGAAATTGCTGTTGATCTTCTCCGATTTTATCCGATCTCAAAGTTGCATCGCCGTCAGAGTATTTGTCTTCTCCAATCTGTTTTCTCCGATCTAAAGCAATTCTATTTTTCTTCATTAGTTTGATTTTAGAATCGAATGGTTACAAATATGAAAGTCGATAACTGACGTGTAGAGAATTAATGTTCCGTAATTTTAATAACGTAATATTGTGTCGCGCTATTTTTGTAATTATTTTATAGATATTTTATTTTTATAATTACTTTTTAATTATTGTATATTAGTGACAAGGAACCTATAATAAAGTACGTTTAAGGCCAAGGAATCTCTTCTCCACCGAAAGAGGAAAAGGAAGAAAAGCTTGTGAAACTTTGTTGGAGTATATTCCCAAATGTCGGCCCTGCAATGTGTGGAAGTGGTTGGGAGTTGCATGCAAAAAGCAATATGATGTAGTAGTTGCCAAAAATGCTGGTGGTGACCTATGCCCGGTTGACAATTAAACCAAAAAAAAATTCTATCCTTGTAAGTATTTGCTATCAAACACTACACGATTATATCACTACCTTTCTTTCTTATTCTCTACAAAATAGTAAATATGTTTTGCGGGATATATGATGATAGAAAATAGAAAAATTAGCAAGAATGCTCTTTTCAACGTTTGGTATCACATGATAAAACATTTAAAAAAAAATTGTGTTAATCTTTAGTAATAGGACAGCTATGAAATCTAGGTTAACGCGTCTTGTTCTCTTTACATCATGAAGCACCTTCTTGAGTGCTAAATTTGACAGTACAATTTATTTATTTACTGGAACAAAATTTTTTTGTTATTTCGGTCCAATTCACATGTCCGTATAGATTTATTTTCAAAATATACAAGGAGTAATGCATTACAAATAATTTCAATTTTTGCGGCAGGAGATGAGCGAATTAAAAAGGTGGCCACTAGCTAACATTTTCACGAGGCCGCCCCTGTTCCACTCACAATTTGACCATTATTGTTTGCCTACACAATTCTTATTGTATTTTATTTTATTTTTGGCCATGAATCTAAACATAATTTTATATTATATTATGTTATTTTTTATTTATTGTATATAATATTATTTTATTTTACAATAATTTTTGTTTGACCCACGGAGTAGAAATTTTTACTTTACTATTTTGTGTTGGCGCTTTCGGCGTGTAATTGTGGTCTTTATGAGCCAGCGAGGGGCACGACCGTGACATACACTGGAATAAAATTACAAATCAAGTTCAACATGTATTCCTTCCTCACAATAAGGATCTCATTTATCAATATCAAAAGCAAGTAAGAGCACATGTAGGTTTATGTTTCCAATTCAATTATTGCATCATTTTTATTTAAGCAAACACTCATTATTATTTTGTTTTATACATTTGAAGATCAATATAAAATCAGAATATATTCCTAAAGTTAATAAACTTTATAGAAGAATTCATATTCTAACCTCATCTGCAAAAAGGATTACACATGTTCGAACACTAAAAAACTAGATATAATTAAGTTTTTATTTCTCATTACATTTTCCTAATCAATTTTTTTTGTGAAAGAAAAAACGACATATAAAAAAAAGAGTATATTAATTCAGAAAGCACATCTTACAGATTGCTTTATATCGAAAAAAAGAATACAGCAGGAATCACATCCCTCTCTCAACCTTTCCCTTTTTTTCTAACCAACTAACGAAATAACCCAGAATCATAAAATATAGTTTCCATATAAAATAAAAATGACTTTTTTTGTTAACATCATAATTGAGAAAAAATGGATTGAAATTAGGTCTTCAAAAAATCAAATCTTTATCTGTGAGCAGTGACCAGAGTTTCAATAAACCTCAATCCATCAAACCTGGGCGCAAATTTCTCCGAAGAATTGGCTTTTTGTGTTGAATCATTATCACTATGCCTGCTGGAAACAGCTTCCTGTACGACCAAACAAATAAAATCAATAAATTAAGGAACACCGAACACAGATCCATATGAAAAGAGGAACGAAAATCAATTCCTCTGTTCGGAGAACCGAGGCAAAACATCCAATTTTTATGGAAACCATACCGTACATAGGATAAATAAAAATTCACTTTTCCATGAAATTGATAGAAGAAAATAAGGAATTACCTCGCGAGAAAACTGAATCTTGGAATTGGAGGAGAAATTAGAGTACGAGGAAGCAGATACGGCAGTGGCAGAAGCTGCGGCGACTAAGAGTCCAGATTTCTTCATGCTGTTCGGGAGCTGCCGAGATTTCTGATTCCTGGAATCTAGCAAAGGAGGAAAAGGTTTTCAGTTCTTTTCTATTTTCTTGGGGAGAGAGAAAATAGAAAAGAAATACTTTTGGAGGGGTGGGAGTTGTGAAGATTGGGAAAAGTCTTGGACTGGCTATATATACCATACCAAAGGGGATGACCCGGCCCAGTCGGTCTTCGAATATTTACGCGGCAACCATATTCTATTTCCCTCGCTTCCCATTTTAAATTACGGTTCTGCCCCCTTTGGGTCCGTAATTATTGACTAATGGGATGGGCCGAAAGGCTAACGCAACTTTTCCTTTGGTATATATATTCTGTGCGTAGTTGTAGACGGATCCGGATCTTCTACGAGAATTTCTCGGTAAGGATCTTGTGAAGGTTTTATTATGGGATTGACAATATATTAAAAAAAAGATTTAATGTTTCACAACTCTTTTTTTTGTCTATGTATCAAAACGACATTATTTTGATATGAATTTTTTTTTTTACAAGTTGACAGAAAATTGGAAGCCACAGAACGCAATTTACTCTTACCAAAAAAACGAAATAAAGTAAAAAGAGTACATTTAAAATAGTATTTGAGTTGTGATATTGATTGTCTCTGTTAAACAGGGGATTAAGAGAGGTAAAACGATTATTAATAATAAAAAAATATATAAAGGAATATATAAATAATAATAATTGATAGGTCGCAAATATTTTCTTGGTTGTCCCAGACGGCCCAATGGTAGAATAAATAATAATAATATTTTTAATGGTGAAAGTAAACTCTTTTTATAGAACAGGTAGATACAAATTATAATAATAATAATAAATAAACAAAAACAATAATAAATAAAAAAATAACTAAAGTCACATTGAAAATATTAACGATAATTATAACCGATATATTTATTCATTTTTTTGAGTCAAGTTTGTAGTTATCTTAATATTAATAGCAAGCTAAGTTAGTAAATATAAAAAAAAATCATATACAGAATAATCAAGAAATTTTAAATAATTATATGTAAAGATAAACGGCGTTTGGTGGCTTCTAATTTTTTATTAACTTGTAAAAAAATATTTCTATCAGAACGAGGTCGTTTTGATACATAGACAAAAAAAAGAATTGTGAGCCATTGCATTCATTTTTGATGTGTTGTCAACCCCACAGTAAAACCATCCTCACAGAGAAATTCTCATAGAGAATCCTGATCCGTTGTAGGACGTAGCTATTGTGTAAAATAATATTTGATTCCCCTTCTTTGGTAGTAATAAAGCTAATATTTTTGCTTTTTAAAAAAAAATAATCTAATGCAGTTATTCAAAAATGAAATACAGATCTATGATCTATCTTGATGAGCAGCGTTAGTATGCGGATCTTAAAACTCACTAATTAAACCCAGATAGATAATTGAGGACCCAATGTCGACTTACTCAGTGGTCACGAGTCGATGTCCTTTTGTAGTGAGAGCCCCTTAACAATAGGCGACTGAACGTCCAAGTAAACATTTAGAACCCTTAAAAGAGTTATATCAGCAAGTCATTCGTGTAGGGTATGAGACACTGTAATATTCTCATGATGGGATAATTATGTGCACCTCATGTGGGTTAGCACCAATTGCTTGACGTGTCCGAGAGGACCACCCCTTAAGACTGTCTCACATAAAAGGAAGATTGAGTTATGGTGGAAAGGTTAACCACATTTTTACACTTAAAACCTTTGAGATTAATATTATATGAGATGTTTGGCACAACGTCACCGCGAGAGTGTTGGTGCAAATTCGAATGAGTCAGGGTCTACACGGGAGGCGTACAAATGAGGGATATTGTTTCATTAGGTGGGATTGAATCCTGAAATTTTTAGATGTCATATTTAATTCTTATCCAATAACATATAGGTATCATTTGTCTGTTAAGCTAATAAAACCGAGGAAACCAAAGGAGAATTGAAGGGGGGTTAAATAAAAAAAACAAAACTAGCAAGGGGTAGTTTGGGGATGTGATTATTTTCAGCCAGGTTCCGTGCGGCACCTCGGGAGTTGATATTTATTTTGGAGGGGAAAAGAAAAGATATGGCTGATGGACTGCTGGTGATTGGTTGATAGTATTTCCGAGTTGAAGTCCAATAGACACGTGACACACGTACGGACAAGATGATGCCACGTACATTTTTCCACCACTTTCACAAGCTCAATTTAACAAGGCCTAGGAAGCCGGAGGATTGAGTGACGGAGGGAGGGGCTGATAATATAACCCGACCTCTTTGGTTATTTACTATTTTACCCCCTAATTATATTCCCAACATTCATGATATGGATAGTGGTATTTCCCACTTCATCGCATATTTTATTTATTTATGTTAAGGACTACTTATATATTATCTCCGTCTCAATATAATTTTTATAATCAAATTTGATCATTTTTTAAATTAATAATTGAAAAAACAAACATTACAATTACTAGTACATAATTGTGTGTAGTTTATTGTGTTTATGGATTTTTTACACATAGATAAAAGAATAATAAGATATATTAATTTAAAAATTAGTCAATTGATTGACTTTTATCTAATTTGTTAACTCTTTTTGGAGTATTAATAATAAGACAAATAAAAATTGAGTGGCATCGTATACAATTACACAAATTACCATACAAAAACATCATTTTGTATAATTAAATCTCCCTCCAGCAAAAATATAAAAACATGCATTGTTATTATGCGGACATTGTAAATAAGGTATTTTATAACTTTTTAAAAATATTGTTATTAAGAGGGATATAATATAACCTTTAATAACACTGATATTAAGAATTCAATTTATTATCATGCACAACACTCGTATACTTGTAGACTAGTTGCTTATTTATATTATTATATATATGGAATATGATCCATAACATGTACTATATTTGTTATGAATGACAAAATGGACAAATAGCATCATAACCATACATTACATAAATTAAGGGCTGAGATTAAAAAGAAAAACACGCCATCCGCTAGTTCAACTAGCGGACGCATAAAACAGAAATTTCGGACCAAATTTTTTGAAAGAAGCACTCCAAGTATTAATAAATAAATTTTTTTACTGATGTATTTTGACACTCCTCTAAAAATGCTCTGATTTCGCCACTGCTAGTGATGCTCTATAAATATATATACATAGATGATAGAAATATGACAATTAATACTAAGGGTATTATAGTCTAAAATAGTAATTGTAAAAACTTTTATCGTGGGCATTATATTAATCCAAAATTAAAGAAATAATTTACTCACTACAGTAGTAATTTTTTGATATTTACTCCGCTTTTACTTGGTCATGGAAACATGTTAGTATAAAGAGGGCAGCGTAGTAGTACACTACTAGTATTTATTAGTATTAAATAACATAATAAATACGTCCTCTATTCCAAAATTCAAGAACACTTTTTCATTTCTAAAATCAATTTGAAAAAAATTAAATCATAAATTGATGTGATTCAGTATCAAAAAATGAAAATAATAATAATAAATCTTTTAATCAACATAAACAGATTCAATAAAATTTATATATCAAACTTCAACTTTTACAATATTTAATTTAGAGACAATAATTGAATTTTAAAAAATAATCTGAAATAGTAAATTGATAAAAATAAAAATAGTAATTTAAATCCCATTCAAATTGGGTTGGAGATTTAGAGTATCATAACAATTAATATATTCCATGTAATTAAGTACAAAGTTTTAGTTAAATACTAATAATTTGTCAATTCATTTTCTTTTAGCATGAATCATTGTCGAATAAATAAATATATTTATTTATTCACCAGTATACTCAAATTGGTCACAAATACATGATAAACCATTTGTCACCCGCCACGTGTCCCCTCCCAACAAGTATTATTATGTCAACCACTCTTTTCACATTATCAGTATATATATATATATATATATATATATATCAATTTTTGTCGGCCAGGATATCATTGGTTGAAATGAAGGCGAAGAAGCCCTTGTAAAAAGTTGTCACTGTCCCAAATTTAACTAGTCTTTCACACACCGGTGGTGGTGGCGGTGGCGGTGGCGGCGGCAACAAGTGGTACGTAGGCCCAGTGGAAAGGCAGGCTGCTCTTTCATCATATCATAATAATAATAAAATATATACACCCAAACAAACATATAAACATTATTGATTGGGACTCGGCATATTTTTTTTATCTTCAATCAAATACTGCAAGAGCAACACCACTTTTTTTATTATGTCCAAAAATAAAAAATAAGAGCAATACTAAAGCTACAATGATATTCTCCCTCCATTCTACAAAAGTAAAACCATCATTTTTAAAATTAATTTTATATTCTCAAATATAACCTTAATATTTATTAGTTAAGAATTCAACTTTAGTGATTTGATGTTAAAATTTATAATTTTAAAACAAAAATACATCTCTAATTTTGAAACGGACTAAAATAAATATATTAAGAGTCTCAGTCGTAAATATTAAGAATTATATTATTAATTAATGTATATTCTTTTAAGATAAAAAAATTTGTTAATTTAGCAGCGTTGGTTGTGTGTATGATAATGAAATTAAAATCACAAACCCGACAACGTTGTGCTATTTTAGACTACCAAATCAAGTCTTAAGAAACACAAGTGGATTTGCACTGGAGGGTTGTTGGGCAAAATATGGGAAATTCTGCTTTTGGCCAAATGAAAGGATAGTTTCATGCATGATACTACTAGTACAGAAAGAAACCTAGGATGCTAATGTAGGGGAAATGGATACTTTTTCTCCCTCCGTCCAATAATATTTTGCACAAAAATTAAAGAAATAATTAAATATAATATCAATTATTTATAATACCTTTAAATTCTCATTTATTACCATACTTATCACATACTCTCTCTCATTGTAATTAATTCTTCTAGATTATATAAAATGAACAAATAATTTGAGACAAATGAAATCATTTAAAACATCGTATATTACGGGACGGGACGGAAGGAGTATTGAAGAAGGGATGTCAATTGTGTGGTGTATGATTAAGGCAACTTTGAATCCACCATACTGTTCTAATGAAAAATTTTCTCAACCTTTTTGGTATAGACAGATAGATAATACTTAGAACCTAATATGTCCTATGCTAAGCCCCAAGGGGTACATATTGATGCTACCATAAGCATTTGGCTCACCACTGATTACAACACTTCCACAACACCAATCCAATTCCCACCCTGGGAAAAAACACACAAGAATACAGACGAGAGAAAAATAGTTTAAAAAGAAAAGGAAAGGGAAACCAGGTGACAACATGGCGACACAAATTGTAGACATATAAGCATGCGATGTTGAAGAAAAAAGCAGCACAGGAATGAGAGCAACTGTTAAATAACAGAGCTCAAACTGCTGTGCTGGCACAACTAAAAATCAAATACATTAAAGGGATTTCTGCTGCGGATCCACTAAAGTACATGAATTAGCACAAGATAAGGATACCGAACAAAAGGGTCAATCAGTCGATCAAAATATACACATATATGTGTATATGAATATATATTGTGTAATATATTTCTTCCATCTTTCTTGAGGTTATACTTTAGTAGAATATTGGAGGAAATAATCAACCTATATATATATATAACAAACTTTTCTGTCATTTTTGAATTCAAATAAGAGAACAAGTCGCTACAAGTCCTAAGTGTACTATTTCGTCTATAACCTTCGTCCCCTTCTGTATCTATCCGTCTCAAATAGCAAATCCGACCACATTTGACCTCGTACTGCCGGCCTAGAAAGGACCACTAGCTGTTTAATTTTCTTGCATAAACTTATCATGTAAATTTGTCCAATCCATTCCCATTTCTAATTTGATACTATTATATTGTGAAATCATTTCGCACACATAAGACTGTCAGTGCTTACCAAAACATTCCATGACAAAGTACCTTCAGAATTCAGACTGAGTTGAAGACAAAGAAGTATGACAATCACTACATATTTCTACACCTGTAAGGCTATAATCAACTGAAAGGCAGAATGATAGAAAAGGGTAACAAGATAGGGGTCGGTTCCTTTGTAACAGTAAACTTCTATGTACTTGAGATATTGAGGTACTATACTTATTTTCCATTGGCATTCTAAAAGTAGTTACAGTATATGAGCCACTAAGCTACAGGCTGAGGCCACATAATTGTATAGCTGCTCTATGCTGACACTGCACATGAGCTAACGTAGAATCACTAAACCTCTACAAAAAAGGAGCCTTCCCCACCCTTTATAATCTTAATAGTTATTGGATGCCTGATATGTCCAGGACACATCTGTCGCACTTCTGGTACATAGTTGGCGTGTTTATAATTTGGAAATAAGATTCTTACTATGGACAAGTGGACCGTTGGTGACACTTTCTTGCCACTTGGCAATAGATAACTAACAAATGCTGGTAGTTGTATAAGTAGTTTTTACTCTACTTACACCACTTTCCTTCTGCATTTATTTCTTATTTCTTCAACAACGTATCTTGAAAATTTGAATAACATATGTGTGATCACCTTCATTCAGGGACCTGAGGTTAGAAGTGGAGATGTGCCTCAACCAATCCTTCTTAAGGAGGGACAAGAGTTCAATTTCACTATTAAAAGAGGAATCTGCACTGCAAACACTGTTAGTGTAAATTACGACGACTTTGTGAATGGTGTGGAGGTTGGGGACATAGTCCTACTTGATGGTAAGTAAGGATATATCACAGGGACGTTTGTGCAAACTAGGGGGAATAATCTTTGCCTGTTGATTCAATCTGTTGTCACTTCCTCACCAGTGCATTGCATCCTCTCTAAATTTATGTACATATAGTAAAATAGCTGATTGCAAATTTTCACTTGCAAGCAGAAAGCATTTTGTGCGTTAATGGGAACTTAGCCGCCCATAGCAATTCCAGTTTTTATTTTTTCGTCCAAATGATTAAAGTTATAAGATGATGATTAGATATGTTCCAAATGTTCTGAGAGCATACAGTTTTATAAATTATAAACTCTTGTAGATTCAGATTGACTTTTGGGTTTATGTTTCTGTCATTTTATTTGCTGGATCTACAGTCATTTTCAATTGTATGAGCATTAAGATTATGAACTTTAACTCCAATTTTGAGTTGAAATGACTAATTGAACCGAATACTCTTAGGAACTGAGCTACTCTCAAGGGTGCTTCTCCCAAGGGAAAAATAATGTTGTTTTACTGAGCTACTCTCAAGTGTTTATATATATATATATATATATATATATATATATATACTCCCTCAAAAGCATGTCCAAGGTACATGTTTCACACAAATTAAGAAAATTAAAGTAGAAGAGAAAGTATAAAATAAGTATCAATTTAACCCATAGTGGATCCCGTGTAGCTATACTAATGAATCTTTGTCTTTTCTAAACCAAGTGGACCCAATGGAAGTATACTTTTGACAGTAAGTTAGTTTTATGCATATTTTATATTTGTCTCGTGTACTTTTAGAAATCCTTTTGTTGATAAAAAATATTATACTTGAGGACATGCTTTTGAGGACAGAGGAAGTATATTTGTTGGTAAGCACAAACAAGTGTTTTAATTATAATTGGTATCCACAATCTTTTCATTCATTTTTTAACTAAATATAATACCACACTAGAGAGATAAGTTAAATATACACATAATTAATCACCAAATAGAAGACATCGCCTGATTTTTGAGATAACAAGAAAAGGAGACGTGCTAAGAATATTATGGGATGATAAATACTCGATAAAGTATCAAACTTGCCAAAAACAACAAAAAGGAAAAAGCAATTTACTAGCAAACTACAGAAAGTTGCCAAAAGGGATTCATGGGTGTTTAAACTTTATAAGCTTTACACCCCATTCTGTTCCTTTTTGTATCGGTCAATTACTTGATATCTAGAGAAAGGGAACGATTAGGAGTTTCTTAAGGCTCAAAGTAATTATAGCCTTGGCCCTCAAGAGTGAAGTAATTTGGAGTGATGTAAAGAGAGGTATTACATTTTTGCCTATGTTCCAACAGAAAGCAATAAAAATGGTATGAAAGATCCCAGTCTTCTTTAAGAAACCAAATGGAGTAAATCTTTTAACTTTATTTTCTCTTATATTCTTCATCTACTTCCTCTTCTGTCCTTTTCTGTGTGGTTAACCAATAAAGATTAAAAATTTTGAGGAATAAAAGCTTAATCTAGACAGAAATATTTAACAGATAAATAATAAATTTATAGAAGCAGACAATTTAATCCTCTAAGGGCCAAACAATAATAGTAAATTATAGCTTTCAAAGGCTAGATAAAATAAGCAGGAGTTAACACTCCATTAAAATTAACAATATGATATTGGTCTAAATACCATGAACTCTCAATGTTTCTCTTGATCAAAACTTCCTAAAAAACGATGACACAATCACATCTACACATAATCCTCTTATTCTTACTATTGCATAAACTCTTAAATCTGTATAGGAGAAGAACTTCTACCAAAGAGGGACAAATCCAACTTTCACCCATTACACCGAACAAAAAACAAGACGATGATTGGTCTTGATTTCCTGTATATGCATAACACATATGAGGATAAAGATTTGTAAGGTCTTTGCCACTAACGCATTTCATTAGTGAAGTTAGAGAAAATTGATTAACCTAACAATAGCCAAGTAAGTGGGAAAATCGACATGAAGATATTCTCAAGGGATCAACCAGATATGCTTATCTAAGAACTAAGAGATAGAAACTGATATAAGAAGCTGAATAAATGAAGAAATTCATTTGCCTCCCTTAATCCTTCCCAAAAACATTAAGTTAATAGTTGAAGAATTGTGTTGAAGAGGTAAATTTACTTAGAATGATACTGCTTATGCACAATGATGTCAACATTGATGCAAAATTTAGAAATGCAACAATAGAATTTCAGAAGAAATAATAAGTTACATTAACAATCTACCACTTCGAGGAGCGGAAAACAGACAAATCATCAAACTAAAGGTAGGTAGTAGGTAGCATTAATAAATCAGAGATCTTGACACGATAAATTAAATCGGTACTGCTAGTGTTACCCTATTTAGGGTAATACCTATAACCTGACACGAGACACTAGTTCACCTAACACTACAAGATTGCCACCACTAATTGTTGGTGTTCAATATCATAAGTATTCTATACATGATGTTCAATCTCGCAAGTGCTAATCACCGCATTCTGAAATAGTTGGGTATCAATATACATGTAGACATATATAATAGTCACTGTTTACAGTTGTCCAAACTATTGACACTGGTGCCTTTGTTGACATTGCTTAAACGTAATAGAAATGAACTTATGGTTTGCTCCAATGCTAGACAAAGTTTAATTTAAATTAATCATTCACGCCATTTGACAGTTCAAAATCATATATCTCAAACTCTAGAGGTAAATATCCTTATTCATATCATTTTGACAGGTAATTTTGGCTCCAAGTATGGGGACCGGAACCAATATCCTTATTAGCAATATAAATTACACAGAAACCGTGATACACAATTGAAAAACAGTCGCAGAAAGTAAACTACTCTTGAAGAGTACCTTTCTATCACGATGATTTGACAGCACCAACAAAACCACTACTGAGAATCCTCTCTACATACTTGCCAAGTATATCCACCTCCAAATTCACCTTCTGCCCAACTTTCTTCAATGGTATCACCACATTCTTCTGAGTATATCCCACCAGCATAAAATTAAAACACCCTTCTTCATCAAACACCTTCACCACAGTCAAACTAGTCCCATCCACAGCAATAAACCCTTTCGGCACAATATATTTCAACAGCTCGGGCGCAGTCTTAACCTTAATCCACAACGAATCTCCTTCCGCCTCAGTCTCCACAATCTCACCAGTCCCATCCACGTGTCCCTGCACAAAATGCCCGCCCATTCGCGTCGTGGGTTTCATTGCTCTCTCAAGATTAACTACTGAACCTGGCTCCAGCTCAATCAAAGAGGTTTGTCTTAAGGTTTCAGGAGACAACCCTACAGTGAATTCCGATAACTGGGTATCAAATTCGGTAACTGTTAAGCATGTACCATTAACAGAAATGCTATCACCCAGGTTTACATCTTCAAGAACGGTCTTTGCAATGATTTTCATGTCGAATCCGCCATCGTTCTGAGACACCCCAATTTGTTTGATTTCACCCATTTCTTCAACGATGCCGGTGAAAAGAGAACGAATTCCATTGTGGTGAATTGGTCTGAATTGGGGTTTAGGTTTTTGGATGTTGAAGAGGAGAGACAAACGGGGAGGTTTGAGATTTGGGGTAAATTTGATCTGGGTTTTAGGATGATTAGTGTTGAGGAGGTTGAAGATCGAAGTTTTAGGAGGAGAGGGTTTTAGGGTTTTGGAGAGAGAGGTGAGAGAAAAGGAAATGGACATTGTTTCCGTTTGGTGCGCCGGAAAGTTTCAGATCGGGGAAATATTTTGGTCGGTTTGACTTTGTGAGATAGGGAAGAGAGGTGGAAAGAAATGGAATTCTTGCTACTACTCCGTCAAATTTTAGTTACTAGTGTACCCTACTAATACAAAATGTCAAGTAATTTGTATCCCACCTGCAATTAATTCCCCAAAATATTTTGAACAATAAACATAACCACATAACATCTATGTTATAATTGCAAATAAAAATTTGATATTTTTATATAATAATATATATTTCAATTGTTATTTATGTGAGAGGAATCTCTTTTTTATAATATTTTAACAAAGTGAAGAATCATTTTTAAAATTTGTTGGACCAAGGACTATAGGACTATTACTAATATGGAGTATATTTGACATTTTTTTGAAATTTCAAGGTAGGATACCATACAGTTTGATATTTTTTTTTAAAAATAAATAAATTAGAAACTATGAGTTATTATTATAAGTAAAGATTATTTAAAAATTATGTCAATGAATGCACCAATGGAACCTAAAAAAGGAAAACCCAGAGTTATACTCCTCTATATATATATATATATATATATATATATATATATATATATATATATATATATATATAAAACAGAGAAGGTCCGAAGGAGATGGTAAGATTTAGCAAAAAAAAATAGAAGGAGACGGTAAAGAAACATTGAAAAAGAAAGTCAGAATTCACTATGACTGCATTAATGCCATTAGCAAATTACTAGTAACGTATTATAGTCCGAAGTCCTATCACATTTCCCTGTTTCTATTGGCTTAATACTCGCTCCAATTTCCATAACCAGACGAGGAAGATGGATGGGTAAAAGTCATTAAATAGGCTTCTCAAAATATGCACCACCCTTTCCAATTTTTCATGGGAACTACTCCATAAAACATGCACATACTTCATTCAATGGAACTTCTTCTGTGCTTACGTACTTCATGGAATCCCAATAGTCCATTTTCCCAATTATAAGTAGCATTATCACATACCCTTCCCTTCTCATCTCACAAAAATACCAATCATGCCAAAAGGTTCAAAGAAGAGGAAAGCTGAAAAGAGGAAGAAGGAACTTGAAGCAAAAATAAGAGCAGATAAGCCACCACCACCATGTAATTCCCAAGGTACTTTTGTGTTCACCTCCAAAATAAGGAATATTGTTCAATTCCCTCTACGGTGGAAATGTTTTTACTATGGTTTGTCTAATAATTTGTTTCTGTTCTTGTGATTGCTTGAGGGTCATTCATCACGAAAGGGTGGAAATATTATCTAAAAGTATATAATATATACTAGCATGACCATATTTATTTGTGACATCATTTTTGAATTTCTCTTTTTGTATTTGTATTGCTCCAGTCAAGGAAGCTAATGCTACTATTGTTTTGGCTAAGCCGACGGTTAATTTGTCAGTGGTGTCGACTCAGATTGAAAATATATTACCTCATGGTGTACTTGAATTTTATTCAAAAGATGATGAATTTAGTAAAGGATTGCCATTGGTTAATGAGGTCTCGTCCAATGTTGCAGAAACCAAAGGTACAATTCTCTAAAACTACTTATTTTTTTCTTTAGGGAGGGATGAACTGAAGAAGATACATTGAAATTTATAATTCTTAATGATCTTGTTTTTAATATGTCCGTTCGGTTATCTTTTTATGCGCAAGCATGGAGTAATTATAATTAATGGTCTAATTTTGTTGACAGAAAGTAATACTGATGCAGATACTAATGTTGTTGCTAATTTGGTAGAGGAAGTGGTTCAGACTGAAAATTTAGAATGCCAGGATATATTAGTAGTTACAGATGGTGGGATGACTGAAGATATTGCAGATCCATGTGAAGAAGCTCTTATAGCAGAAGAGATGACACAAATTCTTATTTTTGAAGATATCGCTGATCAATTTGAAGAAGCTGTCATGGAAGAGGAGAGGACACAACCTCTTATGGCTCCTTGTATTGGTGTGCAGATGAAGCAAATAAAGGAGATGGTTGAAACTGGAGATATTGCATATCAATATGAAGAAGCTCTTATAGCAGAAGAGATGACACGGGTTCTTATTTCTGAAGAAGCTGTTAAAGCAAAAGAGATGACACAAGTTGTTATTTCTAAAGATATTGTTGATCAATTTGAAGAAACTGTCAGAGAAGAGGAGACACAACCTCTTGTGGCTCCTTGTACTGGTGTGCAGTTGAAGCAAATAAAACAGATGGTTGAAACTGTAGATATTGCAGATCAATATGAAGAAGCTCTTATAGCAGAAGAGATGACACAAGTTCTTATTTCTGAAGAAGCTGTTCAAGCAGAAGAGATGACTCAAGTTGTTATTTCTGAAGATATTGTTGATCAATTTGAAGAAACTGTCGTAGAAGAGGAGGCGACACAGCCTCTTATGGCTCCTTGTACTGGGGAGCAGTTGAAGCAAATAAAGGAGATGGTTGAAACTGTAGATATTGCAGATCAATATGAAGAAGCTCTTATAGCAGAAGAGATGACACAAGTTCTTATTTCTGAAGAAGCTGTTAAAGCAGAAGAGATGGCTGAAGTTCTTATTTCTGAAGATATTGCTGATCAATTTGTCCAGTTGAAGCAAATAAAGGAGATGGTTGAAATTGCAGATATTGCAGATCAATATGGAGAAGCTGTTATAGCAGAAGAGATGACTCAAGTTCTTATTTCTGAAGATATTGCTGATCAATTTGAAGAAGCTGTCAAAGAAGAGGAGGCGACACAGCCTCTTATGGCTCCTTGTATTGGTGTGCAGCTGAAGCAAATAAAAGAGTTGGTTGAAACTGGAATCTCAATTGCAGATAGTATGAAGGAGTTGTTTCTTATAATTATGGATGATTTGAATGACGTTCTAGATGCCTAATTTTCATATTGTATTGTAGTAGAGGTTAAGGAGAATTGTTTCTTTTTCAGTCACAAAAGAAGTACCCTTTGCAGAATTATTATTAAGATATAAATATGTAGCATCACGTTTTTATAATCACAATATGGTATTTTTGCAATTCCAATCCTGCATATAATATTTGGAACTTCAAACAAATTGTCTTTAACCTTTGTTCTTATTTTATGAAATGTGAAATCATTAAATGTGTATCCATGGTCCCATTGATGGAAATGGACATCAAAATGCAACTAACATATATTACTTACCACAAGAATTTTTTTGAAAAGAAACAGTAGAGTTTTTTTGAGTGCACTATCCTCAACTACATACCCTTTATTCCCAAGTAACATTTCGTCAGAACTACTCGATTCCCTGCCCTTAATTTTCTTTGTGCACTAGAAAAACATTTATAATTCATGGAGATCGAGAAGAATATTAAGAGGATTTGCATCCTTTTGCTAAGGTTTCTAGCCTTGACTGCAACCATTTCGGCAGCCATTGTCATGGGTACAAGTCATGAGAAAGCTAGCGTATTCTCTTTTTCTTTCGAAGCAAAGTACAGTTACACACCGGCTTTGAAGTAAGCATGTTCTTGTCTCACTTTTACACAGTTCAAATCTAATAATCTTGATCTAAAATGATTCTGTATATATATATATATATATATATATATATATATATATATATATATATATGTAGGTACTTTGTAATTACAAATGTTATTACGAGCATCTACAGTTTTCTGGTTCTATTTATTCCTCCAAAGAAATTGTTCTGGCGAGTTGTTATAGTCCCAGATTTGGTAAGCCTAAAGCATACTTCATATTATCACTAGTTTGGTCACTGTGATAAAAATCAGGAAAAAATAAACCAAGGCATAAAATTATTTACATGCCATTTCGATTTTTGGCTTGAGAAATTTCTGTTATGGATTTATTAAGGAGGGTGTCTAAAATAATTTAATTGTTTTTAACTGCTAATGTTGTGTCATTAATTTGTACTACTACTTCAAGCATATCAGCAGCCTTGGCAATAGGTCAGGTGGGGAAGAAAGGGAACTCTCATGCTGGTTGATTGCCCATATGTGGCCTGTTCCATAATTATTGTCATTTTGTATTTGGTGCTCCTATTCTATTCTTTCTACTCCCTCCTATACCCACTATTCGATTTAAAAAATCAAAGAGGACAAAAGTAAATTCTTTAATATAGGTAAAATGTAATTTTTGAAATTTATTTTTCACAACAGAGGGTATATTTAGGTCTAAGCAAGTTTGTGTGTGATGTTTCATTACAATTATGTCTAGATAAAAAGTTAGCAATCAAAGTTGAGATGGCCGAGTTGGTCTAAGGCGCCAGATTAAGGTTCTGGTCCGAAAGGGCGTGGGTTCAAATCCCACTCTCAACATTACAGTTTTAACAATCTCAAATCATCTTTCTTACTCCTGCTTTCTAAAATTAGAAAATTAATATTAATTTTTTAAAAGTCAATTTGAATTTTTTTAAATTTAAAACTAACATGATTCATTTATATTTTAAAAATAATAAATTTTATAATTAATGATACTTATTACTCCTTATGTCCTCAAAAGCTTTGACAACTAAATAATAATATTAAAAATATTAAAGTCGTAGAGATATAATAAATTAGGCTTTAATGTCACCCATAATGGACCCAACATAAATACAATGAGTGTTTTACTTTTTATCAAAATTTATTTTTTACTATTTTTGCCTTATTAATTACTATTTGTAATCAATGTTTTAATTATCTGGTGTATCATGCAAAATTAATTGACTATATCAAAATAACAAATCATCTTTCTTACTCTTGCTTTTTAAAAATAGTAAATTAATATTAATTTTTTAAAAGTCAATTGAGCTTTTTTTTAATTTAATATTACATGATTCATTTATATTTTATAAAAAAATACTTATTACTCTTTCCGTCCTAAAAAAATATTTAAAAGATATTTTTCACAAATATTAAGAAAGGTGAGTTCGTAGATAAAGAATAAAATAAGTTTCAATATTACTCCTAGTGGACCCAATATAAATACAATGAATGTTTTTCTTTTTTAAACTAGTATTTATTTATTTTTTATTTTTTATTTTATTGAAACATCACTTTTTGAGGATTACAATATAATTCATAAAAAAGTAGTATATTACAAAAACCAATCAAATCTCATTAGAAGAGACAGAGAAATAAACTCACAAATCAACAATGAACAAATCAAACAAGTCTCACGTAAAGAAAAAACACTCTTCTCGTAATAAAATAAATAAACTCACCTACCACTAATCTCAACAGCTTAAACTAGACATCCTTGGTAAACAAAATTTATTTTACACGAGGACATTTCTTGGGAGGGTTATTTACACTTCTTAGTATATTTTTAGAAAAAAATTACAACAAAAGTGCATTTAAAAAATATTTACAGGATTAATATATTTTTAATATTTTATTTACAAAATTAGTGTATTTGGTATCCCTTTAATTTAGTTGGGTATTTTAATGGGTTGCTCGTGTGACAAATAAGTTCTGTAATGGTAACTGTTCCCGGTTAGTTGCTTAATCTGTGACAATTTGAATTGCACGTCTTTCCCCTTTGTCGTTTCTCTCTCTTCTTTACTGAAGGCTTCTTTAATTGCAAACTCTTATTTTCTAATCTGGGAATTTAGAAACCAAATTTCTCTTCTTTTCTTTTTGATTTCTGTCAGCGTTCTTTTCGTTCCTATCGGCGTTGATCTCCCGTTGCCGCCGTTGTCAACTCCGTCTTTGCCGGCGCTCATCTGCACTCGCCCTTGATTCGTTTGATTCGTTTGTGGTCATCGTCGCTGTTTCGTTTGGTTATTGTTATATTCTGATTTGATTATTAGGTACTTTTTGACAATATGGAGCTTGATTAAATTGGTTTTGAAAATCTGCTGATTGTGTTTTGATTACTAGTGCTTATATATTTGGATATTGTTGATTAGTTTTTTATTCTATTACCAGTAGTTTGACATTGTTTATTTATTCATATTGGGGTTTTTGGACTCTTTCCTTTAGAAGTAACCAAATACGTATTAGTGAATGACAGAACTTCATCATGTTGGTTAGTATTTATCTTTTAATTATTTTAACACATTGAACATATTGAGGAATTCTTTTATTACTTATTCAATTTATAATATTTTTTGAATTTTAATTTGAAAGTATCCAGCTATGGTATGTCGAAGTTTCAATGTATAATATACCCCAATTATACATCGCAATAAACAAGTGTCCAATTGTCTAATATGTAGTGACCAATAAATCTTATTGAGGTATCCCGAATGATCAATTTTATAGTGATGGCTGTGACAACCCCAAAATAGGTCCATTCCATCCAACCTATTCTGAGTCGTCAAATATATAGTATAGAAAACAACTACAACTTTATTACAACAATTGTCGTGCAAAATACAACAACACATATGCTGTGAGTTTGGATACAAATATATACCAAATGTGACTCATATTCCAACCGTGGACATCACCTCACAATGACACCTTACATAAAGGTATACTCAAAAACTGTTTTAGAAATTAGAATCTTTAGGAAGTGCTCAAGGAAACCTTCGTACATGGGAGGCCATGCGTCTAGGTTATGATAGATATCATATGGCCGCATAATTATCCTTGGTTGACCCAATAGACCCCAAAGAAAAACTAGAAGATTACTATCATATTCTTTCCAATGGTGAGTCTTCTCTTGACATATCATTATCTCTACTGTTTCTAATTGAGAATTATACTTCAAACAAATACCAAGATTATATAGGTAGTGCTCGTATATATACTCAGCAAGTGGATGAGCATATCCCTGTCTTATGATGACACGAGGTTGTATGTCGTTAGACATCTTGTATGATAGTGGCAAACCACCCTTCCAACGTTGGGTACACCTTACCCTATTGGATTCACCAAATAAAACTACTAAATGAACTTTTCTATACTGCTTCGGGAGAACATCCACAGCTAGAGACCACCGTTCTATTTCCCCGTTACCCTCGCTCGACCCAGCTACACTCTTATTACCTGAAAGGAATTGTGAAGCAAAAGGGTGAGCACAACTAGCTCAGTAAAGAATATCATGACTAAAGATAATACAATTATCAATAGCCTTCATCAATAATAAATCAGAGATTTAGAACATATGGTAAATGATAAAAATTTCAACCATAGTTGCAGCGGAACGAGCAATCCATTAGAAGAGTCAAATAGACTATAAAGTCTATTATCTTCTCCATGTTAAAAATCCACCAATAATGTTTTATCCCTGTAACATCAATCAACAATTCTGGTCCACAATCATATGAATAACTCATAATCATAACTGTAGTTCTAAATTCCTCTTCTCATCCAGGACGAAGATAATTTTCATCGCCTATCTTTACCTGAAACATCAAAGATCATGATTACACCAAATCATATTTTCTGTTCATAATCATACTAATAACTTCATCTTTGCACTACGACCAAAGATATTCATTTGTATCACCAGTTGGTCATGTTTATCTTAACATCTGTTCATCTTTGCACTACTGGCCAAAGATATTCAACAACATGTCATCTTTGCACTACGGGCCAAAGATATTTATCAACAATTCATCTTTGCACTACAGACCAAAGATATTCATCAATATTTCATTTTTGCACTACAGGCCAAAGATATTCCTCAACAGTTCATATTTGCACTACGGCCAAATATATTCATCAACAGTTCATATTTGCACTACAGGCCAAATATATTAATATATCAAAGAAATATATAATTATTTCAGAATTTATATAAACAATAATTATAACCATGTTGATCAATTCACCTTTGTACTTAAGCTAAAGATATTCACTTATAAATTCAATGGTCATGATCATACCAATCAACAATTCAACTTTGCACTACTGGCCAAAGAGAACCCATAGTCATGATCATACCAAAAATCTACCCATCTTTACTCTCAAGTCAAAGAAAAATATCATCATTTGGGTTATAATAATATGATCAACATCTAGTTTTAATTTCAAGAGTAATATTCGTAAATCAACTATAATTTGGTTAGAAAAAGAAACTAATTTTTTTCGTGAATAGTAACTCGTGAATAGTAACTCGACACAAAAAGGTAGAAATTTCACAATAAAATACATACCAATATTTTGGTATAATGATATTGAAATAATAATATTTCTTAAGCTTATAAATAATTTATTTTAATTGTTTACACTTTACTAAATAATGCATTTAATCATCCTAAAATGCCAAACTCATAAGATTTCATCACCAATAACCAAAAACTCTCATCAAAAATCTGCATATACCTCATATAGGATTCTCAAGCCATAAAATCCTATTTTCTAATTTTCTTTCTTCACAAAACATATTTAATTCATTTACTCATAACTAGACAATTTTTATGAAAAATACCAAATCAGTTTAAAAAATATTTTTTTTCTGGGATTTAGCATAATATAGTCCCATAGTGAACATATATTTTTCTCAGAATTTTTAAAAGTCATTTACTATTTTTCATATGGCCAAAACAGCCGAATATTTACACATTTATCAAAAATTGTACTTTTATCTAAAAATTTTGAAATTCACAGAGTATACTCCTATCATATACATGTACTCCCAATAAAAATTTCATCAATTTTGGAGTTAACCATAAGGAGCTATAAACAGTTACTTTTAAAATAGTTTTTTCTCATAAAATTCATAACTCTTAATCTATACATCCAAAAATTACCATTTTTGGACACAATCAAGAAAACTCATCAAAATATCATTTCAAATTTTTCCAAAATTTTTGAAGTTCAGAAAAATTACGAAACTGAAAAATATAACAACCCTTAAAATCCTTTACTATCCCTTATCTCAAAAGAGCAGTACTTCTGATCGGTATTAGGCTGAAGGAAACTTGCACTGATGAATAGAAACTCACAGAGTATCTAAATACTCACAAAATACACTCAATAATCTAGAGAGAGAAATAGAGAAAACTTATAAATTCTGGTGTGATTTTCAATTCTAACTTAGCCCTCTATTTATAGAAAAATGTTAGCACGCCGAATCAGACTTAACCTGTAACCTGATGGCTTTACCTGCTACTATTTTCACCCACCACATTTGAATAAAAATCTCAGCACATTTCTTCACCAACCAAGAGTGGGGCCCACCAATTCTAGAATTTTCTTCCAAAATGATTAACTCCGAAAATTCAATAATTTCTGAACCAGTCATCTCGTAAAATTCATAACAAATCATACGTTCATTTTTAACGGTTCAAAATTTGTGGACATATACTCAACTTATATATGTATAACATATCCAAATATTACCACGATCCAACGGTCGGATTAAAAATTATAACCCTCGCAAAATATCTTAAAAACTCTAATTTGATTTTCAATACCTCCGTTCCTACAAAAACACAGATAAAACACCTCAACATTAACTCCTTCATTTTTAACCACAAAAATATATCTCTCATTTATATCCACATAAAATAAATATTTTCTTATCATATAAATCAATAATTAATTATTCACAAATAATATCACAGAATCACAATTATGACAATCAGGCCGTTCCCAGGAAAGAGGGGACTTTTCAATAAGGATTTCTCTTTACTGGCGCGCAATTAGATAACCAAACATCTCCTTAGACAGAACTTTCTAGACATTGTCAATAATGTTATCTAATAATATTATTCAAATAATATGAATTATTGATTTGATAAAGGAAAATATTGTGCAACAACAATTATTGAAACAACAATAATATAAAATATCAATGCAGCAATTATTGAATCAATAAAATAAAATATTGAACAATAACTACTGTAACAATTATTGAGTAGTGCCTTCTTACGTAAGAATCAATAATTGGTGCAATACCGTGTGCTACTGTATTTTAACCACCGGGTATTCTAACAGTATTAACGGTAACAACAACGCCGTTATTTATAAACAACTTATACTTGTCGTTTTCTTTATCCAATCATTTTCCGTTATGGGGCTCACACAAGGCTGCGCCGTCGTACGAATATTCCCCGACAGCAAGAATATTCCACGACCAAACGAATATTCCCCGACAAAATGAATATTTTATAACCACTTGTGTATTTTAAAAAAAAATTCATATACCACCCTTAACTTTAACATTTATCAATTTAACCATTTATTGAATAGAAAAATTGAATACTTTTATTTCATAAAATTCGGGGTCTTACAATGGTAATGTATGAATGATTAATTATTATTTTAACAGAAGGTGCAGATGGTATCTGAAATGCCATGTAAGAGTTTCCATTTATGTAGCTGTTAGTCACTTATAAATAACCTTTTAAAAATAAAATTATTTTGAATATGGTGCAGTTGGTAGCCAAACCTTCATACAAAGGTAACCATTTTAGTTTTTGTGAGTAACCAAATAGTCTTAAAAAAATTCAATCTCTGCAGCAGAATGTCGATTTCCAAATCCTTCGATCTTTTCGTGAATGCCGATTTTGGATTTACTCTTAAATGCCGATTTTGCAGTAACATCTCATTGATTTCAGCGTTTCCTTATTTATGTAAAATTGAATGATCTGACGTGGTTATTATGTTGTACTTTTTTTGTAATTATTTTGTGGATGCAGTAAATTATAATTATTTTATAATTGTTGTATAGCTAGTAAAGAACCTTTTTTTTTAGAATAGAGAGAGTAGATAGTTTATAATATTCTTATCAATTTTTAACTTAAAAAATATTTAAAAAAAGTCAACTTTAATCTTATGTTTTGGAATGAGTGGTGTATTTATAAATTTATAATTGACATAATTAATTTAAAATTTTGAATTAAAAAAAAGGTTTTAATTGACTTTTTTTTAAAAAAAAATTGAACTAATATTTTGAAAGAGAAAGTATTAAATGTTGTTAGGCTGGTTCGACAACATATCTTAAAAATTTTAATACACACCAAAAAGACTAGCCTATTTTGGTTCTAAGACTATATATATATATATATATATATATATATATATATATATATATATATATATATATAAACCACTATATTTATTGTAAAGTAAAGTAAGGCTGAGCAAAGAACCAAATTGAAATCAAAATCACAAATCATACCGATTAAAACTGCATCAACGGTTCCGGCGTATGTAGCGGTTTTAGGTGAGTTGAAAAATTAAATTTACGATTTCGGTTTGATTATTAGCTAAAATTGCACTCATAAAATTGAAACCAAATCGCACCATGAAAATTAATTAATCATACAATCCTATTAGAGGAGAGATGTTTCATTTAATATTGTGTAATAAACCTCCCATTAAAATTAAGTTATTAATTCTGAATTTGAATGGTATCGATCTACTTGATCACCATCACCATACAAATTTTATACAATTGTCCTTTAATTGTAAAAAATTATTGGACTACACACTGCTTGAGCATATATATGTATATAAACTTCATAAATATATATATATATATATATATATATATATATATATAATTATTTGGATTCAAAATCTTTTATGGTTAAAAGAATTGAAGATACTTGAATTAGGCAAATCATGAGGCAATCCTCTTGAGTTATCAGCGTGCTTCTGAAACTCGGTGTTGGATGAAGTAATACTACATATTCTTCATTGCTGGTTGTTTTTCCTTCTTGGATGTGTAGAACGAGGGATAAAAACTCAGGTGCATTTGCTTTGATCTATTTTATAACTTTAATATTGTGTGATGTTAAATTGTTAATTTAAATTGCATAAAATTTTATTGTTTCAATTAGTTTTGGAATCGAAATTGTACCAAATAAAATCACACCGCACGATTCAAAACCGCATCGCACCAATCACAAGTAGTTCATGCGTGGTTTTGGATTTGTCAAATCGCATCTAAGCGATTTCGTGTGCAATTTTGTGTGCGGTTTGGACATCAAACCGCACTATGCTCACCCCTAAAGTAAAGTACTATTAATTATCCTATTGTATTTTTAAAACTTAAATATTCACACAAATTTTGATTTTAAAATCTCGCAAATTGGCTCAATTAGCATAAAAATATATTTCTAATTTTAAAACGAAAAAAATTTTACTTTCACTTAATAGAAAAGAAAATAAAAGCAAGGCAAAATGGGTAAGAGATAAACCGGAGTAAATATATGAAATCTTAACATTCAAAATGGATGCAAATTTATTATGACTTCTGCACACATAATAAATATACTTACTGTTAGTAACTAAACATGTACAATTAATTATCATATTTAATATTTTCAAATTTTAAATATTTATATTAATTTTGGATTTTAAACTTTTACTCAAAAAAAAAAATTGTATCTCAATTTAGAAGGAAATAATTATTTCTAAAACTAGGTTATATCAATAATAAATTTTCTTTCATTTAAAACTAGGTATCCCATAAATAAATAAATAGGCAACAAGGGGAAATAGGTAAATAAACAAAACATATGTTAAATACTATTTTCTGGTCTTTACCTCTTCTTTCCCGTTCCAGCGAAATCCAACTTCGCAATCCAATTTTTTCAAATATAAATCATTTCCCTTAATAAAATAAAATACCCTTTGCAATAACTAGTCAGAAGGTCAACGCAACGTCATCATAATTTAAACGAATCAGATTACAGTAATCTTTTCTGTCCAATGTAAGAAAAGTCTTTGCCCACGTGTAATCATACAATTATGCTACATGGGCCTACACTTTTTAGTCAGATACCCGGTAGCACCAAACACCATCACAATTCCGTAACTCTAGAATCCCCCAGCCACAGGACAGGGGCTACTATAAATAGGGAGACGCTCTAAGATTTCATACTCACTTGTACTACTACTGCTGCTGCTCTCAAATTCAGTGTGTTTGTTTTTTTCTAGAGAAAGAATTTCCTAGTTTTCTCCGGTACGGTGGAGGAATGGCCAATCTGCCGGAATCCTTCTTCGTAGACCCCACAATGGGTGGTGGTTTTGTTTCCTCTAGAGGCATTGACTGGCCGTCGGCCACCGCGGTAGAGTTGATTCACTTGCTTCATGACCCTAAGTGCCGTGAGCAGGCTCTCTCATTTCTCAACAAGGTATACATATATCTATACATGGATACACACATATATATATATACACACACACATATATACACGCGTGTGTATGTTTGTATACATATATGTATATATCAATGTATTTGATCTTTGATTTGTTTTTTTATCACTCTTAAATGAATTTATTTAGTCTAGAGCTGATCTTTGGTAGTTGATCATGCTTTGCATGTTCTTTTTTTCGATTCTCATACAAAGTTATGAGGAATTTGAAATAATTTGTATGTATATGTGGATTGATTGATGTGGTAAATGTTTAACCTCACCGTTTTGAAATATATGATCATGTTTGTTTTTTCAAAATCATAAGTGATATTTCTCAAATTTTAAAATTGATGTTATTTATTTGACTTTTATAAACAATAAGTAGTATTTTAGATAGTTTAAACAATTTTTTGTAATTGTGTTTTTCCCTAAATTTATCGAATTCTTATCAAATTTGAATTTGAAATGTCTCAAATTGATTTCAAAAAGGTCAAAACTGATATTATATTTTGGAGCAGATGAGAGATTTTGTATCACCTTGCCTTTAATGATGGTGATTAGTTAGTTAGCCCTAGATTGTTAGCAAGAAAGCAAATTAATTCATCTATAATCACACCTGCGAAAAATTTAGGAGTTAAGAGTAGTTTAATTTTTCCAAATTTCTGAGTCATTAATTTACATCTTGTAAAGATTCTAGCAAGTAGGCTTCCAGTACATACCCTAAATTATCCATACAAAAGAAATCTGCTATATATACATTGATAATTAAGCCACTTGGAACGTGGATTCTTTGATCTTGAACCTACTTCTAAAAAGTAAGAAAATTGGTAGACATAAAATGTTGTTAAGTTCATTCCTTTATAGAAATGGAACGAATTGATTTTAGATCCTAAGTCGTTGATATCAATATCTGCCTAAGACTCGCATAGTACATCTGATTACTATGCGAGTCTTGGTTAAAGTTTTCATTTGTTATAGATTTTTGTTAATGTTTTTTCGATTCATTTGTAAGATTCTACGTAACAGATAAGACATATTTTGAATCGAAAGATTTTACACAACATATAAGACATATTTTGAATCGAAAAATTCTACGTAACATATAAGACATATATTGATACGTATACTTGACATGAAAAGGAGAGTCATATACAATTGAAAAGGGAAAAACAAAAAAGAAGAAGAATAGGACAAAGAGTAAACCTTAAACTTTGACGGAATAATCTCAAAGTCTTAGTTTTTGCCAACACATGGGGCCAATCATAGCTAATTCTAAAAATTGAAGAAAAATACATATTAGATAACAAATTACATAATTGAACTAAAATTATGATTGATCATAATTTCTTGCACTTGAAATTGGAAAAATTGTGGCGGTAGATAACAACACTAGTTTAGAGTGAGTTGAATGCTGTAAGTTGTCAAAGAGACCAAGACCTAAAAAGTGTCCGAAACTCGTAGTTTGAGAACTTCTATAAGTAGCAAACATACAAGCCTTGTTTTCAACTACGACATATACTTGAAAGAATCTGCATTTGAACTTTCCACTATTAGTTTTTTAAATTTTGAGAAGAACAGAATAAGAACAATAATTTCAGCATTTGATGCTGTTAAAAATGAACTATTGATCTTAATGGAAGGATAATTATAGGAAATATTTAACTGAATCAAAAAATGAAAATTCAAAAAGTAAATCAGGATCATTGAACTTGTCTCCCTAGCACAGCTATCCTTTGATCTTGACTGGAGTTTAAAAAGTAAAAAAAGGGCCGTGCCATCAATTTTCAAGTAATTAGACTTGGAATAAAAATCTTTCAAGGATTTGGGAACCAGAGGTATCCAATTTAAGATTATCAGATTTGCAGCAAAGGTTGAGGTACCCATAAAACACTCTTTCATATATTAAGAGTAAGTACAGTTTTTATTTTAGTATCTATATCATTGTTAGTCGGTGACAAACAGGACAGAAGTACATGGACTAGCTAGTTTTAAGAAAGGTGAATACTTGAGGGGGGGGGATTATACAAGTAAACATGAAATACCAAAAGAGTACAAATGCAAACATGTCTAAGATTACTCATGTATGTATTTGTTTTTCATTTAGTTTGTCGAGTAGAGGTTAAACATCCTAATTCCTATCTCTGACTTGTATAACATTATTGTTTTTGAAGCTTGCTTTTTCATAATGTGCACAAGTCAAGATCTTTTTGTTATGTGCCTCACATTTTATCTGCTGCTTCTGATATATTCTATATCAATTCTAATATGTGCATTATTGTTCATGCAGAAGAGAGAAACGGGTGAAGAATTGGCTCTCCTATTATGGCGTTCTTTCAATACTGTTAACCTACTCTTACAGGTACGCCCTTGTCAGTTGACTCTTCCAAAATTCTGTCATTGAAATGATGCTTAATTTTATCTGGTTAATCATGTGTGGTGTTATTCGGATAACTGAAATAGGGGGAAAAGATCTGGTGTTAAATAGATCTACGTTTCTCAAACTATACAAGCATTTATAGATTAATGTATTAACTACATGAAAAAAAAATTGGTTATGTTTTATATTTTAAGAATGAATATGTTTTGTCAATTCTCATGTTTGAGTGATAAAACCTAATAACCCAAATTCAGTCTCGACTTTGATGTGGCTTTTCTTCCTGTGCCCTTTTTGTTGTAACTACAATCCACTGCACTCTAGGCAGATTGCCACATATACAGCCATTGCATTTTTTTGCTACTCTATTCAATACCCCCACACCTAGTACTATATTCCATATGTTTGTTTAGTACATATCATTCAAATTAGCATTTGACATAGTGCGTGTTTATCATATGAATGTATGTATACATATGCGCGTGTGTGTGTTTGTGGGCGAGCACGTATATCCACCATTTGTATTGGTGAGTAAACACCAATTGTATCTTCATTGATCTGCAAACTGAATACTTTGTTTTTCAACGAATGGGTTAATACTAATATCTTCTCTATTTCAGGAACTAACATCAATTTACAAGGTGCTGTCACCTGAAAAGCTTACAACCAGAGAATCTACAAGAGTTAGTGATGCTCTTGCTTTGCTTCAGGTCTTCATTACTCATTGTATTATGATCTGATTAATTTTCCTTTAATAATTCATGCTTAGTCAGTGATACTATGGTCCTTCGTTTTATCAAAGTATTTGGGACCTAACACCGATCGCCACACTTTCTTCACAGAGATGCGAAGATTGAGATACATCTCATGCAACAAACAAAAATGTATACCTCATTTATTCCATTCTTAGGTTAAGTAGAATACCTAAAAGATTCCAAGGCTTGCAGCACTTATGAATAATGAGGGAACAATGGGGTTCTTTAGGGTAGATATTTAGAATCACTTTCCTTTTTTAGTTAAGTAGAACTCCTCAAACATCCCAAGGCTTGCAGCAGTTATAACTAAAAATTAAGGGAGAAATAGGGAAAGAGACAAAGTTGGGAACAAAACTTACCTATCAAATGAATAAAAGAAAGAGACAAACATGTGTCTGATCATGGTATTTAGGTAAGTTTATATCATGAGTTATCAATCACTCTCTGGTCATGGTAGGACTGTAGTTGTTTCGTTCTACTTGGTAAGAAATTGCAATAAATCAGTATTCACCTTGACATTTTAATTCATGGGCTGTAATATTGTTCATTACTTCTCCTTGGTGTAATAAGGTCATTTCCTTGAGATATGGTATTAGTCGTCTCAACTTTAGATATTGTTGTAACATCATTATCATCCTACAATTCCTTATTTTTCTATCATAGATAACATAGAAATAAATATAAGTACACAGAGCATAGCAATCTTTTAGGAAAGTGAAGCTAGGAAGCCAACTTGTTTAGGAAAGAGTGGCTTACTCAATGATTTCATAGAGATATAATTTCTGAGAACTCGGTAGGGAAACTTTGA
The DNA here is from genome assembly GCA_016801055.1 of Panax notoginseng. Classification (NCBI taxonomy): domain Eukaryota; kingdom Viridiplantae; phylum Streptophyta; class Magnoliopsida; order Apiales; family Araliaceae; genus Panax; species Panax notoginseng. Next base: position 143,692,000 of record CM029021.1, read on the forward strand.
GTTACCCCTTCCCATACAACTACTGCTTATTGATGAAGGTCATGTGTTGTTTGATCTATCTTTTGCAATATTAAGTAAAATTTACGGGAAAAATTTCCAATTAAAATCAATATCACTGAGGTGTCTAAATGCATGGATTATTAATATATTCTTGTAGCAATTACATCTAGATCCAGCATATTTTTCATTTCAACTGCAATAAATAGTTCCATAACTTCATGTCATTCTTATCATTTTCAAATTTTACCATCACGTTTCATTTTATTAGAATTATTATTAAAGTAGGTAAAAGGGGGCATTTAACCTAACCTCAAACCCTAAACGAAAGTAAGGCCATATCTAGGGCCTTGCCTAATTTCTAATTTCTAATTTCCTCTGCTTTAGTTACGTATTGCATCAGTAGGGAACTTTACTGTTGTTGAATTCTCCAATCTCTAATGCTTTTATAAAAACAATATATTAACTTTACCTACACTTAGAACTAACCTTTCTCTTTTTGGATGAATATAATTCTGCAGATGGTAACTTTATCAAAACATTACTTTTTAGGAACAATGTGTATATACTCGTTTTATTTCCCTATGATTTTTAACTTCAGGTTTTATGTCTTTGAAACCTTGTAGAAATTTTTTTTTGATAACTACTGGTAATTCAAGATGAAGTACTGAACCAAAAATTCTTTTGGTTCAGATATACCTCACCCCGAGGAAGATTAATCTATTACACACAGTAAATGGAATCATATAGATGCTTATCTACCATATTATAAGCTACTCATAATATCATCTGCACTCTTACAAATTTACAATTTTTACCAAGTACATGTAAAGAGATTTACTATGTGCCACTCTAAAATTGGATTCTTACACGTTTTTGTGCCTTATTATATGTAGTGCCTGGCGTCTCACCGAGAAACAAAGAAGGCATTCTTAAATGGTATTGTCCTTGACTCTTTTGGAAATTTTTGGTTTGACATTGCTTTCTGTTTACAAGAAAACTCAACACAACATGTGTGCATGCTTCTTATAATTTTATACGTATGTAGATCTGTTAACTTAAAATGCCTAGGTCGGTGTATTCTATTTTTTTCTAGGTTATAGCATTCATATCTTCACTTTAAGTATAAAATAAATCCATGTTGCGTGTTTTCCTATCTCAGTTTCATAATTGTTTCTTGTAACAGTATATAGGGTGATGGATTTGCTTCAATTTAAGACTACTTCCTGTGATTTGACAATGATGCTGTTTGTTTGTTAGGAATTAAGCATTGAATGTTTCACTTCAAAATTAATGTTGTGATGTTTTTAAAATTACCAAAACATTTGACCAGAACTTCTAGATACTAAGATTCATAGATTCATAAACCCTTTTCTTTTCAACTCACCCCAATTAGAGATATTAAATCTGAGATTTTTCTAGTGGTGATTGGACTTATTACCATTCGACTTATTTTCTCATGAAACTCAATATGTTTTAGAAAGTATATCTCTAAGTATTACTTTCTCTGTAATTGATATTTTATTTCTATGACTTGTTGTATCCCCCTAATGTCGGAACTTTGAGCTTACTCTGATACATTCACTTCTTCTTTTTCTCCTAGCCTACAGTAAAGTAAAATCTAAGAATCAGAGAAGCAATATATGACATTATAATCATGTTTTCAGTTCAAGCTATATATAAAGGATAAAGGCTTCTTATTGGTGCGGAATTGATCACTATATGAGGATTCATCTTTGCTTCTGTAATTTTCATTTTTAGCTGACTTTCATAGAGTTATTATCAAAGAGCTATACATGGCCTATAGTTGCAGATGTCATCGTTGACTATTAACTGGGATTTATCCATTGCAGCTTTGGTACCAGAATATGTGTACCCTTTACTCCAGACCACAGAGAATGGTAGACCTTTCCAAATTTTAAGGCTTGCCGGCTTGAGGGTTCTTGCTGCCCTAGTGGAGGTTGTGTTTCCTTTCTAAATTTATGTCTCATATTATATTTCCCATCTTTTTGTTTCATTCCTTACTGCTCTTAAAATTATTCGAACCTTATTGAAGCTTGAGTTACTCATTCATCTTTACTAAAGGCATGCGTATACGAGTAGTCAACCTACTCTACAAAAAAAATACTATATATTTTTTAGTAGTTAACCTAAATACATGAGACTTTTTTTTCACTTGTACCCACAACAAGCGCTAACTATGTAGTGAAGCGGACTGTTTCATAAAGTCTTTATTGGTGAAGTTTGTCTTTATTTTGTCAAAGCCAATATTATCCAAACATAAATACATATATTTATACTTATTTATATATGTAAATATACATACTATGAATTTAGCAATGGAGAGTATGCATGATAACACCCAAGTTCTAGCCTCCTGAATAACATTCTGCTCTAAAGTGAATTGCAGTGAAGAGTTTGGGTGGGGTTTATCAAAGAACAATTTCTTACATGATGTTCGGAAACTGTGAAAGAACCTTATTGCATCCAACTGTTCTGCTTATCTCAAATTGTTGGTGTATCTTTACCTGGCCAGTATGCTGATTCATCGAGTAATCATGCTCAAAACAGTATATATTCCTCGAATGATTCCTGCTAGTGTATAATAATTACCTTCATCATTTTTATAACCTTCCATTTTGTACATGAGTTTTGACTGACGACATTGGGTTCTGAATCTTCTCTGTTGTGCAGAATGGTGAAGATCCCATTCTATCACAGGCAGTTCACTATTTTATTGAAGCAGAATTGCTATTTATGTGCCTACGCTGCATTGAATTGGGCGATGTGCTTACCCAAACAGTAAGTCTCCGTGATAACTTTATTTCATACTAGTGTTAGCATCATTTTCTTCTAACCTGATTTCTGCTGCAAACTGTTGTGTACTGTTTAATTACAGCACTAGGTATTTTATTTTTAAGCCTGGAAATCTTGGTCACTGCAAACTGACTCATATCACACTTGCTTTCCAAATAGTTGTGTTAATGGACCTGGATTGATTTTAGTTGATAAATGATAATTCCTTGTTCTTCCAAGTGGCATATCATGATAACTCCATGTTTAACTATAATTTGATGTATGCTAGAAATGTATTGGCCTTGAAAGAATTAACATTCATACACTCTTACTAAAATGCCATGCCATCAAATATTATTTAGCTTGGTCCTCTCACAATACATTTCCTTAAGGTCTCATAAATGAACAATTGTATATATTTTTTGCTACACAGGCTGCAACTTTTATAGTGTTAAAAATACTGATGCAAGAGGAGGGCCTACGCTACTGCTGTGGTTATTCAGAGCGGTTCTTTGCAGTGACATGTGTCTTTTCAGGAATGGTTGATAGGATGGATGATGAACCTTCTGTAGAAATTTTGAAAAATCTAATTCCATGTTATCTTAGGATGTCAGCAGCACCAAGGTTAGTCGGACTAAGTTTGGCACTGTTGTAAATTTTATTTTTATTTTTTTAATGCTGGTTTGTTAATTTTATTCCCTTTGGTTACATATAAGGAACTTGAGCTGGAAGGACTAAAAACCAAACACCTGATGGTGTTAAAGAGTGTCTTTGGGGACTGGTTTGTTATTTTAAGTCCTTGTCAAGCATGTCTTGATGTGATTTGGGGTTATGAAATGCAGGGCCTGCGATGCACTAAGACGCCAACTTCCGCCAAAATTATGGAATACCCACTTCATCAATGCCCTTCATGTAAGTCAACTTATCTTCACTAAGTTCTTATCACAACTCATAAGTGCATAAATTTTTCGGTTGACTGTGAGTTCAACTTTGACATACGCTTTATACACACTCGCGTTAATACACAGTACAATTTCCGGTATATATATACCTGTATGACTACTAGATAGTGATTTTCAAACATCCTTGATTTCTAGGACTGACTTATTTTTTCCCTCTCCTAGGCAAGTATAGCAATAAAAAATCTTTGATTTCCATTCTATAGAGTAAAACCTAGGAGCATAATAAATTATACAAGTTCAGTTGCCCTTGCAGCTGCTCGGGGCATTTAATGGGGAATCAATCCAAAACTTTTTCCTTCTGCTCATTAATTTGTTGTATTTGGCTTGGTGCATATTTTTCCAAGAGTTTCCACGCGCTGTTTTCGCTTGGGGCATGACATATTTTCTGATAAAGATTTCTCGGGTTTTGCAGGAAGACATGGTGACCACACAAAAGCTGCACCAACTGTTTTACAATGTCACAGCAGGACACTGGACAAATCCAGAACCAGTTTGGGATGTACTACAGCCGCCCCGCCCTGCCCTGCCCTGCCCGCACCCTTGATCAGTCCCTAGACAGAAACCATGCTAGCTAGCATACTTCATGAGCCATTAAGCCAAATTTATGGTGCAGTTTCATGTATATTACGGTGCACCATTAAATTGAAGAAAGATATAAAAAGGTGTGATCATATGCCAAAATTAGTGACTATATCTGTTCTCTTTTTTCTTGTATCAAGGATTTCAGTAGATCTGGTTATGGTTCCTTCTCTATTTATGTGCTACTTCAAATTAAATATATGATGTGGGCTATTCATTGCTCAGTTTTTGTCCTCAACAGCAAGTTGAGCACATTTGCAGGGGGTCAGAGCTAGTTTCTACAAGAGTAAAATACATCAACATATATAACTATAATAACACTCACCACTCCTCTAGGTATACCCCTCTAGTCTATAATATATAACATTCACTAGTTGACCAACTAATATTTAAAAATAATTTTAATATAATGTTTAATATACCATTCAAGTTATAATGTTTAATATATCTATTAAATTAAATTTGTATGTTATAATTTTTACTTAATTTGATCTAATTAATTAAATTATGAATTTGTACAATAAATAACATAAATATTTATTTCATCAAGAAAATAAAGTCAAACATTGTTTGCTAATTAAATTTCTTAAATATTAAAATTTACATTATATACATTCAAATATATTTTTTTTAATTAAAAAGTAAAATTTTAATAAACAAAAAAGTACAAAATAACGTAAAAAAAAAATTATAATTATTTTTTCCAAATATTAAAATTTACGTAAAATAAACTTTTTGTTATATAACGAATCTTATTATTCATATAAAAAAGTATTAAAAATTATATTAATTATTTTTCTCAAATATTAAACTAAATATAAGTAACTCTTAAGCATAATTATTTACAATAAAAATAACAAATGTTATTACTCAAAAAAAAAAACACTAAAAAAATTTCTTTTAATAAGATAAAGGTAGTAATAAATATTATTATATTTTATTCAATATTGTATAAAAACAACACCAACTGTATACTAAAAAATGTGATTAAAATCATAAACATCCTAAATTTTTATATATACTCAAGAAAAATTAACATATAAAAATTATATTATGAAACTAAGAATTCAAATAATAATTTTTGTCGTTAGATATCAAAAACTAAACTATCAACATATTGAATTACTTTAATTAGAAAACCTCCATTAATAATTTAATTTAAAATTCTTAATATTTATATCGCTTATCCAAAAATATATGTTAATTAAATTAAATTATTTGAATGAGATAGTCTTAATTACAAATAAAACTATAATTAAAATGTATTGTATTAAAAAAATATATATATATATATATATATATATATATTATTCAGGAATTAAAATTTGATAACATACAAGGATAAATATATAAACCCTAAAAACTTATAGGGATATTAATTGTTACTTAAACCGCACCCGAAACCGCTTGTGATTAGTGCGGTACGGTTTTAAAGTGTGCGGTGCGGTTTTAATTAGTGCGGTTTCGGTTCCAAAACCAATTGAAACAAAAAAAAAAGTCTAAGCCTTCAATAAAATTTAACATAAAACTTACATCGAGCAATTAACTTACTGACAAAGTCGGCAATGATAATTATTTAAACATACGCTATATAAAACAACGAAGACCATATATTCGATAACAAGCAAGAATGTTTATCTAGTTCCCCAAAAATTAAAAGTATATACTTGAGATAGAATAAAATTCTATCTCATATATTGCAGGCAGGACTTATAAAATATAATCCTAACTATACTTAATTTGGAAAATAATCTATTAGACTATTACTATTATAGCATTGACATTAACCAATGCATCAAATGCTCGAGCCCCTCAGCTATAAACCCCTCCAATAACGCATCAAACAAATTCAAAATTTTAAAACCCAATTGCTTAATTTTTGACTCTATAACCTATAACATCTTCTTTCAATTGGTGAAAAAATGACAATGCAAGACTGAGATTTTTTCTGAGCGTGTTCAAGTGAAAAGTAACTTTAGAATTTAGTAGAAATAATACATACACACACACATGGTGCGGTTTCGATTTTATGCGTGCGATTTTGACTAGTAACCAAACCGGAACCGTAAATTTGGTTATTCAACCCACCTAAAACTGCCACATACGCCGGAACTGTTGGTGCGATTTTAATTGGTGCGGTTCGTGTAATTTTTGATACAGTTTCGATTCTAATTTAATTACTTGTTCAGCCCTAAATATAACTATTGGATTTAAATTACATTGGGAAAAAAAACGAGTAACTTCTTCTCCTTGCTTTGCTTTTGCTTTGTTTCCATTTATTTGTTTTGTTTTGAGTTTTTCCTTTTTGTGAAAATAAATAATTAAGCTCATGATCCTTATTGTACTACACAAATGTTCATTTTCAACTATTTCGTGCCTCACCGAGGGAAAAAACTATTTAAAATAAATTTGTAAAGATTAAAAATACATTTTTATTTTGCATATATATATATATATATATATAAAGTTCGGATCTTAAGCTCACTCCTTATTCAACTTACTTGAGTTCACCCCCTTTAGTGATGGACCTGACGACGATTCGGTCATACAACCGTCGTCTATATTTTTAGCGACGGACAACATAGAGCGTTGTTAAAAATATAGACGACGGTTGTATGACCGAATCGTCGTCGGGTCCGTCACTAAAGGGTGGTGAGCTCGAGTGAGTTGAATAAGGGGTGAGCTTAAGATCCGAACTATATATATATATATATATATATATATATATATATATATTCTTATAAATAATTAGTTTATAATTTATAAGTAATGGCATAAGGTTATTAAAAATAAATTTAAAATTTATTTTTTTAATACGTGTACAAATTGTAGACGTAGTGATTATATTTGTTTTTCTCAAGCAACAAATGAAATACCGACAAATGTTATTAACATTTATAAATCAAATACAAATTTCTTCTCTCTTATTTTGTGGCAAACAAGCCAATCAACCTATTTTGTCTCTCCCTCTACAGTTCATTATATTATCTCATCACAAAACTTTGTCTCTCTGAAAAATCTCCAAACTATACGTTTACTTTCTGCAAACCCTTCTAGTAATTGTTTCTCTGTTCTTCGATCAGTCTAGCAAACTCTTAGCTATGGCCTCTGGATCGTCGTCGGGTCGCAATAATCCAGGTTCCAAAGGATATGATTTCGCAACGGATGACATTCTTTGCTCGTATGAAGATTACGCAAATCAAGAGAATTCTAACGGGACTCACTCCGATCCTGGGATCGGAACCAATTCCGTTAAGGTTAATTGACCCTAATATTATGAAATGTTGATTTTGATTGTGAATTGGGGTTTTCATGTTTGTGATTATTTTTATTAGGGTTTTTGTTATCTTTTTGTGTGCAGTTATATTGGTGGTGTGTTGAATGTCAAACAATTTTAAAAAATTTGTTTTGATTGATTGGAGTTTGTGGTTTTGACTTTAACAGATAATGTAGTGGGTTTACTTTTTTATTCAGTGCTATGGAAGTTTAGCTGATTTGGATAAGGGGTATATCTGGGGGTGTTGCTTGGATGAGGCAGGGAGAATATTTACTTGCTGGTAGTTGAGTCGCTAGCATTAACTATGTAAATGTAACCTTCATTTGATGTATAAAACTAAGTAGGCTGAGATTGATGGCTTGCCCAAAAAAGGGGCTGCTAGGATGAAAGTCACGGACTGAAATGCAAAAGTTGCCCTCCTGTTTGTATCTCTTTTGCAAAACTCACCCTCCAACTTTTATTTTTGCAAAACTCCCCCTCTAAGATGTATCAATTGTGCAAAACTCACCCTTTATGTATCTTTTTTGTTTAAAGCCCTCATCATATACTCATATTATTTCACTTTAATTCATCACTTAAGAATCTTACCTTTAGAATACTTCTTTTATTTCATTTAAACAACTTTCAATTAGCAAAAAAAAAATTCTCACAGTACCGACAAATATATTTGTAACATTAGATCACCTAATTCATACATCTCACTCTTTGTGACTGCAATCCATTATTATTTTATTTTAGGTTCATTGCCATTGATACATTTTCTTGCAGTGAGAAAAATTAATCGACACATGTTTATATAATTTATAGAACCAATTTTCTTGTAGTGTTGAACGAAATATTTAATGATGACGACACATGTTAAAAACTGAGAATAAGATTGACATTTTAATACGGGTCTTGTGTGCAAAACATTTATCAAAATAAAATAATAATCAATTGATAAATAGCAAACGCAGAGAATGATATATATGCATTAAGCAATCTAAGGTTCCAAATATGATGATATTGTGAATTTTTTTTGCTAATTGGAAGTCGTTTGAGTGAAATAAAAGGATTATTATAATGTTAAAAAATTTAAGTGATGAAATAATTTGACTATGTGAGGATTTTTAACAAAAAAAATACATAAAAGTGAGTTTTGTACAATTAATGCATCTTAAAGGGAGAGTTTTGTAAAAATAAAAGTTAAAGGAAGAGTTTTGCAAAAATAGTACAAACTAAAAGGTTACTTTTGCATTTCAGTCGAAGTCACGAGGTTAAGAGTTACTTATTAGATTATGCCTGATTAATGTTTTCCTTTTCTTTTGTATTGGACATCAATTTTTAGATTCTTGCTATAGTTGTTAAGGCATAGAAAAGAAAAACATGATATATATTTACATCATGATATATATTTACGTCAACACATACACGACTTTGGCTCTTAGTATTATTTTGTGCGTAAAATTGGCTGGCCATCCTGCCTTGTGATATTTTGGTTTGTTCTCTGTCATGGTAACTGGTTTTTTGGTAATTCTTGAACTATTTTTGCATGCATTGTACCTGAACATCTCTTATTATGAAGCCACTGATTATGGTTTCTTTGACACCTGTTTTTGAAACCTAAATTTCATGATTTGTGGTGTAGCAGTGTGTTTCGCTATTGTTTCCTTCATTAACTAGGTGCCCAATAGAAGTTATAGTTTCTTTCTATTTTGTCGATATACTGAATAGTAGTTCTGGTGTCATATTGCCAGTCATTTTTCCTTCCTGAGAAGGTTCCTACTTGTCATTTAGTTTTAATTTGTGTCGCTTTTATGTAGTCAGATGGTCACTTCTATTATTTGCTGATTAACCATCTTCAGTTATTGTGGGAATCAAGTAAATATTATTTTCTTTCAGTTATTATGAATGTCATTTTTAATGACCCAATGCTATCTCACTAGTAGCGGATCGACAATTGTATTAGTTTTAAATAAGCGGTTTTCCTATGTTGAGCAGGAATTCCACAAAAGTAGAATGGCAAAATCATCTGCATTTCCTGCTTCCTCGTATAGTCCACCAGAAGAATCTATTGGTCAGGATGTTATTACTACTGTTGAAAGGACCATGAAGAAATATGCTGACAATCTGATGCGTTTTCTGGAGGGAATTAGTTCGAGACTATCCCAGCTTGAATTATACTGCTACAATCTTGATAAATCCATTGGTGAAATGCGCTCTGAGTTAGCTCGTGATCATGGTGAGGCAGATTCAAAGCTCAAATTTCTCGAGAAGCATCTCCAAGAGGTGATTTTGTTAAATTTAAAGAGTATTTTGTTCTTCTATGTAGTGGGAAGCAACATCAGTTGATATCTCCTGTGTCTAATATTAGAGTATTAAGATTTTGTCATATCTTGACTTAGGTGTATCACTATTCTACTAGAATTTATCTGCTGTAGCTCTGATTTATTGGCCTGTACTTGTGTACAATTTCTAAGCTATTGTTTAACCATCTATTTCGAAGTTGCTTTGATTTTTTTATTTTTTGAAGTAGCTCAACTTCTTCAGATTCTGATGTAATACTTGTATATGTTGTGCACTGCAGGTCCACAGGTCTGTGCAGATCCTAAGAGACAAGCAGGAGCTTGCTGAAACCCAGAAAGAACTAGCCAAGATTCAACTTGCACAGAAAGAGTCCAATTCTGCTACCCATTCCCAAGAGGGTGAAGAAAGAGCTTCACCACCTGCTTCTGACCCAAAAAAGAATGACAACACATCAGACGTGCATAGCCAACAGCTAGCTCTTGCTTTACCGAGTCAAGTGCTCTCGCAACCTTCGCTTCCATCCAGACCTCTGGAGCACCAACAGCATCCCGTGGCACAGCAGCAACCAATGCCACCTCAGAGTCTGACCCCGTCACAGGGTTATTATATACCTTCAAATGTACCACCTCCGACGCAACCGTCTCAGGGTCATTATATACCATCTGATTCTCAGTACCCATCTCCACCACAGCCTACACAATCTCAAGTGAATCTGACTCCACAAAATCACTTGTTGCCGCAGTATAAGCCTCAGTGGTCCCAGCAGTTGCCTCAGCAGGGTCAACCACCGCAACAGACATCTTTGCAGGCTCAGGTTAGGCCCACATCACCTGCTGTTTATCCTCCATATATGTCTAGTCAAGCAGCAAACCCTTCTCAACCCATGCCAGAAACCCTTCCAAACAGCATGCCGATGCAAATGCCATTTTCAGGAATTTCTCAGCCCCCCATTCCTAGCCGTGCAGAAGCTATGTCTTATGGGTATGGTGGGTTTAGTAGACCAGTTCAGACACAGCTTCCACCTCAGCATCTGAAGGCCAATTTTGGAGCACAGCCAGGGGATGGGTACACTGCTTCTGGATCCCACCCTACACTCTCCCAAGGAAATACGTACATGATGTATGATGGCGAAGGGGGAAGGGCACAGCATCTACCCCAGGCTCACTTCCAACAAAATGGTTATTCTCAGAATCAGCAACCAACTAGTAGCAGTAATCTTATGGTTCGCCCTCCACAGTTCATGCGCAACCATCCCTATAATGAACTGGTAGAGAAATTGGTGAGCATGGGTTATAGGGGAGATCATGTTGTGAGCGTAATCCAGAGGCTGGAAGAAAGTGGCCAACCTGTTGATTTCAATGCTGTGCTTGACAGGTTGAATACACTCTCTTCTGGGGGCTCTCAGAGAGGATGGTCTGGGTAAACATATATTCTCTATCTTAGAGAACTCGGCCAATTGCAGCGACAATCATGACGACGTATTTTTAGTCTATCTTGTGTCGAATAAAAGGGTTATGTAATTGGCACGTTATTCGGTACATATGTGTGGATTTAGGGATGCATTGTATATTTGCAATCTCTTTATAAACTTGTATGGGTTGTTATGTTCCGTACTTCTGTCTTTATAGTAGTCCTCTGTTGGCAATCATCGTTATTAATTTGATGGAAGTCATGCTTTCATTTATTCCTCTCACATTACCCCCACCCCTACGCCTACCCCTCCTGTCGTTTATTGCTATCTAAATTAACATTTATATGTACTAGCTAAGTAGCTATTAGCTCTATTTTTAAAAAATTGTTATGAGAAAAGATATGGATGATATAAGAAAGTAATAATTTATTTTTTTAGAAAGTTGTAAATGATAAATAAATTAGAATAAATATTTTTTTTTTAAAATGATAATTTTTTAATAACGGACTATCCAACTGGTTGTATATAAAATAAAAATTGTATATAAAATAAAAATTCAAATGCTAAATTTTGAGAAGCTTGTAAATTTTGAAGATGTCAGCGCGTCTCATGCATCCGCCAATTGTTTAAGAATGCGCGTTTGTTTGACTTGTAGGCGGGAAACAAGATCTACCGGATGGATTACTTAATTAAGGGCGCAACAAATGTCAACCAAACTTTTTTAATGCGGAGTAATATTAGAGACACAAATTATTTTATAAATTACTGATGTGACATACTCTACCTCAACATATTGATTAATAAATTATTTTAATGTAGTCTTCGACCCTACAAAATATGTTGAGATGGAGTATGCTACATCAGCAATTTGTAAAATATTTATAAAATTATTTGTGTCTCTAACATTATTCTTTAATGTAATATCCAAAATACTCTTAAATTATTCTGTGGAGAATTATAACTTCAAAAATTACGACAGATAATTAATGTACCTACTAAATATAATTTTTGTATTTTTATTTAACTTGGATGTAATTAATTAAATTATCAACTTGTGCGTTAAATAATATAAATAATGAATACATTAAAAGTATTCATTTTATCAAGATAATACAATCGCATACTTTTTTTACTAATTAGATTTCTCAAATATTAAAATTTTATATTTTGACATAAATTTTTGTTATTAAAAAAGAAAATTGTCAATATACTATATAATTGAAAATTAACCCCCAAAAAAATTGTTTATGTTAAAGTCTGCATGTTTAATTTGATGATGATATGATAAAGTATATTTGTACAGTAAGTTTTGTAAAGTCTTTAATGAGATCGTAATGTACAAATAATTAGAGTAGAAAAGATCAAATGTGTTATGTTGAGAACTAAAATAATGTATAGATGATATGATCAAAGTGATTGTAGTGTATTGTTAAACGATCGTAAAGCTACTCTGCCTATTTGTAGAAATCTTAGTAGAGCATCAAGTGTTTGAATTGAAGGGCTAAGTCAAAATTGTTTAGTAAAGATCTATTCGTAGAGTTCACTCCTGGTAGTATAGTATTGAAGATTAGATCGCAGAGTAAACAGAATATTGCAAAGTGAAGACACAATCATATATAAGAGTGTAAATGAGTCGAATCGAAGCAAACATGTGACGACCCCAAAATAGGTATATAACACCCATTCTGAGTCGCCAAATACATGATACAGAAAGCAAACTATAACTTCAATAATACAACTGTCGTGCAAAATACGACAACACATACTGTGAGTTTAAATACAAATATTGTCTTCTGGACAATATCCACACTAAAATAAATCCTCATTACAATTATTCAAACACTATTTTACAGAAATAGTGATGACTGCTAAAACATCTTTCTAGAACCATCACTCCATACCCCAACTAGATCCTGCTATGTTCTCACCTCCTGAGAAGAAAAATGGAACAAAAAGGAAAAGGGTGAGCTCAACTAGCCCAGTAAAGAATATTATGACTAAGATAATATACAACAAATTATCATTAGTATTCAACAGGGAAAAATCTGATAGAATATAATCGACAACAAGTTTTAGATCAACAACTGCATCGGAAACAACAAACCATTAGAAGAGTCAAGTAGAGAAAGAATTCTACTATCTTCTAAGATTTAAAAGTCCATCATCAATATTTTATCCCTGTAACATCAATCAATATATATCTTGAATCAAATATTCATCTTTGCACTACAGGCCAAAGATATTCATTTATAACACCAGTCGGTCATGTTCATTTCAACACCTGTTCATCTTTGCACTACAGGACAAAGATATTCATCAGGTAATCATACATCTTTGCACTACAGGCCAAAGATATTCAGTAATATCATCATTTAGGACTGAGGATGATAAAAAATATCTTAAAGAAAACGAATCCAGTGAGACAGAATGACAAATAGTAGGGATTCGTATAACAGTTTATCCAAGATCAATAATACTTCATAATAATCAATTGTGAAGTAGAATTCAAAAATAAAGATCAAAACATGGATACAATCAAAGATAGTAACCATAATAGACATCTTGGACAAAAAGAAAAAATTTTATTTTTCGGTGAATAGTGTCGTATTCGTGAATAGTGCCGTATACGTGAATAGTATCGTATACGTGAATAGTAACTCCGACACAAAAAGTTTTAAATTTGATAAAAAACTCGTATCAATATTTCAGCATAATGATATTGAAGAAAATAATATCATTTAAGAAGAAAATAATATCCCTTACCTCAAAATATCAGTACTTTTGATCAGAATATAGGTATAAGGCTGAAGGAAACTTGCACTGATGAATAGAAACTCACAAAGTATCTAAATACTCACAAAATACACTCAATAATCTAGAGAGAGAAAGAGAGAAAACTTATGAATTCTGGTATGATTTTCAATTCTAACTTAGCCCTCTATTTATAGGAAAATATTAGCACGCCGAAGCAGACTTAACCTGCAACCTGATGGCTTTAACTGCTACTATTCCCACCCACCACATTTGAATAAAAATCTCAGCACATTTCTTCACCAACCAAGAGTGGGGCTCACCAATTCTAGAATTTTTCACCAAAATGATTAATCCAAAAATTTAACATTTTCTGGACCAGTCATCTCGTAAAATTCATAATAAATCATACGTTCATTTTTAACGGTTCAAAATTTATGGACATATACTCAACTTATATATGTATAACATATCCAAATATTACCACGATCCAAAGGTCGGATTAAAAATTATAACCCTCGCAAAATATCTCAAAAACCCTAATTTGATTTTTAATACCTCCGTTCCGACAAAATACAGATAAAACACCTCAACATTAACTCCTTCATTTTTAACCATAAAAATATATCCCTCATTTATATCCACATAAAATAAATATTTCCTTATCATATGAATCAATAATTAATTATTCACAAATAATATTATAGAATCACATTTATGACAACCAGGCCGTTCCCAGAAAAGAGGGGGCTTTCTAATAAAGATTTCTCCTTACTAGCGCGCAATTAGATGACCAAACCTCTCCTTAGACAGAACTTTCTAGACATTGCCAATAATATTATCTAATAATATTATTCAAATAATATGAATTATTGATCTGATAATAGAAAATACTGTGCAGTGACAATTATTGAAACAACAATAATATAAAATATCAATGCAGCAATTATTGAATCAATAAAATAAAATATTGAACAGTAACTACTGTAACAATTATTGAGTAGTGCATTCTTACGTAAAAATTAATAATTGGTGCAATACCGTGTGCTACTGTATTTTAACCACCGGGTATTCTAACAGTGTTAACGGTAACAACTACGCTGTTATTTATAAAAACTTAATTTTTGTCGTTATCTTCATCCAATCGTTTTCCGTTATGGGGCCCACAAATAGCTGCGCCGTCATACGAATATTCTCCAACAGAAAGAATATTTCACGACCACACGAATATTCACCGACCAAAAATGAATATTTTATAACCACTTGCTTATTTGAAATATTTGCGCATTTTACGCATAACTAACCACATTAATCAAATCAACCCTTTATATTTCAAAATAATAAATAGAGGAAATTTAATTTCATTTATTAATAAGTTGGGGTCTTACAACCTCCCCTCCTTATGAAATTTCGTCCTCGAAATTGATGTATGTACCTGGTGTTTCGAAAAGGTGAGGATACCTCGCTTTCATTTCTGATTCCAACTCTCAAGTCATTTCTTCAATAGCATGGTTTTTGTGACGCCCCCAAAATTAGGTATACATCACCCATCTTGGGTCGTCAGATACATAGTACAGAATACAAATACAACTTACTAATACAGCTGTCGTGTACAATACGACAAAACATAAACTGTGAGTTTGAATACAAATATTATCTTCTAGAGAGTATTTATACTCAAAAGGAGTCCTCATTACATTTATTAATACACCATTACATAGAATAGTGAGGACTACTAACTAATACTATCATTCGGACCATCGCTCCGTTCCCCGACTTGCCCCAGCTACGTTCTCATTTCCTGAAGAGAACAGTGAAAGAAAGGGTGAGCTCAACTAGCCCAGTAAGAAATATTATGACTAAGATAATGCAGAATAAATTATCATTAGCCTTCAACAATGTTAAACTGATAAAATATAATAGACATCAAGTTTAACTTTAGCGGAACAAGCAATCCATTAAGAGAGTCAAGTAGAAAATAAACTCTACTATCTTTTATGATTTAAAAGATTTTCCAACACTGTGATCGCTGAGACTCAGCTTAATAAAATAATTCACATCATCGAATCACCCCTGCACTACGGCCAAGGATATTTGTATATTCATTAATGGTCATGATCATGCCAACAACTGTCCATCAATGCACTACGGCCAATGAGGACTTTTACCACCTCATTTGTAACATTACGGTCATGATTATACCGAATAATCCCTGGTCATAATCATACCAAGTCCATCTATGCACTACAGGCCACAGATGACTTTCAACATTTTATAAACATGAGGATGATGACAATGATATAAGAATTCAATAAAACAAGTTCAAGAATTAATTTATCCAAGAATTAACAACGTCCAAATTGTCAACATGATACTGCATTGTGGAGTAAAATTCAAGAATGATCAGGAGAATATTTTCATGAATAGATACTAGATGAAGCGCAAATATCAAGGATATTCCACTAATTTCATGGAGTATAGAAGTCAAAGTTTTAATCAACTGAGTATAATAAAGAATGGAATAACAAAAGAAATCACCATGCATGCGATAGACCGCACAGACAGGTTATTCTTAACAGAATAATAATAATGGAACCAGGTCCGGCGTAAACGCACAGACAAGATATTTCGACAGAATAATAAATAATGGAACCAGGTCCGGCGTAAACGCACAGACAAGATATTCCAACAGAATAATAAATAATGGAACCAGGTCCGGCGTAAAAGCACAGACAGGATATTCCGACAGAATAATAAATAATGGAACCAGGTCCGGCGTAAAAGCACACAGACAGGATGTTCCAACAGAATAATAACAAAATGGAACCAGGTCCGGTGTAAAACACACAGACAAGATGTTCCAACAGAATAATAATAAAAACGGAACCAGGTCCGGTGTAAAACACACAGACAGGATGTTCCAACAGAATAATAGAAGAATGTCACCAAGTATAGGGTAGATCCGCGTATACAGGTTATTCCAACAGAATAATAAGAAATGGAATAACAACAGTTCTCTTCATGAATAAGAAAGAATAACACCCCTTACCGTTTTAAAGAAGAGCTGAAATAAGGAAGTAGTTAAGTAGCAGAATACTCTTCTTCTCTCTCTCTATAGTTTTTCTCTATAGTTTCTCTCTCTAGAGTTCAGTGAATTCGTAAGAAATAATGAAGGAATGAGCTGCTATTTATAGAAAAATAGAATGCATAGTAACTAATCCATGAACGGTCCAGATTGATTACTTTAATCTGACGGTCCATATTTAAAGAAAAATCTTTTAAATAAAATATAATATATTCTATTTATAGAATAACTTTAATAAAGTATTCTGTTTTATATAAAAAGATGTTTATGTTTTATTACGTTAATAATACGAATAAAACAAAACGTCATTATCGCTAAATAATTCATATTATTAACTGACAATAATTGAATCAAACTGAGTGACTTCTCACATAAGCATTAATAATCAATACCGTGTGCTACAATACAACCACACGTATTACTGTACTTTTACTACCGAGTAGTTCAACAGTAACAATGGTAAAACTTCCGCCGTTATTTTTAATAAACTATTTTTGTCGTTTTCTCAATCCGACAATAATTTCGTTGTGGGGTCCACCAATGATTGTGCCGTCGTACGAATATTCTCCGACAAAAAGAATATTCCCCGACCAAACGAATATTTTAAAACAACTTGCTTACTTTGCAAAATTTATAAATATTACCCACAACTATAACATTATATCAAATTAACTCCATAATATTCAAAAATGATATTTATAGAAAATTCATCTTTATTTATAAAAGTTGGGGTCTTACAATTTTTCCACAAAATCTTAACCTGTAGTATAACCTTCGTGCATAGGACATGTTCTTTTCTATCCAATATCTTAACAGGTACCTCCTCGTACGTTAAATCTTCGGCTATCTCGTCTGGTTCTAACGCAATAATATGATTCGGGTCGTCCACATATTTACGTAACATTGATATGTGAAAAACGTTATTAACACGCAACATACTTAGCGTTAAGGCGAGTCTATAGGCCATAGATCCTACTCGATCGAGGATTTCAAATAAATCGAAGGCTTGAGCTTTCTTCTCTTCATCGACTCTTACTTCTAGAATAACACATTCTTGCACCTTCTTCTTTATATTCATCAGCTCCAGGTCTGTAGCTTGAGCGGCTTTAACGTTATCGATTAAAGTCGATTTTACTCGTATATCATCACGTGGGTCCCTAGAGTCATTAACTCTATCTCTATCATTTATAAATTATACAAAATAGGTCTTTGTGTTCAACAATATCGCACTCGAACTCGCGTACAATCTTCTACTCAACGCGTCAGCTACCACGGTCGCTTTTCCAAGATGGTATGGTCAGAACAGGTTCCGAATGAGTCGCCTCTTAAGCTATTGGAAAATGTTCTCGCATTCCTCGGTCCATACGAATTTTGTATCTTTCTGAGTCAGCTAAGTTAACGGAGTAGCGATTCGAGAAAATCCTTCCACGAATCTCCGATAGTAACCAGTTAAGCCCAGAAAGTTACGTACTTTGGTCACCGACTTCGGTTGCTCTCAATTGTGATTCATATCCCAATCTTGAATAGTACGTCACAATGGCACCAATTATTTTACTACCACACAAATATAGAGTCCCTTACGGAGAGTCTGGCTTTGGTGCATTCCATAGAGGAAGTCACCAGATAGACGCTCGGGTACCAACTTCTATAGTTGGGTTTTTAACTCCTGAAGTTCAATAGGAGCTATTCAATATGAGATTTTAGAAATGGGTTTTGTATCGGGTTGAAGATCAATACAAAAATTCAATATCACTGTGACGCCCCCAAAATAGGTATACAACACCCATTCTGAGTCGCCAAAATACATGGTACAGAAACAACTATATCTTTATTATTACAACACAAGAACTGTGAGTTTAAATATAAATATTGTCATTTAGACAATATCCACACTCAAATAAGTCCTCATTACAATTATTGATACATTATTTCACAAAAATGGTGAGGACTACTAAAGTAACTTCTAGAACCATCATTTCATACCCCGACTAGTACTCGCTACATTCTCGCCTCCTGAGAAAAATGGAACAAAAAGGAAAAGGGTGAGCTCAACTAGCCCAGTAAAGAACATTATGACTAAGATAATACAGAACAAATTATCGTTAGTCTTCAACAGGGAAAAATCTAATAGAATACAATAGACAACAAGTTTTAAATCAATAACTGCAGCGGAAACAGCAAACCATTAGAAGAGTCAAGTAGAGAATGAGTTCTACTATCTTCTAAGATTTAAAAGTCCATCATCAATATTTTATCCCTGTAACAACAATCAATAACCATCTTTAATCAAATATTCATCTTTGCACTACAGGCCAAAGATATTCATTTGTATCACCAGTCGGTCATGTTCATCTCAACACCTGTTCATCTTTGCACTACGGGCCAAAGATATTCAGTAATATCATCATTTAGGACTGAGGATGATGAAAAATATCTTAAAGAAAACGAATCCAGTGAAACAAAATAACAAATATTAAGGATTCGTATTTCGATTTATCCATGTCCAAAAATACCTTATAATTATTCATAGTGAAGTAGAATTCAAGAATGATCAAAACATGAATACAATCAAAGCTAGTACCCAGAATAGATATTTTAGACGAAAAGAAGAAAATTTTATTTTTCGGTGAATAGTAACTCGTGAATAGTAACTCATGAATAGTAACTCATGAATAGTAACCCCGACGTGAAAAGTTCCAAATTTGATAAAAATTTCCAACCAATATTTCGGCATAATGATATTAAAGAAATAATATCATTTTTGAATAAAATAACATCCCTTACCTCGTAAAGACAGTACTTCTGGTCGGAATACCGGTATAAGGCTGAAAGACACTTGCTCTGATGAATAGAAACTCTCAAAGTATCTAAATACTCACAAAATACACTCAATAATCTAGAGAGAGAAAGAGAGAAAACTTGTTTCTGGTGTGATTTTCAATTCTAACTTAGCCCTCTATTTATAGGAAAATGTTAGCACGCCGAAGCAGACTTAACCTGCAACCTGATGGCTTTACCTGCAACTATTTCCACCCACCACATTTGAATAAAAATCTCAGCACATTTCTTCACCAACCAAGAGTGGGGCCCACCAATTCTAGAATTTTCTACCAAAATGATTAACTCCTAAAATTCAACAATTTCTGAACCAGTCATCTCGTAAAATTCATAATAAATCATACGTTCATTTTTAACGGTTCAAAATTTGTGGACATATACTCAACTTATATATGTATAACATATCCAAAAATTACCACGATCCAACGGTCGGATTAAAAACTATAACCCCCGCAAAATATCTCAAAAACCCTGATTTTTAATACCTCCATTCCGACAAAAATACTGATAAAAACCTCAACATTAACTCCTTCATTTTTAACCACAAAAATATATCCCTCATTTATATCCACAAAAATAAATATTTCCTTATCATATGAATCAATAATTAATTATTCACAAATAATATTACAGAATCACATTTATGACAACAAGGCCGTTCCCAGGAAAGAGGGGGCTTTCCAATAAGGATTTCTCCTTACTGGCGCGCAATTAGATGACCAAACCTCTCCTTAGACAGAACTTTCTAGACATTGCCAATAATGTTATCTAATAATATTATTCAAATAATATGAATTATTGATCTGATAATGGGAAATACTGTGTAGTGACAATTATTGAAATAACAGTAATATAAAATATCAACGCAGCAATTATTGAATCAATAAAATAAAATACTGAACAGTAATTACTGTAACCATTATTGAGTAGTGCCTTCTTACGTAAGAATCAATAATTGGTGCAATACCGTGTGCTACTGTGTAACAACGCGTATTACTGTGTTTTAACCACCGGGTATTCTAACAGTATTAACGGTAACAACTACGCCGTTATTAATAAATAACATATACTTGTCGTTTTCTTCATCCAATCGCTTTTCGTTATGGGGCCCACAAAAGACTGCGCCGTCGTACAAATATTCCCCGACAGGAAGAATATTCCACGACCAAACGAATATTCCCCGACAACAATAAATATTTTATAACCACCTGCTTATTTGAAATATTTACGCATTTTACCCATAACTAACCTTATTAATCAATTTAACACTTACTATTTCAAAATAATAAATAGAGGGAATTTAAATTTCATTTATTAATAATTTGGGGTCTTACAACCTCCCCTCCTTATGAAATTTCGTCCTCGAAATTGACATACGTACCTGGTGTTTCAAAAAGATGAGGATACCTCGCTTTCATTTCCGTTTTCAACTCCCAGGTCATTTCCTCAATAGCATGGTTTCTCCACAAAACTTTAACTTGTGGTATGACCTTCGTGCGTAGGACATGCTCCTTTCTATCCAAGATCTTGACAGGTACCTCTTCGTACGTTAAGTCTTCAGCTATCTCGTCCAGTTCTAACTCAATAACGTGGTATGGGTCTTTCACATATTTACGTAACACAGATATATGAAAAATATTATGAACATGAGACATACTTGGAGGTAACGCGAGTCTATAGGCCACATTTCCTACTCGGTCAAGAATCTGAAATGGACCAATAAATCGTGAATTGAGCTTTCCTCTCTTCCCAAATCTTGTAACCCCTTTCCATGGAGCCACACGCAACAATACATGATCCCCAATGTCAAATTCCACGTCCTTTCGATGAAGATCCGCATTACTCTTTTGTCGATCCTGTGCATACGTTGTCGAATCGTTTAGATCTTCTCTGTAGTCATGCGTACCAACTCTGGTCCCAACAATGTTGCTTCACCCACCTCGTCCCAGCATACTGGAGAGCGACACTTTCGTCCATATAATGCTTCAAATGGGGCCACACCTATACTTGCCTGATAACTGTTATTGTAGGAGAATTCCACCAATGGTAGGTACTTATCCCAACTCCCTTTGAAATCTAGGACACAAAGTCTTAATAGATCTTCAAGGGTTTGAATAGTCCTCTCTGATTGTCTGTCTGTTTGAGGATGGTATGCCGAACGAAATCGTAAATCTGTGCCCATAGCTTTTTGCAAGCTAACCCAAAATCTTGAAGTGAATCTTGGGTCACGATCCGAAACTATGGATACTGGCATGCCATGCAGTCTCACAATCTCATCTACGTATATACGAGCAAGACGTTCAAGGGAATAAGTCTCCCGTATCGGCAAGAAATGAGCAGACTTGGTTAATCTATCAACAATAACCTAAATAGCATTTATGCCTTGAGAAACCGTGGGAAGACCCGTAACGAAATCCATGGTAATGTGTTCCCACTTCTATTTCGGAATCTCAAGTGGTTGCAATGGACCCTTTGGCACTTGATGTTCCGCCTTTACACGTTGATAAGTTAAACACCTCGAGATAAACTTTACAATCTCTCTCTTCATATTATTCCACCAAAATGTATGTCGAAGATCACGATACATTTTGGTACTTCCAGGATGGATTGTAAATGGTGTATTGTGTGCTTCCATCATGATCTTGTACTTCAAATCAGAATCGTTAGGAACACAAAGTCTGGAGTGGACTCGAAGTATTCCTTCTTCATCGATTCTTGCTTCTAGAATAACACCTTCTTGTACTTTCTTCTTCATACGCATTAGCTCCGGGTCTGTGGTTTGAGCAACTTTAACTTTATCAATTAAAGTTGGTTCTATGCGTATACTTGACATCATCGCACTCGTTTCTGCATAAGATCTTCTGCTCAATGCGTCAGCAACCACGTTTGCTTTTCCAGGATGGTATTGAATAGTGTGGTCGTAATCTTTCAACAGCTCGAGCCAACGTCGTTGCCGCATGTTGAATTCTTTTTGAGTGAAGAAATATTTGAGGCTTTTATGGTCTGAATAAATCTCCACTTTCTCTCCATATAGATAGTGCCTCCAGATCTTTAGCGCAAAAACGACTGCTGCCAACTCTAGATCATGAGTAGGATAATTTCTCTCATATTCTTTAAGTTGTCGCGAGGCATAGGCTATAACTTTTCCACGTTGCATGAGAACACATCCTAGCCCTTTGCCTGAAGCATCGCTGTAGATAACAAATCCATCCGAACCAGATGGTATGATCAAAACAGGTGCCGAAATGAGTCTTCTCTTAAGCTCTTGAAAACTCTTCTCGCATTCCTCGTTCCATACAAATTTGATATCTTTCCGAGTTAGCTGAGTTAACGGGGTAGCGATTCGAGAAAACCCTTCCACGAATCTCCGATAATAACCAACTAAGCCCAGAAAGCTACGTACTTCAGTCACCGTCTTTGGTTTCTCCCAACTTTGTATTGCTTCAATCTTCGTCGGGTCAACAGATACTCCATGTTTTGACACCACGTGCCCTAGGAAAGCTACTTCCTCAAGCCAGAACTCGCATTTCTTCAACTTAGCATATAACTTATTTTCACGCAGCCTTTGGAGTACCAGCTTCAAATGATGCTCATGATCTTCACGGCTTTTGGAATATATGAGGATGTCATCAATAAAGACAACAACGAACTGATCCAAATAATCCTTGAATACTCGGTTCATCATATCCATGAAAGCTGCAGGAGCATTAGTCAATCCAAAAGACATGACTAGGAACTCATAATGCCCGTACCGAGTTCTGAAGGCAGTCTTTGGAATATCCTCAATTTTAACCTTCAGCTGATGATATCCAGAACGAAGATCGATCTTTGAAAAGAATTGTGCTCCTTGTAACTGGTCAAACATGTCATCAATACGAGGTAGCGGATACCTATTCTTAATAGTGACATGGTATAATTCCCGGTAATCAATACAAAGTCGCATACTCCCATCTTTCTTCTTTACAAATAAAACAGGAGCACCCCAAGGAGATGTACTAGGACGAATAAAACCAATGTCCAACAACTCTTGTAGTTGGACCTTTAACTCCTGAAGTTCAATAGGAGCCATTCGATATGGGGTTTTAGAAATGGGCTTTGTACCAGGTTCAAGATCAATAAAGAATTCAATTTCTCGTTCCGGGGGTAGACCGGGAAGTTCTTCAGGAAATACGTCAGGAAAGTCAATAACAACAGGAATATTATTCAAATTTGACTTGTCTTTATTCAAATCCATAACATGGGCTAAGAAAGCTTGACATCCGTTTTTTAATAAACGAATGGCTTTATGGCTTGATATAACAGTGATTGATTTTAATGGCTTAGTTGCTTGAATTCGTACAACAGGTTGGTTAGGAATATGAAAACTAACAACCTTACGAAAACAATCAATTTTGGCATGATGAGTAGTTAACCAATCAATCCCTAAAATCACATCAAAAGCAAGTATCTTTAAAGAGATAAGGTCAACAGGTAATGTGATGGTGCCAACTTGGATCAAACAAGATTTATAAACAGTGGATGTGATGAAAGTTTCTCCTAACGGAGTTTCCACAGATAAATCAAAGTCTAACTTCACCGGAGTCAAGTTTAAACGTTGAGCACAAGCAGGAGAGATAAAAGAATGGGTAGAACCGGTATCTAATAAGGTATAAACTTCACATGAATTTATGATTAGCTTACCCGTGATCACCTCGTTTGGGTTCCTCGCATGTTGACCAGTCACGACAAATGCTCTTCCAGGAACCGTTGACTTTATCTTTTCTGGGGCAGCTTTTTGAGTCACCATCCCCGCTGGACTTGGTTTTGCTACAGTGCAATCTCGAGCGATATGTCCTTCCTTTCCACAATTATAACATACCTTAAACTGTTGTGGGCAGTTTGGGCTGATATGTCCTTCTTTTCCGCACTTATAGCATATAATCGGTGGTCGTTCTCCTCCCTTGGAACCAGTTGCTGCTGGTGCTGACGTCTTCGTATTGTCATTGTTGAATCTCCTCTTTTTAAAATCTCCTCCCGACTCGCTTCTTCTATTTTCATAGCCACGATTACCATCAGAGTGGTTGCCGTTCTTGTCTGTATTTTTCTTTCTCCGCTGGTTATCACTGTTCTGATGACTGTTGTCACCGATATGATCCTGGTTGTGGTCCCTCAGTTGACCGTACTCGTTATCTCGCTCTAATAATTGAGCCCTGTTGACAACATCTGAATAGAGAGAAAATTTATGAGAAATGAGATATTGACGTATGCCGGGTTTCAAACCTCTCAGAAACATCCTCGTCATACGTTCCTCATTCTCCACCAAATGAGGTGCAAACCTGGACAACTCTACAAACTTTGCCTCGTACTGAGATACCGTCATATTATTCTGCTCTAATCTAATAAACTCTACCTCCTTCATATGACGAATACTTTCAGGAAAGTACTTATCATTGAACAGTTTCTGAAATGTCTCCCAAGACATGCTGAGTGCGGCTGGATGGGTACGCTTCACAGACTCCCACCAGTAGTCTGCCTCGCCACGAAACATAAAGGTGGCGAATGGAACCTTCTGTTCTTCCGTGCATCCCAAGACATCGAATATCTTGGTAATTTGCTTAACCCACGTTTCCGCCATGATCGGATCTGGCTTTCCCTTAAATTCTGGTGGTCCCAATTCTTTGAACTGCTTGGCTGTGACAAACCGTGAATTGCTATCATTTCCTCCTGTATTTTGAACACGAGTCTCCCTTGTCTGGTTTTGCATGAATTGCAAAAAACTTCTAAACATTCCATCATTCATCATCTACTCATTGGTGTTGTTCACAGGAGGAACATTGCCAGCCTGTTGCACGTTCTCCTCGTTGGTAAGCACCGGTGTCTCCACGGTCTCATTTACTCCACTGTTAACATTCTCAGTCGACATTCTCAAATACTGCCATAAAACAAGGGTTAATTAAATAAATTAACAAATCACATAATACCCATATATTATGACTGACCAATAAATAAGCTTAGGTAGGACACACTAGCGAAGGATTTATTCGTCTCTCCCCTCCTAGTTCTATTCCCCGATCTCCGCCAGAGATCATATCCCTAAGCTCTGATACCAACTGTGACGCCCCCAAAATAGGTATACAACACCCATTCTGAGTCGCCAAAATACATGGTACAAAAATAACTACATCTTTATTATTACAACACAAGAACTGTGAGTTTAAATATAAATATTGTCATTTAGACAATATCCACACTCAAATAAGTCCTCATTATAATTATTGATACATTATTTCACAAAAATGGTGAGGACTACTAAAGTAACTTCTAGAACCATCATTCCATACCCCGACTAATACTCGCTACATTCTCGCCTCCTGAGAAAAATGGAACAAAAAGGAAAAGGGTGAGCTCAACTAGCCCAGTAAAGAACATTATGACTAAGATAATACAGAACAAATTATCGTTAGTCTTCAACAGGGAAAAATCTAATAGAATACAATAGACAATAAGTTTTAAATCAATAACTGCAGCGGAAATAGCAAACCATTAGAAGAGTCAAGTAGAGAATGAGTTCTACTATCTTCTAATATTTAAAAGTCCATCATCAATATGTTATCCCTGTAACAACAATCAATAACCATCTTTAATCAAATATTCATCTTTGCACTACAGGCCAAAGATATTCATTTGTATCACCAGTCGGTCATGTTCATCTCAACACCTGTTCATCTTTGCACTACGGGCCAAAGATATTCAGTAATATCATCATTTAGGACTGAGGATGATGAAAAATATCTTAAAGAAAACGAATCCAGTGAAACAAAATAACAAATATTAAGGATTCGTATTTCGATTTATCCATGTCCAAAAATACCTTATAATTATTCATAGTGAAGTAGAATTCAAGAATGATCAAAACATGGATACAATCAAAGCTAGTACCCAGAATAGATATTTTGGACGAAAAGAAGAAAATTTTATTTTTCGGTGAATAGTAACTCGTGAATAGTAACTCATGAATAGTAACCCTGACGTGAAAAGTTCTAAATTTGATAAAAATTTCCAACCAATATTTCGGCATAATGATATTGAAGAAATAATATCATTTTTGAATAAAATAACATCCCTTACCTCGTAAAGACAGTACTTCTGGTCGGAATACCGGTATAAGGCTGAAAGACACTTGCTCTGATGAATAGAAACTCTCAAAGTATCTAAATACTCACAAAATACACTCAATAATCTAGAGAGAGAAAGAGAGAAAACTTGTTTCTGGTGTGATTTTCAATTCTAACTTAGCCCTCTATTTATAGGAAAATGTTAGCACGCCGAAGCAGACTTAACCTGCAACCTGATGGCTTTACCTGTAACTATTTCCACCCACCACATTTGAATAAAAATCTCAGCATATTTCTTCACCAACCAAGAGTGGGGCCCACCAATTCTAGAATTTTCTACCAAAATGATTAACTCCGAAAATTCAACAATTTCTGAACCAGTCATCTCGTAAAATTCATAATAAATCATACGTTCATTTTTAACGGTTCAAAATTTGTGGACATATACTCAACTTATATATGTATAACATATCCAAAAATTACCACGATCCAACGGTCGGATTAAAAATTATAACCCCCGCAAAATATCTCAAAAACCCTGATTTTTAATACCTCCATTCCGACAAAAATACTGATAAAAACCTCAACATTAACTCCTTCATTTTTAACCACAAAAATATATCCCTCATTTATATCCACAAAAATAAATATTTTCTTATCATATGAATCAATAATTAATTATTCACAAATAATATTACAGAATCACATTTATGACAACCAGGCCGTTCCCAGGAAAGAGGGAGCTTTCCAATAAGGATTTCTCCTTACTGGTGCGCAATTAGATGACCAAACCTCTCCTTAGACAGAACTTTCTAGACATTGCCAATAATGTCATCTAATAATATTATTCAAATAATATGAATTATTGATCTGATAATGGGAAATACTGTGTAGTGACAATTATTGAAACAACAGTAATATAAAATATCAACGCAGTAATTATTGAATCAATAAAATAAAATACTGAACAGTAATTACTGTAACCATTATTGAGTAGTGCCTTCTTACGTAAGAATCAATAATTGGTGCAATACCGTGTGCTACTGTGTAACAACGCGTATTACTGTGTTTTAACCACCGGGTATTCTAACAGTATTAACGGTAACAACTACGCCGTTATTAATAAATAACATATACTTGTCATTTTCTTCATCCAATCGCTTTCCGTTATGGGGCCCACAAAAGACTGCGCCGTCGTACGAATATTACCCGACAGGAAGAATATTCCACGACCAAACGAATATTCCCCGACAATAATAAATATTTTATAACCACCTGCTTATTTGAAATATTTGCGCATTTTACCCATAACTAACCTCATTAATCAATTTAACACTTACTATTTTAAAATAATAAATAGAGGGAATTTAAATTTTATTTATTAATAATTTGGGGTCTTATAATCACGCTCTGGGTTAGGCCAGGAAATTCTTCAGGAAATACGTCAGGAATTTCACTAACAACAAAAATATCATTCAAATCTGACGTATTTTTGTTCAAGTCCATGACATGGGCTAAGAAAGCTTGACATCCGTTTTTTAATAAACGAATGGCTTTATGGCTTGGTATGACAGCGATTGATTTTAGTGGTTTGGTTGCTTGAATTCGCATAACAGGTTGGTTAGGAATATGAAAACTAACAACCTTACGAAAATAATTAATTTTGGCATGATGAGTAGTTAACCAATCAATTCCTAAAATCACATCAAAAGAAAGTATCTTTAAAGAGATAAGTCAACAGGTAATGTGATTGTGCCAACTTGAATTAAGCAAGATTTATAAACTGTAGATGTAATGAAAGTTTCTCCTAACGGAGTCTCCACAGATAGGTTAAAGTCTAATTTTTCCGGAGTCAAGTTTAAACGTTGAGCACAAGCAGGAGAGATAAAAGAATGGGTAGAACCGGTATCTAGTAAGATATAAACTTCGCAAGAATTTATAATTAACTAACCCGTTATACCTTCGTTCGGGTTCCTCGCGTTTTGGGCAGTCACGACAAATGCTCTTCCAGAAATCGCCGACTTTATTTTGTTCGTATCCGCCTTTGGTGTCACCGTCCCAGCTGGACTTGGTTTCGCTATAGTACAATCTCGAGCGATATGGCCTTTCTTTCCACAATTATAACATACCTTGAACTGTTATGGATAATTTGGACTTATATGTCCCTCCTCTCCGCATCTGTAACATCTAACTGGCGGTCATTGTAAGACCCCAAATTATTAATAAATGAAATTTAAATTCCATCTATTTATTATTTTGAAATAGTAAGTGTTAAATTGATTAATGAGGTTAGTTATGGGTAAAATGCGCAAATATTTCAAATAAGCAGGTGGTTATAAAATATTTATTGTTGTCGGGGAATATTCGTTTGGTCGTGGAATATTCTTCCTGTCGGGGAATATTCGTACGACGGCACAGTCTTTTGTGGGCCCCATAACGGAAAGCGATTGGATGAAGAAAACGACAAGTATATGTTGTTTATTAATAACGACGTAGTTGTTACCGTTAATACTGTTAGAATACCCGGTGGTTAAAACACAGTAATACGCGTTGTTACACAGTAGCACACGGTATTGCACCAATTATTGATTCTTACGTAAGAAGGCACTACTCAATAATGGTTACAGTAATTACTGTTCAGTATTTTATTTTATTGATTCAATAATTGCTGCGTTGATATTTTATATTACTGTTGTTTCAATAATTGTCACTACACAGTATTTCCCATTATCAGATCAATAATTCATATTATTTGAATAATATTATTAGATAACATTATTGGCAATGTCTAGAAAGTTCTGTCTAAGGAGAGGTTTGGTCATCTAATTGCGCACCAGTAAGGAGAAATCCTTATTGGAAAGCTCCCTCTTTCCTGGGAACGGCCTGGTTGTCATAAATGTGATTCTGTAATATTATTTGTGAATAATTAATTATTGATTCATATGATAAGGAAATATTTATTTTTGTGGATATAAATGAGGGATATATTTTTGTGGCTAAATATGAAGGAGTTAATGTTGAGGTTTTTATCAGTATTTTTGTCGGAATGGAGGTATTAAAAATCAGGGTTTTTGAGAGATTTTGCGGGGGTTATAATTTTTAATCCGACCGTTGGATCGTGGTAATTTTTGGATATGTTATACATATATAAGTTGAGTATATGTCCACAAATTTTGAACCGTTAAAAATAAACGTATGATTTATTATGAATTTTACGAGATGACTGGTTCAGAAATTGTTGAATTTTCGGAGTTAATCATTTTGGTAGAAAATTCTAGAATTGGTGGGCCCCACTCTTGGTTGGTGAAGAAATGTGCTGAGATTTTTATTCAAATGTGGTGGATGAGAATAGTAGCAGGTAAAGCCATCAGGTTGCAGGTTAAGTCTGCTTCGGCGTGCTAGCATTTTCCTATAAATAGAGGGCTATGTTAGAATTGGAAATCACACCAGAAACAAATTTTCTCTCTTTCTCTCTCTAGATTATTGAGTGTATTTTGTGAGTATTTAGATACTTTGAGAGTTTCTATTCATCAGAGCAAGTGTCTTTTAGCCTTATACCGGTATTCCGACCAGAAGTACTGTCTTTACGAGGTAAGGGATGTTATTTTATTCAAAAATAATATTATTTCTTCAATATCATTATGCCGAAATATTGATTGGAAATTTTTATCAAATTTGGAACTTTTCACGTCGAGGTTACTATTCATGAGTTACTATTCACGAGTTACTATTCACCAAAAAATAAAATTTTCTTCTTTTCGTCCAAAATATCTATTCTGGGTACTAGCTTTGATTGTATCCATGTTTTGATCATTCTTGAATTCTACTTCACTATGAATAATTATAAGGTATTTTTGGACATGGATAAATCGAAATACGAATCCTTAATATTTGTTATTTTGTTTCACTGGATTCGTTTTCTTTAAGATATTTTTCATCATCCTCAGTCCTAAATGATGATATTACTGAATATCTTTGGCCCGTAGTGCAAAGATGAATGATTAACTGATGAATATCTTTGGCCCGTAGTGCAAAGATGAACAGGTATTGAGATGAACATGACCGACTGGTGATACAAATGAATATCTTTGGCCTGTAGTGCAAAGATGAATATTTGATTAAAGATGGTTATTGATTGTTGTTACAGGGATAAAATATTGATGATGGACTTTTAAATCTTAGAAGATAGTAGAACTCATTCTCTACTTGACTCTTCTAATGGTTTGCTGTTTCCGCTGCAGTTATTGATTTAAAACTTGTTGTCTATTGTATTCCATTAGATTTTTCCCTGTTGAAGACTAACGATAATTTTTTCTGTATTATCTTAGTCATAATGTTCTTTACTGGGCTAGTTGAGCTCACCCTTTTCCTTTTTGTTCCATTTTCTCAGGAGGCGAGAATGTAGCGAGTACTAGTCGGGGTATGGAATGATGGTTCTAGAGGTTACTTTAGTAGTCCTCACCATTTTTGTAAAATAATGTATCAATAATTGTAATGAGGACTTATTTGAGTGTGGATATTGTCTAAATGACAATATTTGTATTTCAACTCACAGTTCTTGTGTTGTAATAATAAAGATGTAGTTGTTTTTGTACCATGTATTTTGGCGACTCAGAATGGGTGTTGTATACCTATTTTGGGGGCGTCACAGTTGGTATCAGAGCTTAGGGATATGATCTCTGGCGGAGATCGGAGAATAGAACTAGGAGGGGAGAGACGAATAAATCATTCGCTAGTGTGTCCTACCTAAGCTTATTTATTGGTCAGTCATAATATAGGGGTATTATGTGATTTGTTAATTTATTTAATTAACCCTTGTTTTATGGCAGTATTTGAGAATGTCGACTGAGAATGTTAACAGTGGAGTAAATGAGACCGTGGAGACACCGGTGCTTACCAACGAGGAAAACGTGCAACAGGCTGGCAATGTTCCTCCTGTGAACAACACCAATGAGCAGATGATGAATGATGGAATGTTTAGAAGTTTTTTGCAATTCATGCAAAACCAGACGAGGGTGACTCGTGTTCAAAATTCAGGAGGAAATGATAGTAATTCACGGTTTGTCACAGCCAAACAGTTCAAAGAATTGGGACCACCAGAATTTAAGGGAAAGCCGGATCCGATCATGGCAGAAACGTGGGTCAAGCAAATTACCAAGATATTCGATGTCTTGGGATGCACGGAGGAACAGAAGGTTCCATTCGCCACCTTTATGTTCCGTGGCGAGGCAGATTACTGGTGGGAGTCTGTGAAGCGTACCCATCCAACCGCACTCAGCATGTCTTGGGAGACATTTCAGAAACTGTTCAATGATAAGTACTTTTCTGAAAGTATTCGTCATATGAAGGAGGTAGAGTTTATTAGACTGGAGCAGAATAACATGACGGTATCTCAGTACGAGGCGAGGTTTGCAGAGTTGTCCAGGTTTGCACCTCATTTGGTGGAGAATGAGGAACGTATGACGAGGATGTTTTTGAGAGGTTTGAAACCCGGCATACGTCAATATCTCATTTCTCATAAATTTTCTCTCTATTCAGATGTTGTCAACAGGGCTCAATTATTAGAGCGAGATAATGAGTACGGTCAACTGAGGGACCAAAACCAAGATCATATCGGTGACAGCAGTCATCAGAACAGTGATAACCAGCGGAGAAAGAAAAATACAGACAAGAACGGCAACCACTCTGATGGTAATCGTGGCTATGAAAATAGAAGAAGCGAGTCGGGAGGAGATTTTAAAAAGAGGAGATTCAACAATGACAATACGAAGACGTCAGCACCAGCAGCAACTGGTTCCAAGGGAGGAGAACGACCACCGATTATATGCTATAAGTGCGGAAAAGAAGGACATATCAGCCCAAACTGCCCACAACAGTTTAAGGTATGTTATAATTGTGGAAAGGAAGGACATATCGCTCGAGATTGCACTATAGCAAAACCAAGTCCAGCGGGGATGGTGACTCAAAAAGCTGTCCCAGAAAAGATAAAGTCAACGGTTCCTGGAAGAGCGTTTGTCGTGACTGGTCAACATGCGAGGAACCCAAACGAGGTGATCACGGGTAAGCTAATCATAAATTCATGCGAAGTTTATACCTTATTAGATACCGGTTCTACCCATTCTTTTATCTCTCCTGCTTGTGCTCAATGTTTAAACTTGACTCCGGAGAAGTTAGACTTTGATTTATCTGTGGAGACTCCGTTAGGAGAAACTTTCATCACATCCACTGTTTATAAATCTTGTGTGATCCAAGTTGGCACCATCACCTTACCTGTTGACTTGATCTCTTTAAAGATACTTGCTATTGATGTGATTTTAGGGATTGATTGGCTAACTACTCATCATGCCAAAATTGATTATTTTCGTAAGGTTGTTAGTTTTCATATTCCTAACCAACCTGTTGTACGAATTCAAACAACTAAGCCATTAAAATCAATCACTGTTATATCAAGCCATAAAGCCATTCGTTTATTAAAAAACGGATGTCAAGCTTTCTTAGCCCATGTTATGGATTTGAATAAAGACACGTCAAATTTGAATAATATTCCTGTTGTTATTGACTTTCCTGACGTATTTCCTGAAGAACTTCCCGGTCTACCCCCGGAACGAGAAATTGAATTCTTTATTGATCTTGAACCTGGTACAAAGCCCATTTCTAAAACCCCATATCGAATGGCTCCTATTGAACTTCAGGAGTTAAAGGTCCAACTACAAGAGTTGTTGGACATCGGTTTCATTCGTCCTAGTACATCTCCTTGGGGTGCTCTTGTTTTATTTGTAAAGAAGAAAGACGGGAGTATGCGACTTTGTATTGATTACCGGGAATTAAACCATGTCACTATTAAGAATAGGTATCCGCTACCTCGTATTGATGACCTGTTTGACCAGTTACAAGGAGCACAATTCTTTTCAAAGATCGATCTTCGTTCTGGATATCATCAGCTGAAGGTTAAAACTGAGGATATTCCAAAGACTGCCTTCAGAACTCGGTACGGGCATTATGAGTTTCTAGTCATGTCTTTTGGATTGACTAATGCTCCTGCGGCTTTCATGGATATGATGAACCGAGTATTCAAGGATTATTTGGATCAGTTCGTTGTTGTCTTTATTGATGACATCCTCATATATTCCAAAAGCCGTGAAGATTATGAGCATCATTTGAAGCTGGTACTCCAAAGGCTGCGAGAAAACAAGTTATATGCTAAGTTGAAGAAATGCGAGTTCTGGCTTGAGGAAGTAGCTTTCCTAGGGCACGTGGTGTCAAAACATGGAGTATCTGTTGACCCGGCGAAGATTGAAGCAATACAAAGTTGGGAGCAACCAAAGACGGTGACCGAAGTACGTAGCTTTCTGGGCTTAGCTAGTTATTATCGGAGATTCGTGGAAGGATTTTCTCGAATCGCTACCCTGTTAACTCAGCTGACTCGGAAAGATATCAAATTCGTATGGAGCGAGGAATGCGAGATGAGTTTTCAAGAGCTTAAGAGGAGACTCATTTCGGCACCTGTTCTGACAATACCATCTGGTTCGGATGGATTTGTTATCTACAGTGATGCTTCAGGCAAAGGGTTAGGATGTGTTCTCATGCAACATGGGAAAGTCATAGCCTATGCCTCGCGACAACTCAAAGAATATGAGAGGAATTATCCTACTCATGATTTGGAGTTGGCAGCAGTAGTTTTCGCGTTGAAGATCTGGAGACACTACCTGTATGGGGAGAAAGTGGAGATCTATACAGATTATAAAATCCTCAAATATTTCTTCACCCAAAAGGAACTCAACATGCGGCAGCGACGTTGGCTCGAGCTGTTGAAAGATTACGATCATACCATCCAATATCATCCTAGAAAAGCAAACGTAGTAGCTGACGCATTGAGTAGAAGATCATATGCGGGTACGAGTGCAATGTTATTAACACAAAGGCCCATTTTGTTTGACTTGCAAAGGATGGAGATAGAGATGAAGGCTCCAAGTACCCACATGATGATATCAAATATACGAGTAGAACCGACTTTAATCGATAAAGTTAAAGCTGCTCAAGCTACGTGTGACGCCCCCAAAATTAGGTATACATCACCCATCTTGGGTCGTCAGATACATAGTACAAAATACAAATACAACTTACTAATACAACTGTCGTGTACAATACGACAAAACATAAATTGTGAGTTTGAATACAAATATTATCTTCTAGAGAGTATTCATACTCAAAAGGAGTCCTCATTACATTTATTAACACACCATTACATAGAATAGTGAGGACTACTAACTAATACTATCATTCGGACCATCACTCCGTTCCCCGACTTGCCCCAGCTACGTTCTCATTTCCTGAAGAGAACAGTGAAAGAAAGGGTGAGCTCAACTAGTCCAGTAAGAAATATTATGACTAAGATAATGCAGAATAAATTATCATTAGCCTTCAACAATGTTAAACTGATAAAATATAATAGACATCAAGTTTAACTGCAGCGGAACAAGCAATCCATTAAAAGAGTCAAGTAGAAAATAAACTCTACTATCTTTTATGATTTAAAAGATTTTCCACCACTGTGATCGCTGAGACTCAGCTTAATAAAATAATCCACATCATCGAATCACCCCTGCACTACGGCCAAGGATATTCGTATATTCATTAATGGTCATGATCATGCCAACAACTGTCCATCAATGCACTACGGGCCAATGACGACTTTTACCACATCATTCGTAACATTACGGTCATGATTACACCGAATAATCCCTGGTCATAATCATACCAAGTCCATCTATGCACTACAGGCCACAGATGACTTTCAACAGAATATAAATATGAGGATGATGACAATGATATAAGAATTCAATAAAACAAGTTCAAGAATTAATTTATCCAAGAATTAACAACGTCCAAATTGTCAACATGATACTACTTTGTGGAGTAAAATTCAAGAATGATCAGGAGAATATTTTCATGAATAGATACTAGATGAAGCGAAAATGTCAAGGATATTCCATAAATTTCATGGAGTATAGAAGTCAAAACTTAACCAGCTGAGTATAATAAAGAATGGAATAACAAAAGAAATCACCATGCATGCGATAGACCGCACAGACAGGTTATTCCAACAGAATAATAAATAATGGAACCAGGTCCGGCGTAAACGCACAGACAGGATATTCCGACAGAATAATAAATAATGGAACCAGGTCCGGTGTAAAATACACAGACAGGATATTCCGACAGAATAATAAATAATGGAACCAGGTCCGGTGTAAAACACACAGACAGGATGTTCTAACAGAATAAAAATAAAAACGGAACCAGGTCCGGTGTAAAACACACAGACAGGATGTTCCAACAGAATAAAAATAAAAACGGAACCAGGTCCGGTGTAAAACACACAGACAGGATGTTCCAACAGAATAATAATAAAAACGGAACCAGGTCCGGTGTAAAACACACAGACAGGATGTTCCAACAGAATAATAGAAGAATGTCACCAAGTATAGGGTAGATCCGCGTATACAGGTTATTCCAACAGAATAATAAGAAATGGAATAACAACAGTTCTCTTCATGAATAAGAAAGAATAACACCCCTTACCGTTTTAAAGACGAGCTGAAATAAGGAAGTAGTTAAGTAGCAGAATACTCTTCTTCTCTCTCTCTATAGTTTTTCTCTATAGTTTCTCTCTCTAGAGTTCAGTGAATTCGTAAGAAATAATGAAGGAATGAGCTGCTATTTATAGAAAAATAGAATGCATAGTAACTAATCCATGAACGGTCCAGATTGATTACTTTAATCTGACGGTCCATATTTAAAGAAAAATCTTTTAAATAAAATATAATATATTCTATTTATAGAATAACTTTAATAAAGTATTCTGTTTTATATAAAAAGATGTTTCTGTTTTATTACGTTAATAATACGAATAAAACAAAACGTCATTATCGCTAAATAATTCATATTATTAACTGACAATAATTGAATCAAACTGAGTGACTTCTCACATAAGCATTAATAATCAATACCGTGTGCTACTATGCAACCACGCGTATTACTGTACTTTTACTACCGAGTAGTTTAACAGTAACAATGGTAAAACTTCCGCCGTTATTTTTAATAAACTATTTTTGTCGTTTTCTCAATCCGACAATAATTTCGTTGTGGGGTCCACCAATGATTGTGCCGTCGTACGAATATTCCCCGATAAAAAGAATATTCCCCGACCAAACGAATATTTTAAAACAACTTGCTTACTTTGCAAAATTTATAAATATTACCCACAACTATAACATTATATCAAATTAACTCCGTAATATTCAAAAATGATATTTATAGAAAATTCATCTTTATTTATAAAATTTGGGGTCTTACACTACGGACATAGAGCTGATGCGTATGAAGAAGAAAGTGCAAGAAGGTTCTATTCCAGAAGCAAGAATCGATGAAGAAGGAATACTTCGAGTCCACTCCAGACTTTGTGTTCCTAACAATTCTGATTTGAATTACAAGATCATGATGGAAGCACACAATACACCATTTATAATCCACCCTGGAAGTACCAAAATGTATCGTGATCTTCGACATACATTTTGGTGGAATAATATGAAGAGAGAGATTGCAAAGTTTATCTCGAGGTGTTTAACTTGTCAACGTGTAAAGGCGGAACATCAAGTGCCAAAGGGTCCATTGCAACCACTTGAGATTCCGAAATGGAAGTGGGAACACATTACCATGGATTTCGTTACGGGTCTTCCCACGGTTTCTCAAGGCATAAATGCTATTTGGGTTATTGTTGATAGATTAACCAAGTCTGCTCATTTCTTGCCGATACGGGAGACTTATTCCCTTGAACGTCTTGCTCGTATATACGTAGATGAGATTGTGAGACTGCATGACATGCCAGTATCCATAGTTTCGGATCGTGACCCAAGATTCACTTCAAGATTTTGGGTTAGCTTGTAAAAAGCTATGGGCACAGATTTACGATTTAGTTCGGCATACCATCCTCAAACGGACGGACAATCAGAGAGGACTATTCAAACTCTTGAAGATCTATTAAGACTTTGTGTCCTAGATTTCAAAGGGAGTTGGGATAAGTACCTACCATTGGTGGAATTCTCTTACAATAACAGTTATCAGGCAAGTATAGGTGTGGCCCCATTTGAAGCATTATATGGACAAAAGTGTCGCTCTCCAGTATGCTGGGACGAGGTGGGTGAAGCAACATTGTTGGGACCAGAGTTGGTACGCATGAGTATAGAGAAGATCCAAACGATTCGACAACGTATACAAACGGCACAGGATCGACAAAAGAGTTATGCGGATCTTCATCGAAAGGACGTAGAATTTAACATTGGGGATCATGTATTGTTGCGTGTGGCTCCATGGAAAGGGGTTACAAGATTTGGGAAGAGAGGAAAGCTCAATCCACGATTTATTGGTCCATTTCAGATTCTTGACCGAGTAGAAAATGTGGCCTATAGACTCGCGTTACCTCCAAGTATGTCTCGTGTTCATAATATTTTTCATATATCTGTGTTACGTAAATATGTGAAAGACCCAGACCACGTTATTGAGTTAGAACTGGACGAGATAGCTGAAGACTTAACGTACGAAGAGGTACCTGTCAAGATCTTGGATAGAAAGGAGCATGTCCTACGCACGAAGGTCATACCACAAGTTAAAGTTTTGTGGAGAAACCATGCTATTGAGGAAATGACCTGGGAGTTGGAAACGAAAATGAAAGCGAGGTATCCTCATCTTTTCGAAACACCAGGTACGTGCGTCAATTTCGAGGACGAAATTTCATAAGGAGGGGAGGTTGTATGACCCCAAATTATTAATAAATAAAATTTAAATTCCCTCTATTTATTATTTTGAAATAGTAAGTGTTAAATTGATTAATGAGGTTAGTTATGGGTAAAATGCGCAAATATTTCAAATAAGCAGGTGGTTATAAAATATTTATTGTTGTCGGGAAATATTCGTTTGGTCGTGGAATATTCTTCCTGTCGGGGAATATTCGTACGACGGCGCAGTCTTTTGTGGGCCCCATAACGGAAAGCGATTGGATGAAGAAAACGATAAGTATATGTTGTTTATTAATAACGGCGTAGTTGTTACCGTTAATACTGTTAGAATACCCGGTGGTTAAAACACAGTAATACGCGTTGTTACACAGTAGCACACGGTATTGTACCAATTATTGATTCTTACGTAAGAAGGCACTACTCAATAATGGTTACAGTAATTACTGTTCAGTATTTTATTTTATTGATTCAATAATTGCTGCGTTGATATTTTATATTACCGTTGTTTCAATAATTGTCACTACACAGTATTTTCCATTATCAGATCAATAATTCATATTATTTGAATAATATTATTAGATAACATTATTAGCAATGTCTAGAAAGTTCTGTCTAAGGAGAGGTTTGGTCATCTAATTGCGCGCCAGTAAGGAGAAATCCTTATTGGAAAGCCCCCTCTTTCCTGGGAACGGCCTGGTTGTCATAAATGTGATTCTGTAATATTATTTGTGAATAATTAATTATTGATTCATATGATAAGGAAATATTTATTTTTGTGGATATAAATGAGGGATATATTTTTGTGGTTAAAAATGAAGGAGTTAATGTTGAGGTTTTTATCAGTATTTTTGTCGGAATGGAGGTATTAAAAATCAGGATTTTTGAGATATTTTGCGGGGGTTATAATTTTTAATCCGACCGTTGGATCGTGGTAATTTTTGAATATGTTATACATATATAAGTTGAGTATATGTCCACAAATTTTGAACCGTTAAAAATGAACGTATGATTTATTATGAATTTTACGAGATGACTAGTTCAGAAATTGTTGAATTTTCGGAGTTAATCATTTTGGTAGAAAATTCTAGAATTGGTGGGCCCCACTCTTGGTTGGTGAAGAAATATGCTGAGATTTTTATTCAAATGTGGTGGGTGGGATAGTAGCAGGTAAAGCCATCAGGTTGCAGGTTAAGTCTGCTTCGGCGTGCTAGCATTTTCCTATAAATAGAGGGCTAAGTTAGAATTGGAAATCACACCAGAAACAAATTTTCTCTCTTTCTCTCTCTAGATTATTGAGTGTATTTTGTGAGTATTTAGATACTTTGAGAGTTTCTATTCATCAGAACAAGTGTCTTTCAGCCTTATACTGGTATTCCGACCAGAAGTACTGTCTTTACGAGGTAAGGGATGTTATTTTATTCAAAAATGATATTATTTCTTCAATATCATTATGCCGAAATATTGATTGGAAATTTTTATCAAATTTAGAACTTTTCACGTCGGGATTACTATTCATGAGTTACTATTCACGAGTTACTATTCACCGAAAAATAAAATTTTCTTCTTTTCGTCCAAAATATCTATTCTGGGTACTAGCTTTGATTGTATCCATGTTTTGATCATTCTTGAATTCTACTTCACTATGAATAATTATAAGGTATTTTTGGACATGGATAAATCGAAATACGAATCCTTAATATTTGTTATTTTGTTTCACTGGATTCGTTTTCTTTAAGATATTTTTCATCATCCTCAGTCCTAAATGATGATATTACTGAATATCTTTGGCCCATAGTGCAAAGATGAATGATTAACTGATGAATATCTTTGGTCCGTAGTGCAAAGATGAACAGGTGTTGAGATGAACATGACCAACTGGTGATACAAATGAATATCTTTGGCCTGTAGTGCAAAGATGAATATTTGATTAAAGATGGTTATTGATTGTTGTTACAGGGATAAAATATTGATGATGGACTTTTAAATCTTAGAAGATAGTAGAACTCATTTTCTACTTGACTCTTCTAATGGTTTGCTGTTTCCGCTGCAGTTATTGATTTAAAACTTGTTGTCTATTGTATTCATTAGATTTTTCCCTGTTGAAGACTAACGATAATTTGTTCTGTATTATCTTAGTCATAATGTTCTTTACTGGGCTAGTTGAGCTCACCATTTTCCTTTTTGTTCCATTTTTCTCAGGAGGCGAGAATGTAGCGAGTACTAGTCGGGGTATGGAATGATGGTTCTAGAGGTTACTTTAGTAGTCCTCACCATTTTTGTGAAATAATGTATCAATAATTGTAATGAGGACTTATTTGAGTGTGGATATTGTCTAAATGACAATATTTGTATTTAAACTCACAGTTCTTGTGTTGTAATAATAAAGATGTAGTTGTTTCTGTACCATGTATTTTGGCGACTCAGAATGGGTGTTGTATACCTATTTTGGGGGCGTCACAGTCGTTCTCCTCCCCTAGAATTTGTTCCTGGTGCTGCTGTCGACGTCTTCCTGTCATCGTTAAATCTTCTCCTCTTGAAATTTTCACTTGACTCACCTCTCCTATTATCATGGCCACGATGGCCACCCGAGTGGTTACCACTTTTGTCTGTATTTTTCCCTCCTCGCTGGTTCTCATCACTCCGATGACCCTGGTTGTGGTCCCTCGGTTGAACATACTCATTATCTCGCTCTAATAATTGAGCCCTGTTTACAACATCTGAATATAAAGAAAATTTATGAGAGATAAGATATTGCCGAATCTCGAGTTTTAAACCTCTCAGAAACATCCTTGTCATTCGTTCCTCATTCTCGACCAAATGAGGTGCAAACCTGGATAAATCTGTAAACTTCGCCTCGTACTGGGACACCGTCATGTTGTTTTGTTCCAGTCTAATAAACTCTACCTCCTTCATATGACGAATACTTTCAGGAAATTACTTGTCGTTAAACAGTTTCTGAAACGTTTCCCAGGACATATTGAGTGCATCAGGCTGGGTACGCTTCACAGACTCCCACTAGTCGTCTGCCTCACCGCGGAACATAAAGGTGGCGAATGGAACCTTCTGTTCCTCCGTGCATCCCAAGACATCGAATATCTTGGTAATTTGGTTGACCCATGTTTCCGCCATGATCGGATCCGACTTTCCCTTAAATTCTGGTGGTCCCAATTCTTTAAACTGCTTGGCTATGACAAACCGCGCGTTGTTATCATTTTCACCCGTATTCTGCACACGAGTCTCCCTCGTCTGATTTTGCATGAACTGCAAGAAGCTCCTAAATATTCCATCATTAATCGTTTGCCCGGTAACGTTGTTTATAGGAGGAATATTGCCTTCCTGTTGCACGTTCCCCTGGGTGGTGATTAAAGGTGTCTCCACAGTCTCATTCACTCTATTGTTGACGTTCTCTGCTGCCATTCTCAAATACTGCCACAAAACAATGGTTAATTGACATGTTACATATTATCCCTATATCTGACCGACCAAATAATTACCAAATAAACTTATTCAGGTCATACTAGCGAAGGAATTTCCCGTCTCTCCCCTCCTAGTTCTTGTCTCACATCTCAGCCAGGGATCATATCCCTAAGCTCTGATACCAACTGTGACGACCCCAAAATAGGTATACAACACCCATTCTGAGTCGCCAAATACATGATACAGAAAGCAAACTACAACTTCAATAATACAACTGTCGTGCAAAATACGACAACATATACTGTGAGTTTAAATACAAATATTATCTTCTAGACAATATCCACACTCAAATAAATCCTCATTACAATTATTCAAACACTATTTTACAGAAATAGTGATGACTGCTAAAACATCTTTCTAGAACCATCACTCCATACCCCAACTAGATCCTGCTATGTTCTCACCTCCTGAGAAGAAAAATGGAACAAAAAGGAAAAGGGTGAGCTCAACTAGCCCAGTAAAGAATATTATGACTAAGATAATATACAATAAATTATCATTAGTATTCAACAGGAAAAAATCTGATAGAATATAATCAACAACAAGTTTTAGACCAACAACTACAGCGGAAACAACAAACCATTAGAAGAGTCAAGTAGAGAAAGAATTCTACTATCTTCTAAGATTTA
Organism: Panax notoginseng; assembly: GCA_016801055.1. Taxonomy (NCBI): domain Eukaryota; kingdom Viridiplantae; phylum Streptophyta; class Magnoliopsida; order Apiales; family Araliaceae; genus Panax; species Panax notoginseng. The sequence goes on from CM029021.1 coordinate 143,734,977, forward strand.
AAAGTCCATCATCAATATTTTATCCCTGTAACATCAATCAATATACATCTTGAATCAAATATTCATCTTTGCACTACAGGCCAAAGATATTCATTTGTAACATCAGTCGGTCATGTTCATCTCAACACCTGTTCATCTTTGCACTACAGGCCAAAGTTATTCATCAGGTAATCATACATCTTTGCACTACAAGCCAAAGATATTCAGTAATATCATCATTTAGGACTGAGGATGATGAAAAATATCTTAAAGAAAACGAATCCAGTGAGACAGAAGGACAAATAGTAGGGATTCGTATAACAGTTTATCTAAGATCAATAATACTTCATAATAATCAATTGTGAAGCAAAATTCAAAAATAAAGATCAAAACATGGATACAATCAAAGATAGTAACCATAATAGACATCTTAGATAAAAAGAGAAAATTTTATTTTTCGGTGAATAGTGTTTTATTCGTGAATAGTACCGTATACGTGAATAGTGTCGTATACGTGAATAGTAACTCCGACACAAAAAGTTTCAAATTTGATAAAAAAAACTCGTATCAATATTTCAACATAATGATATTGAAGAAAATAATATCATTTAAGAAGAAAATAATATCCCTTACCTCAAAATATCAGTACTTCTGATCAGAATATCGGTATAAGGCTGAAGGAAACTTGTATTGATGAATAGAAACTCACAAAGTATCTAAATACTCACAAAATACACTCAATAATCTAGAGAGAGAAAGAGAGAAAACTTATGAATTCTGGTGTGATTTTCAATTCTAACTTAGCCCTCTATTTATAGGAAAATATTAGCACGCCGAAGTAGACTTAACCTGCAACCTGATGGCTTTACCTGCTACTATTCTCACCCACCACATTTGAATAAAAATCTCAGCACATTTTTTTACCAACCAAGAGTGGGGCCCACCAATTCTAGAATTTTCCACCAAAATGATTAACTCCAAAAATTCAACAATTTCTGAACCAGTCATCTCGTAAAATTCATAACAAATCATACGTTCATTTTTAACGGTTCAAAATTTGTGGACATATACTCAACTTATATATGTATAACATATCCAAATATTACCATGATCCAACGGTCGGATTAAAAATTATAACCCTCGCAAAATATCTCAAAAACCCTAATTTGATTTTCAATACCTCCGTTCCGATAAAATACAGATAAAACACCTCAACATTAACTCCTTCATTTTTAACCAGAAAAATATATACCTCATTTATATCCACATAAAATAAATATTTTCTTATCATATGAATCAATAATTAATTATTCACAAATAATATTACAGAATCACATTTATGACAACCAGGCCGTTCCCAGGAAAGAGGGGGCTTTCCAATAAGAATTTCTCCTTACTAGCGCGCAATTAGATGACCAAGCCTCTCTTTAAACAGAACTTTCTAGACATTGTCAATAATGTTATCTAATAATATTATTTAAATAATATAAATTATTGATTTGATAATGGGAAATACTGTGCAGTGACAATTATTGAAACAACAATAATATAAAATATCAATGCAGCAATTATTGAATCAATGAAATAAAATATTGAACAGTAACTACTGTAACAATTATTGAGTAGTGCCTTCTTACGTAAGAATTAATAATTTGTGCAATACCGTGTGCTACTGTATTTTAACCACCGAATATTCCAACAGTGTTAGCGGTAACAACTACGCTGTTATTTATAAAAACTCAATTTTTATCGTTATCTTCATCCAATCGTTTTCCGTTATGGGGCCCACAAATAGCTGCGCCGTCGTACGAATATTCCCCGACAAAAAGAATATTCCACGACCACACGAATATTCACCGACTAAAAATGAATATTTTATAACCACTTGCTTATTTAAAATATTTGTGTATTTTACCCATAACTAACCACATTAATCAAATCAACCCTTTCTATTTCAAAATATTAAATAGAGGAAATTTAATTTCATTTATTAATAAGTTGGGGTCTTACAAAACAGATAGATGCTCGAATTCGACTCGAAACAGTAAATTCGTACTCGAATTTGAATTGTATTTTAAAAATTCTACTCAGATTCGACTCGACTCGAATATTTATTACTCGAATTCGATCCGACTAGGATTGAATTATATTCAAACTACTCGCGAGCTTCAAATTCAAGTTTGAATTCAAGTCTCCACATAATAACTATCTTTATGTAAGACCCCAAATTATTAATAAATGAAATTTAATTTCCTCTATTTATTATTTTGAAATAGTAAGGGTTGAATTGATTAATGAGGTTAGTTATGGGTAAAATGCGCAAATATTTCAAAAAAAAGCAGGTGGTTATAAAATATTCATTGTTGTCAGGGAATATTCGTTTGGTCGTGGAATATTCTTGCTGTCGGGAAATATTCGTACGACGACACAGTCTTTTGTTGGCCCATAACGGAAAGCGATTGGATGAAAAAAATGACAAGTATAAGTTGTTTATAAATAACGGCGTAGTTGTTACCGTTAATACTGTTGGAATACTCGGTGGTTAAAACACAGTAATACGCGTTGTTGCACAGTAGCACACGGTATTGCACTAATTATTGATTCTTACGTAAGAAGACACTACTGAATAATTGTTATAGTAATTACTGTTCAGTATTTTATTTTATTAATTTAATAATTGCTACGTTAATATTTTATATTATTGTTGTTTCAATAATTGTCACTACACAGTATTTTTCATTATCGAAGCAATAATTCATATTATTTGAATAATATTATTAGATAACATTATTGGTAATGTCTAGAAAGTTCTGTCTAAAGAGAGGTTTGGTCACCTAATTGCGCGCCAGTAAGGAGAAATTCTTATTGAAAATCCCCCTCTTTCCTGGAAACTGCCTGGTTGACAGTATTGTGATTCGGTAATATTATTTGTGAATAATTAATTATTGATTTATATGATGAGAAAAATATTCATTTTATGTGGATATAGATGGAGAAAATTTTTAAAGTGACAATTGTTGAAAATCGATATTTTATCTTTTCTGATAAAATAATATTTTATTATATTATTATAATATAATAATGATGATATTTTTATAATGAATGTGGGATATATGAGTATATGAGGAGAAAGAGTATTTTTGTTGCAAAAGTTATTTAAAACATGTTAAACATGTCTGTGGGCCCATTTCTTAACTGAAATTTGATTATAGCCTGTAAAATCGTCCATTTATGGATTTCGGTCAATTTCTGTTTGGAATTTAGAAAAACTTTCTTCCGCAAAGTTGTAGAAAATTGAATTTCCTATAAAAAGTCGTGTGATTCGAATTTTCTAATAAAATGGCTATTTATTATGAATTATTGAAGTTCCGAAGTTCCGAAATAATTGATTTTTGAAAGTTTTAATTATTTTTAATAACAAAAATATTTTTTTGATTTAGTTGACTATTGGTGGCTGATATTTGGATCTGATTTGGTGTGCGTAAGAATTTTTATATAATATATTAATATTATATTAAATTTTCTGCTTTGGTGTTCTAAGCATTTTCCTATAAATAGGGTACTTAGGTTAGAATTGAAAATCACACCAGAAACTAAAGATTTCTCTCTTTCTCTCTCTTCAATATCGAGCGTATTTTGTGAGTATTTTTATACTTTGAGTGTTGCTAAACGGTGCAAGTTCCTTCAGCACTATATCTGATATTCCAATCAGAAGTACTATTTTGCTGAGGTAAGTGATATTATTCTTCTTAAATGATATTATTTTCTTCAATATCATTATGCCGAAATATTTGTTGGAACTTTTTATCAAATTTAGAACTTTTTTCATGTCGAGATTACTATTCACGAGTTACTATTCACGAGTACTATTCACGAAGCATGATGATGTTTTTTATGAAATTTCTATCTTTTAGTGTCGGAATTACTATTCACGTATACGACACTATTCACAAATACGACACTATTCATAAAAAAAAAAAAAATTTGTCCAAAATATCTATTATGGATACTAGCTTTGATTGTATCCATATTTTGATTATTCTTAAATTTTACTCCACTATGATTACTTATGAGGTATTTTTGGACATGGAATAGCTGAAATACGAATCCTTAATATTTATTCTTTTGTTTCACTGGATTCGTTTTCTTTAAAATATTTTTCATCATCCTCAGTCCTAAATGATGATATAACTTAATATCTTTGGCCTGTAGTGCAAAGATGAATGATTTCTGATGAATATCTTTGGCCCGTAGTGCAAAGATAAATTGGTGTTTAGATGAACATGACCAACTGATGAATATCTTTGGCCTGTAGTGCAAAGATGAATATTTGATTCTAGATATATATTGATTGATGTTACAGGGATAAAAAAAATAGACGATGAACTTTTAAATTCATAAATAGAAGATAGTAGATTTCATTCTCTACTTAACTCTTCTAATGAATTATTATTTCCGTTGCGAATATTGATTTAAAACTTGTTGTCTATTGTATTCTATTAGATTTTTCCCTGTTGAAGACTAACGATAATTTGTTTTATATTATCTTAGTCATAATGTTCTTTACTGGGCTAGTTGAGCTCACCCTTTTCCTTTTGTTCCATTTTTCTTCTCCGGAGGCGAGAATGTAGCGAGTACTAGTCGGGGTATGGAATGAATGTTCTAGAAAGTCATTTTAGTAGTCCTCACTATTTTTGTAAAATAATGTATCAATAATTATAATGAGGACTTATTTGAGTGTGGATATTGTCTAGATGGCAATATTTGTATTTAAACTCACAATTTTTATGTTGAATTAATAAAGTTATAGTTATTTCTGTACCATATATTTTGACGACTCAGAATGGGTGTTGTATACCTATTTTGGGGGCGTCACAGTTGGTATCAGAGCTTAGGGATATGATCTCTAGCGAAGATCGGGGAATAGAACTAGGAGGGGAGAGAAATCCTTTGCTAGTGTGTCCTACCTAAGCTTATTTGTTGGTCGGTCATAATATAGGGATATTATGTGATATGTTAATTGCTTAAACTAACCCTTGTTTTATGGCAGTATTTGAGAATGCCGACAGAGAATGTTAACAATAGAGTAAATGAGACTGTGGAGACACCTGTGCTCACCAACGAGGAGAACGTGCAATAGGCTGGCAATGTTCCTCCTGTGAACAACACCAATGAGCAGATGATGAATGATGGGATGTTTAGAAGCTTTTTACAATTCATGGAAAACCAGACGAGGGAGACTCGTGTTCAAAATACAGGAGGAAATGATAGTAATTCACGGTTTGTCACAGCCAAGCAGTTCAAAGAATTGGGACCACCAGAATTTAAGGGAAAGCCGGATCCGATCATGGCGAAAACGTGGGTCAAGCAAATTACCAAGATATTCGATGTCTTTGGATGCACGGAGGAACAGAAGGTTCCATTCGCCACCTTTATGTTCCATGGCGAGGCATACTACTGGTGGGAGTCTGTGAAGTGTACCCATCCAGCCGCACTCAGCATGTCTTAGGAGACATTTCAGAAACTGTTCAATGACAAGTACTTTCCTGAAAGTATTCGTCATATGAAGGAGGTAGAGTTTATTAGACTGGAGCATAATAACATGACGGTTTCCCAGTATGAGGCGAAGTTTGCAGAGTTGTCCAGGTTTGCACCTTATTTGGTGGAGAATGAGGAACGTATGACGCGGATGTTTCTGATAGGTTTGAAACCCGACATACGTCAATATCTCATTTCTCATAAATTTTCTCTCTATTCAGATGTTGTCAACAGGGCTCAATTATTAGAGCGAGATAACGAGTACGGTCAATCGAGGGACCACAACTAGGATCATACCTGTGACAGCAGTCATCAGAATAATGATAACCAGCGGAGAAAGAAAAATACAGACAAGAACGGCAACCACTCTGGTGGTAATCGTGGCCATAAAAATAGAAGAAGCGAGTCGGGAGGAGATTTTAAAAAGAGGAGATTCAACAATGACAATACGAAGACGTCAGCACCAACAACAACTAGTTCCAAGGGAGGAGAACGACCACCGGTCATATGCTATAAGTGCGGAAAAGAAGGACATATCAGCCCAAATTGCCCACAACAATTTAAGGTATGTTATAATTGTGGAAAGGAAGGACATATCGCTCGAGATTGCACTGTAGCGAAACCAAGTCCAGCGGGGATGGTGACTCAAAAAGCTGTCCCAGAAAAGTCAAAATCAACGGTTCCTAGAAGAGCGTTTGTCGTGACTGGTCAACATGCGAGGAACCCAAACGAGGTGATCACGGGTAAGCTAATCATAAATTCATGCGAAGTTTATACCTTACTAGATACCGGTGCTACCCATTCATTTATTTCTCCTACTTGTGCTCAACGTTTAAACTTGACTCCGGAGAAGTTAGACTTTGATTTATCTGTGGAGACTCCGTTAGGAGAAACTTTCATCACATCCACTGTTTATAAATCTTGTTTGATCCAAGTTGGCACCATCACCTTACCTGTTGACCTTACCTCTTTAAAGATACTTGCTTTTGATGTGATTTTAGGGATTGATTGGTTAACTACTCATCATGCCAAAATTAATTGTTTTCGTAAGGTTGTTAGTTTTTATATTCCTAACCAACCTGTTGTGCGAATTCAAGCAACTAAGCCATTAAAATCAATCACTGTTATATCAAGCCATAAAGCCATTCGTTTATTAAAAAACGGATGTCAAGCTTTCTTAGCCCATGTTATGGATTTGAATAAAGACACGTCAAATTTGAATAATATTCCTGTTGTTATTGACTTTCCTGACGTATTTCCTGAAGAACTTCCTGGTCTACCCCCGGAACGAGAAATTGAATTCTTTATTGATCTTGAACCTGGTACAAAGCCCGTTTCTAAAACACCATATCGAATGGCTCCTATTGAACTTCAGGAGTTAAAGGTCCAACTACAAGAGTTGTTGGACATTGGTTTCATTCGTCCTAGTACATCTCCTTGGGGTGCTCTTGTTTTATTTGTAAAGAAGAAAGACGGGAGTATGCGACTTTGTATTGATTACCGGGAATTAAACCATGTCACTATTAAGAATAGGTATCCGCTACCTCGTATTGATGACCTGTTTGACCAGTTACAAGGAGCACAATTCTTTTCAAAGATCGATCTTCGTTCTGGATATCATCAGCTGAAGGTTAAAACTGAGGATATTCCAAAGACTGCCTTCAGAACTCGGTACGGGCATTATGAGTTTCTAGTCATGTCTTTTGGATTGACTAATGCTCCTGCGGCTTTCATGGATATGATGAACCGAGTATTCAAGGATTATTTGGATCAGTTCGTTGTTGTCTTTATTGATGACATCCTCATATATTCCAAAAGCCGTGAAGATTATGAGCATCATTTGAAGCTGGTACTCCAAAGGCTGCGAGAAAACAAGTTATATGCTAAGTTGAAGAAATGCGAGTTCTGGCTTGAGGAAGTAGCTTTCCTAGGGCACGTGGTGTCAAAACATGGAGTATCTGTTGACCCGGCGAAGATTGAAGCAATACAAAGTTGGGAGCAACCAAAGACGGTGACCGAAGTACGTAGCTTTCTGGGCTTAGCTAGTTATTATCGGAGATTCGTGGAAGGATTTTCTCGAATCGCTACCCCGTTAACTCAGCTAACTCGGAAGGATATCAAATTCGTATGGAGCGAGGAATGTGAGAAGAGTTTTCAAGAGCTTAAGAGGAGACTCATTTCGGCACCTGTTTTGACCATACCATCTGTTTCAGATGGATTTGTTATCTACAGCGATGCTTCAGGCAAAGGGTTAGGATGTGTTCTCATGCAACGTGAGAAAGTCATAGCCTATGCCTCGCGACAGCTTAAAGAATATGAGAGGAATTATCCTACTCATGATCTAGAGTTGGCAGCAGTCGTTTTTGCGCTAAAAATCTGGAGGCACTATCTATATGGGGAAAAAGTGGAGATATATTCAGACCATAAAAGCCTCAAATATTTCTTCACTCAAAAAGAACTCAACATACGGCAACGACGTTGGCTCGAGCTGTTGAGTAGAAGATCATATGCAGGAACGAGTGCGATGATGTCAAGTATACGCATAGAACCAACTTTAATCGATAAAGTTAAAGTTGCTCAAGCCACAGACCCGGAGCTGATGCATATGAAGAAAAAAGTGCAAGAAGGTGCTATTCCAGAAGCAAGAATCGATGAAGAAGGAATACTTCGAGCCCACTCCAGACTTTATGTTCCTAATGATTCTGATTTAAAGTACAAGATCATGATGGAGGCACACAATACACCATTTATAATCCATCCTGGAAGTACCAAAATGTATCGTGATCTTCGACATACATTTTGGTGGGACAATATGAAGAGAGAGATTGCAAAGTTTATCTCGAGGTGTTTAACTTGTCAACGTGTAAAAGTGGAGCATTAAGTGCCAAAGGGTCCATTACAACCACTTGAGATTCCGAAATGGAAGTGGGAACACATTACCATAGATTTCGTTACAGGTCTTCCCACGGTTTCTTAAGGCATAAATGCTATTTGGGTTATTGTTGATAGATTAACCAAGTCTGCTAATTTCTTGCCGATACGGGAGACTTATTCCCTTGAACGTCTTGCTAGTATGTACGTGAATGAGATTATGAGGTTGCATGGCATGCCAGTATCCATAGTTTCGGATCGTGACCCAAGAATCACTTCAAGATTTTGGGTTAGCTTGCAAAAAGCTATGGGCACGTATTTATGGTTCAGTTCGGCATACCATCCTCAAACGGATGGGCAATCAGAGAGGACTATTCAAACTCTTGAAGATCTATTAAGACTTTGTGTCTTAGATTTCAAAGGGAGTTGGAATAAGTACCTACCATTGGTGGAATTCTCTTACAACAACAGTTACCAGGCAAGTATAGGTGTGGCTCCATTTGAAGCATTGTATGGACGAAAGTATCGCTCTCCAATATGTTGGGATGAGGTGGGAGAAGCAACGTTGTTGGGACCAGAGTTGGTACGAATGACTACAGAGAAGATTAAAAACGATTCGACAACGTATACAAACGGCACATGATCGACAAAAGAGTTATGCGGATCTTCATCGAAAGGACGTGGAATTTGACATTGGGGATCATGTATTATTGCGTGTGGCTCCATGGAAAGGGGTTACAAAATTTGGAAAGAGAGGAAAGCTCAATCCACGATTTATTGGTCCATTTCAGATTCTTGACCGAGTAGGAAATGTGGCCTATAGACGCGCGGTACCTCCAAGTATGTCTCGTGTTCATATTGTTTTTCATATATCTGTGCTACATAAATATGTGAAAGACCCAAACCACATTATTGAGTTAGAACCAGACGAGATAGCCGAAGACTTAACGTACGAAGAGGTACCTGTTAAGATCTTGGATAGGAAGGAGCATGTCCTACGCACGAAGGTCATACCACAAGTTAAAGTTTTGTGGAGAAACCATGCTATTGAGGAAATGACCTGGGAGTTGAAAACGGAAATGAAAGCAAGGTATCCTCATCTTTTCGAAAAATCAGGTACGTACATCAATTTCGAGGACGAAATTTTATAAGGAGTGGAGGTTGTAAGACCCCAAATTATTAATAAATGAAATTTAATTTCCTCTATTTATTATTTTGAAATAGTAAGGGTTGAATTGATTAATGAGGTTAGTTATGGGTAAAATGCACAAATATTTTTAAAAAAAGCAGGTGATTATAAAATATTCATTGTTGTCGGGGAATATTCGTTTGGTCGTAGAATATTCTTCTGTCGGGGAATATTCGTACGACGGCGCAGTCTTTTGTGGGCCCATAAAGGAAAGCGATTGGATGAAGAAAACGACAAGTATAAGTTGTTTATAAATAACGATGTAGTTGTTACCGTTAATACTGTTGGAATACCCAGTGGTTAAAACACAGTAATACGCGTTGTTGCACAGTAGCACACGGTATTGCACCAATTATTGATTCTTACGTAAGAAGACACTACTCAATAATTGTTATAGTAATTACTGTTTAGTATTTTATTTTATTGATTCAATAATTGCTACGTTGATATTTTATATTATTGTTGTTTTAATAATTGTCACTACACAGTATTTTTCATTATAGAAGCAATAATTCATATTATCTGAATAGTATTATTAGATAATATTATTGGTAATGTCTAGAAAGTTCAGTCTAAGGAGAGGTTTGGTCACCTAATTACGCGCCAGTAAAGAAAAATTCTTATTGGAAAGCCCCCTCTTTCCTGGGAACTAATTGGTTGTCAGTATTGTGATTTGGTAATATTATTTGTGAATAATTAATTATTGATTTATATGATGAGAAAAATATTTATTTTATGTGGATATAGATGGAGAAAATTTTTAAAGTGACAATTGTTGAAAATCGATATTTTATCTTTTTTGATAAAATAATATTTTATTATATTATTATAATATAATAATGATGATATTTTTACAATGAATGTGAGATATATGAGTATATGAGGAGAAAGAGTATTTTTGTTGCAAAAGTTGTTTAAAACATATTAAACATGTCTGTGGGCCCATTTCTTGACTGAAATTTGATTATAGCCTGTAAAATCGTTCGTTTATGGATTTCGGTCAATTTTTGTTTGATATTTGGAAAAACTTTCTTTTGCAAAGTTGTAGAGAATTGAATTTTCTATAAAAAAATGCGAGATTCAAATTTTCTGATAAAAGGGCTATTTATTATGAATTATTGAAGTTCCAAAGTTCCGAAATAATTGATTTTTGAAAGTTTTAATTATTTTTAATAACAAAAACGTTTTTTTTGATTTAGTTGACTATTGGTGGCTGATATTTGGATCTGATTTGGTATGCGTAAGAATTTTTATATAATATATTAATATTATATTAAATTTTCTGTTTTGGTGTTCTAAGTATTTTTCTATTAATAGGGTGCTTAGGTTAGAATTGAAAATCACACCAGAAACTAAAGATTTCTCTCCTTTTCTCTCTCTATAATATCGAGCGTATTTTGTGAGTATTTTTATACTTTGAGTGTTGCTATACGGTGCAAGTTCCTTTAGCACTATATCTGATATTCCAACCAGAAGTACTATTTTGCTGAGGTAAGGGATGTTATTCTTTTTAAATGATATTATTTTCTTCAATATCATTATGCCGAAATATTTGTTGGAACTTTTTATTAAATTTGGAACTTTTTTCATGTCGGGGTTACTATTTACGAGTTACTATTCATGAGTTACTATTCACGAGTACTATTCACGAGTACTATTCACGAAGCATGATGATATTTTTTTTGAAATTTCTATCTTTTAGTGTCGGAATTACTATTCACGTATACGGCACTATTCACCGAAAAATGAAATTTTCTTCTTTTTGTCCAAAATATCTATTATGGATACTAGCTTTGATTGTATCCATGTTTTGATCATTCTTGAATTTTACTCCACTATGATTACTTATGAGGTATTTTTGGACATGGAATAGCTGAAATACGAATCCTTAATATTTATTCTTTTGTTTCACTGGATTTGTTTTTTTTTTAAAATATTTTTCATCATCCTCAGTCCTAAATGATGATATAACTGAATATCTTTGGCCTGTAGTGCAAAGATGAATGATTTCTGATGAATATCTTTGGCCCGTAGTGCAAAGATGAACAGGTATTTAGATGAACATGATCAACTGATAAATATCTTTGGCCTGTAGTGCAAAGATGAATATTTGATTCCAGATATATATTGATTGATGTTACAGGGATTAGAAAAATAGACCATGAACTTTTAAATTCATATATAGAAGATAGTAGATTTCATTCTCTACTTAACTCTTCTAATGAATTATTATTTTCGCTGCGAATATTGATTTAAAACTTGTTGTCTATTGTATTCTATTAGATTTTCCCTGTTGAAGACTAACGATAATTTGTTTTATATTATCTTAGTCATAATGTTCTTTACTGGGCTAGTTGAGCTCACCCTTTTCTTTTTGTTCCATTTTTCTTCTCAGGAGGCGAGAATGTAGCGAGTACTAGTCGGGGTATGGAATGAAGGTTCTAGAAAGTCGTTTTAGTAGTCCTCACCATTTTTATAAAATAATGTATCAATAATTATAATGGGGACTTATTTGAGTGTGGATATTGTCTAGATGACAATATTTGTATTTAAACTCACAGTTTTTATGTTGTATTAATAAAGTTGTAGTTGTTTCTGTACCATGTATTTTGACGACTCAGAATGGGTGTTGTATACCTATTTTGGGGGCGTCACACTTTATAACAAATATAATTATAAATTGAATTTGCTAGTTTACTTAGAAATGAGAAAATATATGTACTATTACACTTTACAAATATAAAATCACAATTAAAAATAAAAAAAACTAAATAATAATTAATTAATTATTCTAATTTGACTTAATTTGTATATGTTATAAGAGAATGTATCAAGTATCTAATCGAATTTGTATCAATCGAGTATGTACTGAATCGCAATCGAGAATTTTAGTAGTTTGAATCTTAAACGAGTCGATTATAACCTTGTTCAAGTTCTACTCATTTTTTTATTCAAACTATTTTTTATGCTCATATTTGGATCATATTATTAACGATATCGAGTCCCACTCATATTTTTTCGAGTCGAGCCTGAATCAAGTGTAAGACCCCAATTTTTTAATAAATAAAATTGAATTTCCTCTATTCTTTATCTTGAAATAATAAGGTGTTAAGTGATATAATGCTTTGGTTATGAGTGAAATATGCAAATTTTGCAAAATAAGTAAGTGATTATAAAATATTCATTGTTGTTGGGGAATATTCGTTTAGTCGTGAAATATTCTTGTTGTCGGGGATTATTCGTACGACGACGCAACCATTTGTGGGCCCCATAACGAAAAACGGTCGGATGAAAAAAAACGACAAGTTTGAGTTTTTATAAAAAACGGCGTAGTTGTTACCGTTAACACTGTTGAAATACTCGGTGGTTAAAGTATAATAATACGCGTGGTTGCACAGTAGCACATGGTTTTGCATAGTATTGTTGAATTATTGATCCTTACGTAAGAAGGCACTACTCAATAATTGTTATGGTAATTACTGATCAATATTTTATTTTATTGATTCAATAATTGCTACGTTGATATTTTATATTATTGTTGTTTCAATAATTGTCACGGCATAGTATCTCCATTATCAGATCAATAATTTATATTATTTGAATAATATTATTAGATAATATTGTTGGCAATGTCTAAGGCGAAATTCTGCCTAAGGAGAGGTTTGGCCACCTAATTGCGCGCCATTAAGAAAAAATCCTTATCGGAAAGCCCCCTCTTTCCTGGGAACGACCTGGTTGTCATATTGTGATTCTGTAATATTATTTGTAAATAATTAATTATTAATTTATATGATAAGAAAATATTTATTTTATGTGGATGGATAGGGAAATATTTATTTTGTGTGGATATAAACGAAAAAATTAATGCTGAGGTATTTTATCAATATTTTTGTCGGAATAGAGGTGTTGAAAATCGTCCATATGTGGATTTCGGTCATTTTTCGTTTGGAATTTGAAAAAACTTAAATCTACAAATTTGTAGATAATTTAATTTCTTATGGAATTGATATAAAATTCTTATTTTTCTGATAAAAGGGCTATTTATTATGAATTATTGAAATTTAGAAAATAAATATTTTTATTGAAATTATGGATGGGACCCACTTTTATTTTTTGTGGAAAAATGGGCAGAGATTTTTTTTCAAATGTGGAGTGCTGAACTTAGTCATGGGGTGTGCGTGACAATTATGATGAAATATTAATATTTTATTAATTTAATCTGCTTTGACGTTCTAAGCATTTTTCTATAAATAGGTGCTTAGGTTAGAATTGAAAATTACACCAGAAACATAAGTTTTCTCTTTCTATATTATTAAGCGTATTTTTGTGAGTATTTACATATTTTGAGAGTTGCTATTCAGTACAAGTTTTCTTCAACCTTATACCTGATATTTCAGCTGGAAGTACTGTTCTTTTGAGGTAAGGGATGTTATTTTCTTCGTAAATATTATTATTTTCTTTAATATCATTATGCCGAAATATTTATATGAATTTTATTTTGAAATTTCTACTTTTTTGTGTCGGAGTTACTATTCACGTATACGACACTATTCACGAATACGATACTATTCACAGAAAAATAAAATTTTCTCTTCTTTGTCCAAAATGTCTATTATGGTTACTATATTTGATTGTATCCATGTTTTGATCTTCATTCTTGAATTTTACTCTACTATGGTTTATTATGGAGCGTTTTTTTGAACTTGGATTATCTAAAGTACGAATTCCTAATTTTTGTCCTTTTATCTCAATTGATTCGTTTCTTTAAAATATTTTTCATCATCCTCGGTCTTAAATGATGATATAACTGTATATCTTTGGCCTGTAGTGCAAAGCTGAATGATTACCTGATGAATATCTTTGGCCCGTAGTGCAAAGATGAACAGGTGTTGAGATAAACATGACCAACTGGTGATACAAATGAATATCTTTGGCCCGTAGTGCAAAGATGAATATTTGATACAAAATGTATATTGATGGATGTTACAGGGATAAAATATTGGTGATGGACTTTTAAATTCATAGATGATAGTAGATTTCATTCTCTACTTAACTCTTCTAAAGAATTATTATTTCCACTGCGAATATTAATCTAAAACTGATTGTCCATTATATTTTATCTGATTTTTTGAAAGCTAACGATAATTTGTTGTCTATTATCTTAGTCATAATATTTTTTACTGGGTTAGTTGAGCTCACCCTTTTCTATTTTGTTCCATTTTTCTTCTCAGGAAGCGAGAATATAGCTGTAACTAGTCGGGGTGTGGAGTGATATTTCCAGTCAGTTGTGTTATCAGTCCTCACTATTTTATAAGATAGTGTAATAATAATTGTAATGAGGACTCTTTTTGAGTTTGAATACTGTCTATTAGATAATATTTGTGAAAGACCTCAACTTTTAATAAATAAAAAATTGAATTTTCTCTAATTATTATTTTGAATAATAATGTGTTAATTTGATATAATGCTTTGGTTATGGGTGAAATGTGTAAATTTTGTAAAATAAGCAAGTGATTATAAAATATTCATTGTTGTCGGAGAATATTCGTTTGGTCGTGGAATATTCTTGCTGTCGGGGAATATTCGTACGACGGCGCAACCATTTGTGGGCCTCATAACGAAAAACGATCGGATAAGAAAATGACAAGTTTGAGTTTTTATAAATAACGGCGTAGTTGTTACCGTTTACACTGTTGGAATACCCGTTGGTTAAAGTACAGTAATACGCGTGGTTGCACAGTAGCACACGGTATTGCACAGTATTTTTGAATTATTGATTCTTACGTAAGAAGGTACTACTCAATAATTGTTACAGTAATTACTGTTCAATATTTTATTTTATTAGTTCAATAATTGCTACGTTGATATTTTATATTATTGTTATTTCAATAATTGTCACTGCACAATATTTTTATTATCAGATCAATAATTTAAATTATTTGAATAATATTATTAGATAGCATTATTGACAATGTCTAAGGAAGTTCTGTCTAAGGAGAGGTTTGGTCACCTAATTATGCGCCAGTAAGGAGAAATCCTTATCGAAAAGCCCCCTCTTTCTTAGGAACGACCTGGTTGTCATAATTGTGATTCTGTAATATTATTTGTGAATAATTAATTATTGATTTATATGATAAAGAAATATTTATTTTTATGTGAATTTAAATGAAGGAATTAATGATGAGGTATTTTATCAGTATTTTATCGGAATGGATGTATTTAAAAATCATCCGTATGTGGATTTCGTACATTTTTTATTTGGAATTTAAAAAAAAATTCTTCTACAAAGTTGTAGAGAATTAAATTTCCTATAAAATAGACATGAGACTCGAATTTTTTTGATAAAAGGGCTATTTATTATGAATTATTGAAGTTGCTGATTATTGTTTAAATTTAAAATATTTTGGAAATTTCTAGAATGGGTGGGTCCCACTTTTGGTTGGTGAGAAATGTACTAAAATTTTATTTTAAAAGTGGTGGGCGTGAATAGTAGCAGGTAAAGCCATCAGGTAGCAGGTTAGTTTACTTTGGCATTCTAAGTATTTTCTTATAAATAGGGTACTTATTTAGAATTGAAAATCACACCAGAATCATAAGTTTTCTCTCTCTATATTATCGAGCGTATTTTTGTGAGCATTTAGATACTTTGAGAGTTTCTATTCAGTACAAGTTTCCTTCAGCCTTATACCTGATATTTCAGCCGGAAGTATTGTTCTTTTGAGGTAAGGGATGTTATTTTCTTCGTAAATGATGTTATTATTTCAATATCATTATACAAAAATATTGGTATGAATTTTATTATAGAATTTCTACCTGATAGTTCCCGGAGACACAATAGTTATCTAGAAGGGGGGTTGAATAGATATTTAATTTTTTTTTCTTTTTACTTTGTTAGTTTTGATAATGATTCAAACACAACGGAATTAAGATTTGTTTGTTCTCTCTTTTAGATATAGTGAGTTAATGAGAGTGAGGCAGTTATAACAGTTATAACAGTTATAGCAATAATGTAATAGACACAGCAGTTTTTAAGTGGTTCAGAGCACTTAAAGCTCCTAGTCCACTTTTCTACTCCTCGAGTAGGAAATCCACTAAGGATATCTTTTACACTTTCTGAATCTCACAGATTCCTTCTAGACCAGCAGTCTAGGCACTTCTTAGTTCACTTTTGAACTCTTCAAGTCCAGCAGACTTGGTTCTTCACAGTTCACTTAGAACTCTTCAAGTCCTTCTGACTTGGTACTTCTTACTTCAGTTGATTGGTAGTTGATGAGTTCTTGGTTGATGCTACTCAGTTGTTGTTAAGCACTTGTTCGAAAGAATTGAGTAGCTGAGCAAGCTTTTTCTTTTTCTCAGATCGTAGAGTTGAGCGTTGAGTGTTCTTCAGTATTTTGTTCAATGCTTGCTTGCTTTTTGATCATCTGTTGGTGTTTTGCATATATGTGATCCTTGAAATCTATCCGTTGGATCCATCCGTTGAAGCATTAAATGTGTTTGACATTTATGAACTTTGATGGAGACTTTTCTGCACATCTTCTGAATTGCATTCTGGCCCACTGACACAGCAGACTGCTTTCTCACCTAACACCTGAAAAGGTATTTTCCTCTGACCCATGGTCCTTTCCTTAGCTTCTTCAATACGCTTCTTTGTTGCATACTAAGGATATCTTTTATGTCATTGGGACTGGTGAGTAATTCAACATTTATAACCCATTCCACATTTGTTGGGATTTATCTTTAAATAAATGGGTAAGGCTCCATTTCTAGTAGAATCTTTGGTGTCCCATCTTCTCTTCGTGGAATTACTGGTCCGTTCTCCACAACCCACCATTCCCAAGGATCTCTTTGAAGATAGATCCTCATTCGAAATTTCCAGAAGTTGTAATTTTCTGTTCCATATAGCAAAGGAGGTCTATTTGTTGATTGACCTTCTTGATTGTTGTTCCCGAACTGTGCCATGTTAGAATCTTTTCCTACAAGTCACCTTTAAGACCAAGTAAGTAGAACCTTGCTCTGATACCAAATGAAATTCAGATATGACACACTTAGAAGGGGGGGTTGAATAAGTGTGGGAGCAAACTATGACCAATTTTAAAACTTTGAATTCAAACTATTGAATATAGCCTACTGTATCAAAGAATGCAGCTTGCTGAATGAATGCAGTCTACCGAATTAAATTTTTGTTTAAGAAAATATCTTGGTGAATTTATAAGTCAAATAGAATACTTGGTGATAACAAAATATCTCAAGATGAAACAAATCTTTAAATGTTAATTATTAAGAAAATTAACTATCTTGATAAAGTAAAACAAGTAATAAAATAACACCAAGATTTTTTACGTGGTTCAGCTATTACCCTCTATAATAATAGCCTAGTCCACGCCCAATACCAACTAGTATTGGAGGCTCACTTTTATTTCTTTAAAAATGACCCTTGTTACAATACAGATTCTATCAAATTGAATTACAATAATTCACTTGAGCACACTTGCTCCTTGTGCACCAATGCACTCCTTAAGCACCTATGCTTCCTTGAACCTGTTTGTAAACAAACCTTAATCCACCTGGATTAAAACCTTTAGACAACACTTAGTCTAAAAATATAAGATTACAATTTATAGAGGTCTAATGATCAAAGCAAATAAATAATTTAACAATGCAAGGCTCAACTAATGAATGCAATGATCAAGTAGTAAAAATAAGAAATATCACCAATTTGAAGCTCACGAAAATAGCTGAGAATATTATGAATATAATTTGCACAGCAGCTAGAAGTATTGCACCGAAAATAATGAAGTTGCTTTTCAAGTATATGAGTGCAATAATTGATTTGAGTGTTGTAAATAAGCATTGATAACTCAGTTGAATTTATAGGCCAAAAATATTACCGTTTCCCTCTAAGAGATAAATCAGTTCTGTTTTAAATATATAACCATTTATTTCCGTTGAGACAATATTTACGTTGCCAACAAATTTCCAGAAGATAAGTAACGCTTTTTATTTTTGTTGAAAACAATTCAAAAGATATAGACTATGTCAAAGATAACTCATGAAATAAGTTCCGTGTAAAAACTCAAATAGTCTATATGAATAATACTTGTCGCATCATAAATGATATTGACTCTTTCAAGCATAATCCATTTGAGAAGATAGCATATCATAGAACTCTTTCTCAAAATAAATTACTTAACAAAGTGTTAGTTCCGTAATTCTTGCAAAGTGCCAACAAATATCAAGCTCTTCTCTGTACAATCATTATCTTGTATTTCCAAGAAATGTGCAGTAAAAAGACTCCATACTCTACTTAAAGTAAATATAGAGAGATCATTACTTTTAAAACAATTACTGCCATATATCATATATCAATTCCGTAAATCATGTAATAAATTAAACAAAATAATTATGATGGCTATTTTCAAGGATAATCATGCATGGCATAATATTTTAATACACATAAAATGTCCTAGAGCCTTGTATCGAAAAATTGAATATTTGCAATGATCTTACATATTTTTCTTAGGACTCAAATCTTCAAAGTCTTTGATAATAACCCTTTTATCAACTTCCTGAAATTTCACAATAGACAAATTAGTCTATAATATTAAGTCATCATCAAAACAAAAAGATTAGAATATTAACAAACCAACATTCTCCCCCTTTTTGATGATGACAACACCAAAAATTATAACTCCCCCTGAATTTATGCATATTAACTTATTTCAGGAAAATTCTTCGTCCAACCTGCATATGTTAGTATCATACCAAATAATAATGTAATTCAACACATATCATAATATTAAACAATCAGTCTTAACATGCATGTAGTCATGCCTATCAAAAACCAAATAAAACCATAGTTTTTAAAATAGATCAAAATAATTCTCCCCCTTTGTCATCAGGAAAAAAGAATAAAAGGCAGGCAAAGTCAGGCAATGTCTTCAAGATTAGCCTTCTGTTCATCACGGGTAGTAAAATAAGGACGATGGCGAATGCGATGAAGGCGTTCCTCTAAAGAATAATCAGCTGCAAATCGAGGAGGTCGTGGTATAACAGTTGAAGGAGGAAGTGTCATGTCAAGAAAATCACCCTTGTATTCTGCCATCCAATTGCATATTGGCCATTCTGGGATTGTGGAATACATTGTTTAAAAATGTAACTTCTTTCCCACATCATTGAATCTTGTTGCCATGAAATCTGCAAGCTCCCCGAGTTGATAACTTATAAACTTAACCTCTTGACTTAACTGACAGGTGTTCCTATTAAATTTTCGTTGGAGGGCCTCAACCATTGCCAGTGTTTGAATCTCAAAACCCGCTTGAAGATCAATGAATTCATCTTCAACATGATGATATAGCTTATTAATTTCTGGCGCATCCATCGGTAGTTTTCCTTTTTCAAGAATCACAAGTCGATTTGTTATATCATCCAAATCAGTTTTCACAGACTTTTGATTTTGCAGAATCTCATTGAGAACATTCATAATGTCAGGCCCATGAGAATTTGGCAGAGAAGATGAAGATGAGTCTTGATTAGGAAAAATAGGGGGAGAATCAGGAAGAAGACGAACAAACTTACCAGCAAGAAAAGTAATATGAGATTTTGTCAAATTAGCAGTATCGATAAGCTCATGATTTGTGACAGAAATTTCATCATCAAAAGATATTTTGAAATGTTGGAAAAGTTTTGTTAAAAACTTGCTATAAGGAAGACACTTCTTGGTTTGACGAATGCAACTTTGCATATGACACAACATCATTTGAGAAAAATTGAAAGGTTTTCCAGTAAGAATCATAGCCACAACAACTGAATCTTGATAAGTAAAATCTGCTCCACCACCAAGTCGTGGAAACAAATTATACCTAACCAACTTATGTAACACACAGGCAGTAGGACACACATTCACAGTTTTTGGAAGAAACAGAGTTGTAAGAGAATAATCATTCATAACTATATGAAGTTGTTCTAAAGGATGAAAAGGAATATTGGCCGCTCCTTTGAGAGTGAAAGGACATGGTCCAGTAGAAGAAACACCCAGAATACTTCCAAAATCAATACTTGTAAAAAATAAAGATTTACCCTTGACAAATGTGGTAAAACAGTTTTCATTACACTCAAGATTGGTGTAAAATTGTTGGACCAACTGAGGATAGGCAACAGTAGGAGGAAACAACATGGAAAAAATGTTGCACTCGGTGAAAAGTTTTTCCAAAATAGAGTGTTTGAGATAAAAGAGGTCCAAAGATTTTTCATACACAAATTGTTTTGTAGCAATAGAGTTTTTAAAACGTGTTTCGAAACTAGGTCCTCTAAAGAAATTTTCTTGCAAATCAAAGGAGGATGAGAATGGGTTTACCAGATTTGAGGGAGACTCTGGCTATGAGAAAAACTGTTCGTCATCCATGGGTTGCTTCATCTTTTCTTGGTGAGACAGTTCGACATCTGAGCCTTTTAAGAACGAAAAACTAGAATTCGAGTCATCTTATAGTGTAGCATCGGGTAACTCATGAACAAAGGATTTCTTCTGTACACGTTTGGATTTCATCTTTGTGCCCATAGGATGCTTCAGCAATGATCCATCTTTGTTTGATTTCCCAAACGATCGATTGCTAGCTCTGGTTTTCATGGTGTGGTGGATGTTGTGAGTGAAACAGATGGTGATGAAGGCGATATATCTGAATAATAGGTAGAAGGCTAAAAATATAGGGAGTAGAAATCCATTAAAACTCTGTTATCGAAAGACGTGCGTCTTTTCAAATTTCTAAAAACTGTTCGGCTGCTGTTCCGTATTTCGAGGTGAAGATCTCTACGTTTCCCAATTGATATCCGGCGACATTAATAGAAAACGCATATGGTTTAAACAGATAAGGAATGTCAAACAGATATACTTTATCAAATATCATGCAGAAAAATAAATGATACATATAGTATAATCTGCATATAAGATTTTAAATACGTTATCACATTAAACCATGCACATTCCAAGTTCTCTTCTTAACATGCAGAACCTTTCTTCACTTAAGGGTTTAGTAAAAATGTCAGCTAACTATTTTTCTGTTGGAATAAAAATTAATTTAATTAATCCTTTTGAAACATTATCCCTTAGAAAATGATGTCTGACTTCTATATGTTTTGTACGTGAATGTAACACAGGATTTTTAAAAATATCTATTGCACTAGAATTATCACAGTATATAGGCACAGTATCACATAAAATATCAAAGTCACATAGAGTTTGTTTTAACCATAGGATTTGAGAGCAACAACTCCCTGCAGCTAGATATTCACCCTCGGTGGTTGATAAAGCAACTGAAGTTTGCTTTTTACTATGCCACGTAACAAGACTGTGACCTAAAAATGTGCAAGCACCACTGGTACTTTTTCTATCAATTTGACACCCTGCATAGTCGGCATCTGAATATCCCATTAGTTCAAAATGATTGCAGATTGGATAAAATAATCCCAAATTTATTGTACCACTTAAATATTTAAAAATTCTTTTAACAGCTTATAAATGAAATTCTTTAGGTTTTGCTTGAAAACGTGCACATAAACAAACACTATACATAATATCCGGTCTAGATGCGGTTAAATATAATAAACAACAAATCATGCCTTGATATTTAGTTACCTCCACATCTATACCTTTTTCGTCAGACGTAAGCTTTATTGAAGTGCTCATTGGTGTAGCCTTTGAATTAGATCCTTCAAAACCAAACCTTTTGAGAAGTTCTTTTGTATATTTGGTTTGATGGATGTACATACCGTTCTTTGTTTGTTTGATTTGGTGTCCCAAAAAGTAATTAAGTTCTCCCATTAGACTCATATCGAACTCCCTGTGCATGCACTTAGAAAACCACTCACAAAGAAAATTATTAGTAGCACCAAAAATTATGTCATCTACATATATTTGTACAATAATAATATCTTTATTTTCATGCTTAATAAATAATGTAGAATCAATTTTTCCTCTAATAAATTCATTTGAAAGCAAATACTTACTCAACCTTTCATACCAAGCCCTTGGAGCTTGTTTTAGCCCATAGAGAGCTTTCTTTAGGTTGTAGACATGGTTTGGATATCTCTCATGTTCAAATCCAGGAGGCTGTTTTACATACACCTCTTCATTGATGTATCCATTGAGAAAGGCGCTTTTTACGTCGATTTGATAAAGTGTGAACTTCTTGTAACATGCAAATGCTAACAAGATGCGGATGGACTCTAGTCTAGCGACTGGAGCGTAAGTTTCTTCATAGTCTATCCCTTCTTGTTGATTGTATCCTTAAGCTACTAGTCGTGCTTTGTTACGAGTGATAGTTCCATGCTCATCAAGCTTGTTCTTAAATACCTACTTTGTTCCAATGATAGAAACATCTTTAGGAGGAGGCATAAGTTCCCAGACCTGGCATCGTTCAAATTGTTGAAGTTCTTCTTGCATTGCCATTAGCCAGCTTTCATCTAGGATAGCTTCCTTAGCATTCTTTGGCTCGACTTGGGATAGAAATGCTGAAAAAGCACATTGATTTTGCAATCCTCTTCTTGTAGTGATTCCTTTGTTTATATCTCCAATGATATTTTCTGGTGGATGGTTTTTGAGATATCTTGCAGTTTTTGGCATTTGTATATCATGTATCACTTCTTCTTGTTGAGGAAAATCTGCCTCAAGCTCTTGTGTTGTTTCTTGTTCTACTCCAGGCGAGTTTTCCAATTCAGTTTGCTGGATTTGTATATTCGGCTTGCTGAATATATTCTCCCGGTTTGCTGGATTCACCAAAATCTCCAAATTTCCTGCATCCTCATCTCTTTCTTTTGGAAAATCATTTTGAGTTTCATTAAA
Organism: Panax notoginseng; assembly: GCA_016801055.1. Taxonomy (NCBI): domain Eukaryota; kingdom Viridiplantae; phylum Streptophyta; class Magnoliopsida; order Apiales; family Araliaceae; genus Panax; species Panax notoginseng. The sequence goes on from CM029021.1 coordinate 143,758,388, forward strand.
AGTAACATGAACTGATTCTTCAACACACAGCTTGTTAATATTAAATACACGATATGCTTTGCTATTCTGTGAATACCCAATGAAAATTCCTTCAAAAGATTTAGCATCAAATTTTTCTAGGTTATCACTAGTATTTAAAATAAAATATTTAGATCCAAAAACTTTGAAATAACTAATATTAGGAATCTTATTATTTAACAGTTCATAAGGAGTCTTCAAAATAATTGGACGAATAAGTACTCTATTCAAAACATAACAAGAAGTGTTTACAGCTTCGGCCCAAAACTTTTTAGGAAGATTACTTTCTTGTAATAAAGTTCTAGCTGTTTCTTGTAATGTCCTATTCTTTCTTTCTACAACTCCATTCTGTTGAGGGGTTCTAGGAGCAGAAAATTCATGACTAACACCCTTTTGATCACAAAAGATTATAAAGTCTTTTAGAAACTCAGTACCATGATCACTTCTTATCCTTACAAGTTTTAGACTATATTTTGTTTCCAAGTTTCTGATCAATTTTTCAAATTCTTTAAATGCTTCATCTTTAGTTCTCAAAAATAATACCCATGTAAATCTAGAGAAATCATCTACTATTACAAAAGCATAAAACTTACCATTTATACTAGGATGTCTTTCTGGTCCAAATAAATCAAGATGGAGTAGTTGTAAAAGAGAAGAGGTTGATACCATGTTCTTTGCCGTAAATGATGTTCTTACTTGTTTCCCGAGTTGACAAGGAACACAAATTCCCTTCTTTTCATATTTTATTTTCGGCAATCCTTTGACAAGATTCTTTGAGGATAATTTCTTGATTAAGTCCATGTGAACATGTCTCATCCTCTTGTGCCACAAATTAGCCTCGTCTTGTACAGATGCTAGACATAACTCTTCATCCTGTTGCTCAAAATCAATAGTATATATATTTCCTTCTCTTTGTGCAACTAGAGTAATATTGTTAGTACCATGAGAAATAGTGCATTTTTCTTTATCAAAACTAACTTGATGACCATTATCCATTAATTGACTGATACTAATAAGATTAAACTCATGTCCATTAACAAGATGTACATTATCAATATTTACCTTACCATTTCCTATTTTACCTTTTTCGATTATTTCGCAGGTTCGATTATCTCCAAATGTAACTGTACCATTTTTCTTCTTGATTTTTAGCTCCACGAACTTTGTTTTGTCACCAGTCATGTGACGTGAGCATCCACTATCAAGAATCCATTTTTGTGAAGGAACCCTTGCCTTGAGACATACCTGTCAATAAAAAATAATTCATCCTTTTGGTACCCACATCTTTTTGGGTCCTTTAATGTTAGTTGCATATAAATCATCCTTTTTAACCCAAACCTTTTTAATCTCATTTTTCTTAAAGCAATTTATGTCCAAATGACCTTTAATGCCATAATTTTTACATGTTGTGAAAGGAGAACAATAATTTAATCTAAAACGTGATTTTGATTTTAGCATTTTCATATTACCCTTTTTATGCATAGAATTATAACCAATTCCTTGTCTTTCAAAACTCGGTCTTTGTTTACCTAATATGACATTTAAATTTTCTTCACCTTGAACGAATTTAGCAAGAGATGATCTTAGTGAATCTATTTCTTTTTGAAGTTCATTATTAGGAAGAGTTTTAACAGGTGATTTATCACTAAATACATCAATACAGACATCTCTCATTTTTAGTTCATTTGTCAATTTTTGGACTTCATTATTAAAAAAATTTACCTTATTGAAAAGTATTTTATTATAATTATCTAAATAATCTATCTTAGCAATCAAAACCTTTTCTTCTTTACATGTAGATTCCTTTTCAATATCTTTCTTTTCATCTATTAAAGAGTCTACTTTGCCCATTAATGTATTTACCAAATCTTTCAAATATGCATTCTTTTCCTTCAATTTATCATTTTCTTGTTTCAAAGAATTAAACTCAAAATTAAATACCTCGTTTGATTCACCTTCTATTCCCATGAAGCATACTTGAGCTATCTCATCCTTGGCGTCGACCTCAATTTCAGATTCTTCTTCATCACTCCAAGTGACCAGTGCCTTGTTTCTCTTATTATCCTTGAAGCCGTTTTTCCTTTATTCTTTAGTTGAAAACAGTCCTTCTTGAAGTGCCCTGGACGACCACATTCAAAACACGTCTCCTCAGTTTGCTTTCCTTTGCCTTTATTTGAGTTGAAGATATTCTTTCGTTTATTCTTTCTTTGAAGAAGTCCTTTGAGTCTTCTTGACATCATGGCTATCTCTTCATCAGAATCATCATCCAGCTCATCTTCATTTCCTGCATTAAGAGCTAAAATCTTTCTTCGAGGTGTTTCATCCTCATTGTCATACCTTTTTAACTGATGTTCATATTCCTCAAGTTCACCAAAAAGAGTTAGTGTGTCCATAGTAGATATAGTAGAGGAATCTTAAAGAGTAGTGATTTTAGAGGCAAACCTTTTGGGCATCGCCCGAAGCAACTTACGGTTGATCTCACTTTGAGGAATAGTCTTGTCTAGCAATTTCAAGGAGTTTATAAGAACTAGAAATCTTGCTTGAGCTAGTTTGATGGTTTCATCTTTTTCGAGCTTGAACATTTCATAATCGTGCATGAGCATGCTTAGCTTGACTTCCCGTACTTTTGAAGTGCCTTCATGACTTACCACTAAGGTATCCCACATCTCTTTGGTTGTGTTGCATGAAGAGACTTTATCTATTTCAGATTGTACCATGCCACTGAGAAGTGTGTTCATTGCTTTTGAATTATATGAGACCATGTAGATTTCGTTTGGATCCATTTCTAGTAGAATCTTTGGTGTCCCATCATCTCTTCGTGGAATTACTGGTCCGTTCTCCACAACCCACCATTCCCAAGGATCTCTTTGAAGATAGATCCTCATTCGAAATTTCCAGAAATTGTAATTTTCTGTTCCATACAGCAAAGGAGGTCTATTTGTTGATTGACCTTCTTGATTGTTGTTCCCGAACTGTGCCATGTCAGAATCTTTTCCTACAAGTCACCTTTAAGACCAAGTAAGTAGAACCTTGCTCTGATACCAAATGAAATTCAGATATGACACACTTAGAAGGGGGGTTGAATAAGTGTGGGAGCAAACTATGACCAATTTTAAAACTTTGAATTCAAACAATTGAATATAGCCTACTGTATCAAAGAATGCAGCTTGCTGAATGAATGCAGTCTACCGAATTAAATTTTTGTTTAAGAAAATATCTTGGTGAATTTATAAGTCAAATAGAATACTTGGTGATAACAAAATATCTCAAGATGAAACAAATCTTTAAATGTTAATTATTAAGAAAATTAACTATCTTGATAAAGTAAAACAAGTAATAAAATAACACCAAGATTTTTTACGTGGTTCAGCTATTACCCTCTATAATAATAGCCTAGTCCACGCCCAATACCAACTAGTATTGGAGGCTCACTTTTATTTCTTTAAAAATGACCCTTGTTACAATACAGATTCTATCAAATTGAATTACAATAATTCACTTGAGCACACTTGCTCCTTGTGCACCAATGCACTCCTTAAGCACCTATGCTTCCTTGAACCTGTTTGTAAACAAACCTTAATCCACCTGAATTAAAACCTTTAGACAACACTTAGTCTAAAAATATAAGATTACAATTTATAGAGGTCTAATGATCAAAGCAAATAAATAATTTAACAATGCAAGGCTCAACTAATGAATGCAATGATCAAGTAGTAAAAATAAGAAATATCACCAATTTGAAGCTCACGAAAATAGCTGAGAATATTATGAATATAATTTGCACAGCAGCTAGAAGTATTGCACCGAAAATAATGAAGTTACTTTTCAAGTATACGAGTGCAATAATTGATTTGAGTGTTGTAAATAAGCATTGATAACTCAGTTGAATTTATAGGCCAAAAATATTACCGTTTCCCTCTAAGAGATAAATCAGTTCTGCTTTCAATATATAACCATTTATTTCCGTTGAGACAATATTTACGTTGCCAACAAATTTCCAGAAGATAAGTAACGCTTTTTATTTTTGTTGAAAACAATTCAAAAGATATAGACTATGTCAAAGATAACTCATGAAATAAGTTCCGTGTAAAAACTCAAATAGTCTATATGAATAATACTTGTCGCCTCATAAATGATATTGACTCTTTCAAGCATAATCCATTTGAGAAGATAGCATATCACAGAACTCTTTTTCAAAATAAATTACTTAACAAAGTGTTAGTTCCGTAATTCTTGCAAAGTGCCAACAAATATCAAGCTCTTCTCTGTACAATCATTATCTTGTATTTCCAAGAAATGTGCAGTAAAAAGACTCCATACTCTACTTAAAGTAAATATAGAGAGATCATTACTTTTAAAACAACTACTGCCATATATCATATATCAATTCCGTAAATCATGTAATAAATTAAACAAAATAATTATGATGGCTATTTTCAAGGATAATCATGCATGGCTTAATATTTTAATACACATAAAATGTCCTAGAGCCTTGTATCGAAAAATTGAATATTTGCAATGATCTTACATATTTTTCTTAGGACTCAAATCTTTAAAGTCTTTGATAATAACCCTTTTATCAACTTCCTGAAATTTCACAATAGACAAATTAGTCTATAATATTAAGTCATCATCAAAACAAAAAGATTAGAATATTAACAAACTAACATCCTTGTACAAATATTCCTTGAAGGACTTTACATATAATCATGAGCATTTACTTTAAAACATCAAATCAACATATGCAATATCCCCCTATTTGATGTTGACATAACCAGGGAGATTTGTTGTCATGATTATTAATTTCTAGATGCAGTTTGCAGAAAAGTAAATATGACTTAATATTTCAGTGAGCAGCTGAAATTTCTAGAGAATAAGCATGAATTTATTGATGTTTGAAGATAGATATTACAATTAAGCTTTACATCAATAGGAATTAAATTGCAACTAATCTCTATTTTTTTGGCCTTTTGCGTGGAGGATTGGCATACTCCTCAGTTCTTCTTTTCCTGCTAGCTTCATCTCTTCTGGCTAGATCTTCCAGCTCGTTTTGTCTTATCCTTGGATTGTGATCATGCATATTCATGAATGCAGGATCTCCAATTGGCATTCTTAGACCTGTGGTGGTCACTTCTTGTGAGCTGGGAGTTGGCCCTTGACTCCTTAATGGTTGAGCCATGATAATTGACTGCTGATCAGATCGTTGATTCTGATGGCCGGATCGTGGAGTCTGATGGTGAGACTGCCTTAGAGGAGGACTCCTTGATGATTGAACTATGAACGTGCCTTTGCCTCTGCCTGTGCTCTTTTCTCCTTTCCCTTTATTCTCCCCCTTTATGTCAGCATCAAGGGTTCGAATGTCTTCTGAGAGGCGAGTCATTCCTTGGACAAGCTCGTTGAGCTGACTTTGGATTTGAGCAATGTCTTCTCGATTCTCTTTGATTAGAGCATCAGATCGAGCTTCCCTTCATTGGAGGATGTCCAAGACATTGTCAGTCTGCTTCCCTTGGCCCATGAAAAATCCTTGGAATTCCTTCACTGCAGTTTGTAAATTCGTGATGCTGTCCATAATGAGTTTGTTCTGGGATTCCTGAGTCGTCTACAAGAGAAGAACAGCATCCCTGTGTTTCTTAGCAGCTTGAAAGTGGATCTGATCCCTGTCATTTATGCTCTTAAGCATCTCTTTTATGATCTCCCTAAGCTTCTTTGTGAGCTCAGAGCTTAGGGTGCTTGGGAGAGAATTGGCAGCATTGACCATTTTAGTCAGTCTCATTTGAATGAGTTCAGTGTGAGCTTCAAGACTGTCATCTATGTCCTTGATCACTTTCTTTGACACTTCTGACAACTCAGTTTTGGTGGGCAGGTCTGAAAGGAGTTCACAGAGTTGTGGATTATTTGGAGGAGGAGGAGGTGCTCTTGTGTGTTGATCTTGCAAGGTGTAGAGAGAAAGATCAAGGTTGAAATATTCATTTGAGGACGAGGACGGAATATCTGATGGAGGGGCTTGTGTTTGGGCTTCTTGAGTAGGCGGCTCTACGATTTGAGCGTGTGACTCTACAATTGGGCTCGAGTCAGTAATCATAGAGATGAGAGGATATTGGATCAAAATGAAGTTGGACATATTTGGTTCATCAATTACAGAATGTTGGGATTCTGTAACTGGGAATTAGTTTAGTGGATTGAGGATCACTTCCGACCAGCTTGGGAATTCATAGAATTGACTGAAAAATGATGGTGGATAGTGATTGACCCTTAAAGAGATAGGGATAGATAGTACCTCATGCTCATTCTTTGAAGAAGGACCATTTGTGATCAGCTTCTTGGCAAAAGCGGTAACCACTCTGGTGGTAATCGTGGCCATGATAATAGAAGAAACAAGTCGGGAGAAGATTTCAAAAAGAGAAGGTACAACAATGATAACGTGAAGACGTCAGCACCAACATCAACTGTTTCTAGGGGAGGAGAACTATCACCGGTCGTTTGTTACAAATGCGAGAAAGAGGGACATATCAGCCCAAACTGCCCACAACAATTTAAGGTGTGTTATAACTGTGAAAAGGAAGGTCATATAGCTAGAGATTGTCTTGTAGCGAAACCAAGTCCAGCGGGAATGGTGACTTCGAAGGCTATTCCAAACTAGTCAAAGTCAGCGGTTCCTTGAAGAGTATTTGTCGTGATTGGCCAAAACACGAGAAGCCCGAACGAGTGATCACGGGTAAGTTAATCATAAACTCTTGCGAAATTTATATTTTATTAGATACCGGTTCTACCCATTCTTTTATCTCTCCTGCTTGTGCTCAACGTTTGAACTTGACTCCGGAGAAATTAGACTTTGACTTTTCTGTTGAGACTCCGTTATGAGAAACTTTCATTACATCTACTGTTTATAAATCTTGCTTGATCCAAGTTGGTACCATCACGTTACCTGTCGATCTTATTTCTTTGAAAATATTTGTATTTGATGTGATTTTAGGGATTGATTGGTTAACTATTCATCATGCCAAAATTGATTATTTTCTTAAGGTTGTTAGTTTTCATATTCCTAACCAACCTGTTATGCGAATTCAAGCAACCAAAACAGAATCTTAGCAAGACTGCAAGATGGCACAGCTGCGCCTGGTCTAGGCTTAGGGACGGCGCAGCTGCGCTGTCCCTTGGCCAGTCCAAGGTTGAGCTTTACATCTTGTTTTCAGTCCAATGCTAACACACCCCTATACATACATATTAACATACATACATGCTAGAGGTTCACATATAACACATGGCCATACTTGAATTCACTATCACAAGTTTACTTACAAGTTATATGCCATTAAAACATAAAAATCATGTAATCATCAAGTTTAATACATATGAATTATGTTTAGGAGTAATATAGTTATAACATGACATCTTACTACTTTAGTACCTAAGTACTCACATAATATGTACTCATATTTGAAAATATGTCCAAGGTTGTCTTTGAAATCATTTTAGCACGAATGATGCAAGATACACATCCAAGACAACTTTAAAACTCTTATCATAAGGATTTAAGTTATGTTAATCTCCTTTCAAGGTCAGAATCTAAATCTTTTAGAATTCATATTCATTAGCCTTAACTAAGCTTTTCTTTTCAAACTAAGTTTTAGCACATAGCTAACAAGTTGGTCATGGATACAATAGCTATGAGTCACACATCATGCTCATTTAGGTTTCAAATCAGTCATGTATATGGGCTCGTAAGTTCAGAACTTGTGAACAAGTTTTCCCCAAAGTTAGTTTTGAAAACTTTAAGTTTTGCTACAACTTTCTTACTAATCCAAGTTGATTACTTCATACCACATACACAAGCTTTTCATAACATGTTATAACCCCCTATAGGTATGTATCGAAGTCATAACATCAAGTTAGTAGCACATATAACCAACAGAAACCAGAAACTGGAACTGAGGTTCGACGCAGCTGTGCTGCACCCTAATACAAATAGGGCGCAGCTGCGCCATGCCTGTACCAGAAACAGTGACATGCTCTGTTCTGCAGAGCATCAAACATCAACACTTCTCTTTGATTTAAACATGCTTCATAAAGTCATAATGCTCGCATTATGTGTTCGCGACAAAGTCTACTTTTGAAACTATGATTTCATTTCAAAACCACAAGTGTTATATCAATCATTGATATACTTGTTCATACTACATGCATGTGCTTACACGTGTGTGTTAATACAGTTTACAAGCTTGCTTTCACTACAAGAAATCACACAAAAAATGATGCTAAAATTTATCACATAAAATTCATTTTTCGTCACTAAAACATTTGGTGATGAGTGTTAATCGTCACAGTGACCGTCACCGTATGAGCGTGATATTAGGTTTATTTGACAATATTTGATGTCGTCACTAAATGTTTTAACTTATAGTGATGATCTACATCATTGTCACTATAATTAATTACTTTTAGTGACGTTAATAGCATCACTATTTAAATGAAACTTTCGTCACTCTATATTATGTTTCGTCATCAAAACTTGGTGCATTAAATGACGAAAATTATTTTTCGTCATTAAATGATATTATTTTAGTGACGAAAATATATTACTCTATTTAAATCATCTAATTTTAATGACGACAATATTGTCATATTTATGATTATTCTTTTGTCATGTTATTGTGTTTATCGTCACCAAAAATAAGAAAAAAAATGACGACAGAACAATTCGTCACCTAATAATATATTTGACATGACAATTATGTCGTCGTCATTTCATATTTTAAATAATATTACAAAATAATTTGTCACCAAAGAGTTATTTTTTGGGACACATTTTTCAATGTCACTAATTGAATACTTATAGTGACGATACATCTCGTCACAAAAAGAGTTACTAATAGTGGCAATTAGTTGTTGTGACTAAATAAATATATAACAGTGACGATATATTTGTTGCCAAAGAGTTAATTTCTATGACACATTTTTCTCTGTCGCTAATTGAATACTTATGGTGACGATAGAACTCGTCACATAAAGAGCTATTAATAGTTACAAAATTAAAAGTCATCACTAAATAATATATAATAGTGACGGCATAACTTGTCACCAAATAGCTAATATTAGTGACAAGATCAATTGTTATAACTGAATGAATATATATAATGACAATACTATTAATTCTAAAGAGTTAATATTATTCGTCATTAAATTTTAATTTTCATTGACCAAATATTTTTTGTCAATAAATGATTATAAATCGTGATGATATGGTGATCATATTAAGTTGTTTGACATTCAAAATGTATCGTTACATTAACAATTTTCAATAAAAAAAATTATAATACATTTACTGAGCTTTTTAAATCAACTTTACACCTGTATATAATATAAGAGACAAAAGGCAATAAACATTTAAAATAAAAAGTAATTATCTTATAAAAAATAATAGATTCACTGATTTAACAAAACACCCAACTAGCTAGGCAATAAACAGTTGCTTAAATAATCTAAGTACCACAAAACTAAATTATATAATCCAAAAAGCTGAAATTCTAAAATCTATATCCTAAGAAAATGCTTAATTAGAACCTTCAACCTTGAGGTTATTGACCTTCCAGAAAAACTCTATCTGCAAATCAAAAAAACTTATAGACATAAATCAGTCAAATAGTTATGAAATTAAAAAAGAAATGTATATAAAGAAAGAAATATTTAAATAATAAATAGAGTTGCTACATACACATTTACTTGAACAAGTAAAATTAAAATACAGAATTTTAATGAGCGAGTGGGAGAGGGAGAGGGAGAGGGAGAGAGAGAGAGAGAGAACAAGGTTGTTGGAGAATAAACATTTAATTGAGATGACAACAAAAAAAAAGAAAAAAAGAAGAAGAAAACTCCAATGTAATAAGTTGATGAAAAAGAGAAAATACATGTATACAATCAAGCATGAAATAGTCATTGACCATGCCCAGAATAAAGATGATGAAGTTTATGACAAATAATGGCATTAAGACATGAAATGTAATACATACATGATTATTGAGTGGTCGACAAGGTAATCTGAATCTTCCTCTTCTGTTTTCATATAGTAAACTCGATATGCACGAGCAGCCTTCTTTATCTCATCAGGTCTACCAGTTAGCCCAATCAAATTTGGGTAGAACTATGGACAGTGAAAAAATAAAATAAGATAGATACACAGACACCTTTTACAAACAATTGTATTCAAATCTAATTCTAAGAAGCACCTTTAACATATTCACGAATTTGCTCAACATTATCTCATTCCGGATCAACTGAGATGAACAAAGATACAATCTAAATTCCAGCTTTTTCCTATGCAATCATAACAAAATAACAAACTTATAATCTGGTAATCAACAATATCAGCAATTTTATTAATGAATATGCAGCAATAGTAGGAATGTAGGATAGTTCTTGGATGATCATCCACTATACTTTCCAGGTAACTAATATAACTTAGATGCACTCTATTCTCCAAGTCTCTTAAGTGATGACCCAATAACATACACCTGTAAGCCAGTAATATTATACCATTTAGACAACAATATTCACATTCCAATGAATTATGCTATAATCTACTATACAAAAACATGAAAACCTTGACATAAGATTGAACAGATAACAGTTGATCACAATGTAATAAGGATTCCTAGTGTCTTTTTTCTATAGAGAACAAAGATCTCAATGCACTGTGCTACATATACTCGCTAAAAAGGATGATAATACTTCGTGGGATTGAGATATTTGATTCTTCAAAGGGATTCAAAATTTCAACTTATGTCTATTGGTGGATACGTCAGGTGAGTTGGCATCTGGCTTAAATATGTGAACAGCTTGAACACAGGGTCATCTTCTAGATCTCATCCTTACCTATACTTGGGGGTTCATGATGTTTCTGGTTTCTTAGTTTTTTTTTTGTGTTTGGGGTTTAGGTTATAGGGTTACAAGATTACTCAATTAATAACCACTGAAATGAAACCATTCAGTGTCATCTACTGCTGAACCTGAATTTGTGAAATTGGCAGGTTCTACTTAACTGCTTAAAGTTTTTAAATGATTTCTTGTTATAGCTTTCATCTTACTTAAGGTTTTTATTCAAAAAGATAAAAAATAAATTAGATGACTTCCATATTACCAAACCAAAAGCAAGTTTATGTTATCGTCTTTGTTAGCATCCACAATTTTCAAGAAAACCATAATCAACTGTTCTTCAGTTCCTCCCTTCAATATGTTTTTGCATCAGTCATTATTTTATGTCCATGCTTTTATCAGTGTTTTTGAAACTCAAGATGATGAGCCAATGCACTTGCTTGCTAGGTTGTTTCAAAAGCATTAGTTGAGAATTCAAGAACTTTAAGATTGCCCACTTATTTGCACGAAAGACTAAGTTTAATCCGAAATGCCAAGACCAAACTGGAAGGAAGAGGAATAACTCCTTCTATCGATGTAAGTTACCTAATGCTTATCTGACTAAGTTTAGTCTTTGTTGCTTTTATATAAACATTAGGGGCTTTCTTATTTCCCCAATTCAGTGTCTGATCAAGATCTTAACTTGTATCCATTTCATAACCTCTCAGATGTTATTTACTTGTGTTCCACTTTAATTTTTCAAAAAATTGCAGAAAGTCTTAACATGTCCCAGAAGAAAGTTAGGAATGCCACCGAGGTACTTAACAATTTTGGAGATCTATAATGTTCTAGTACTTGTGCCTTTACTTTCATTCTGCTTAATTTTAGAAATCTATACTTGTAGGCAATCAACAAGGTCTACTCTCTTGATAGGGAAGCATTCCCATCCTTAAATGGTCTTCCGGGGGAAACACTTCATAGTGTAAGTCTTATATCTCCTTCATTAAATAAAATTGGTTTAAAAAAGTTCTTCGAAATGCCTGTCCTATAAAAGGAAAGCTATTTATCACAACATACTAAACAGGGTGGCGAAATGCTGTCCTATAAACTCAAAGGTATCTTCACTGTAATTTTCAAACTGACAGTAAGTTGCACATTTAATATGAACCTGATAAAGGGGTTAGTGACTATAATTTAACAAGACCAAAATAATAACATTATAAAAGATCTAACCAAATCTAAATCAACCGCGGAATACTAACAAACTTGAAACCAAAATAAAGTCATCCACAAGTTTTTATATTCAACCTTATCTCTTATTTCCTTTTACCTAGTATGAAAAATAGTAGCATAGAAACTTCATAAAACATCAAAAGCTCAAAATAACAGTAACACCCGCAATTGATACAATCCATAAACAGAATACGACAGCAATATATTATAATCTTAAATTCACAAGTGAGAGTTAAGTGGAGAATGAATAATTCGTTCTAACATCAAAATAAAGATCCAATTTTTAACTTCCCTACACTCACTGAGCCACCAAACGAATACAGAAATATTCAGCAATAATAAATGAAAAGGTACCTCTCAACTGAACCTGATGAGACTGACTTGATATTAATGCCACCAACCTCACCATAAACCGCAATTGGATGCAAATTCGACATAAATATTGAAGAATTCGTAGATCCAAACAACGAATTGGTCTCCAAAACCATGGACTCCGACCCAAAATCTAACAACGTATTCTTAGCCTCTTCGTCAATACTCAAAATCTCACCTTGTCCTTCCATTGAAGAATCCGAAAGGCCCAAAACCCTTCAACCCGTTACCAATACCCGCACCAGCAAACCGCCCTCTCTGGATCAACACGTGTTCTTCAGCGCATCGGAGAACCAAGACTCTGATTTTGGGTCGAGGAGTACCGACTGATTCAGCCTTTGTAGGGAAGAGGAACAATCTGATGCGAGAGGGTGTAGAGGTAGAGGATGGGACAATGGGCTGAGATGAAATAAGACCGACGAAGGAGATATTCAAAACCATTATGCAAATCTAACCCATAGTTTCGTGCTTTCAGGTCTAGGTTGAGCGAGACGGGGAGAAAGTTAGGTTAGGGATGACTGAGGAATATGAGTTTGGGGAGAAGGGGTGGGTATCGGCCTTCTATAGTATAATATTAAAATATAATATATATTGTTTATTATATTATGCTTATTTTACATAATATTAAAAAAAATACTTCGAGTTAACTCCAGACTTTGTGTTCCTAACGACTCTGATTTGAAGTACAAGATCATGATGGAGGCACACAACACACCATTTACAATTCACCCTGGAAGTACCAAAATGTATCGTGATCTTCGACCTACATTTTGGTGGAGCAATATGAAGAGAGAGATCGCGAAGTTTATCTTGAGGTGTTTAACTTAATAATGTGTAAAGACAGAGCATCAAGTGCCAAAGGGTCCATTGCAACCACTTGAGATTCCGAAATGGAAGTGAGAACACGTTACCATGGATTTCGTTACGGGTCTTCCAAAGGTTTCTTAAGGCATAGATGCGATTTGGATTATTGTTGATAGATTAACCAAGTCTGCTCATTTCTTACCGATACGAGAGACTTATTCCATTGAACATCTTGCTCTTATGTACGTGAATGAAATTATGAGGTTGCATGGCATGCCAGTATCCATAGTTTCGGATCGTGACCCAAGATTCACTTCACGATTTTGGGTTAGCTTGCAGAAAGCTATGGGCACGGATTTACGATTCAGTTCGGCATACCATCCTCAAACAGACGGACAATCAGAGAGGACTATTCAAACTCTTGAAGATCTATTAAGACTCTGTGTTCTAGACTTTAAAGGGAGTTGGGATAAGTATTTACCATTAGTAGAATTCTCCTACAACAATAGTTATTAGGCAAGTATAGGTGTGGCTCCATTTGAAGTATTGTATGGTCGAAAGTGTGGCTCTCCAGTATGTTGGGATGAGGTGGGTGAAGCAATATTGTTGGGACCAGAGTTGGTACGTATGACTACAGAAAAGATTCAAATGATTCGATAATGTATACAAACGGCACAAGAGCGACAAAAGTGTTATGCGAATCTTCATCGAAAGGACGTGAAATTTGATATTGAGGATCATGAATTGTTACGTGTTGCTCCATGGAAAGGAGTTACAAGATTTGGGAAAAGAGAAAAGCTCAATCCACGATTTATTGGTCCATTTCAAATTCTTGACCGAGTAGGAAATGTGGCCTATAGACTCGCGTTACCTCCAAGCATGTCTTGTGTTCATAATATTTTTCACATATCTGTGCTTTGTAAATATGTGAAAGACCCAAACCACATTATTGAGTTAGAACCAGACGAGATAGCAGAAGACTTAACGTACGAGGATGTACCTGTCAAGATCTTGGATAGGAAGGAGCATGTCCTACGCACCAAGGTTATACCACAAGTTAAGGTTTTATGGAGGAACCATGCTATTGAGGAAATGACTTGGGAGTTGGAAACGGAAATGAAACTCGGTATCCTTACCTTTTCGAAACACCAGGTACGTACGTCAATTTCGAGGACGAAATTTCATAAGGAGGGGAGGCTGTAAGACCCTAACTTTTTATAAATGAAATTAAATTTTCTCTATTTATTATTTTGAAATAGTAAAGGTTGATTTGATTAATATGGTTAGTTATGGGTAAAATGCGCAAATATCTTAAATAAGCAAATGGTTATAAAATATTCTTTGTTGTCGGGAAATATTCGTTTGGTCGTGGAATATTCTTGCTGTCGGGGAATATTCGTACGACGGCGCAGCCTTTTGTGGGCCCCATAACGGAAAACGATTGGATGAAGAAAACGATAAGTATAAGTTATTTATAAATAACGGCGTAGTTGTTACCGTTAACACTTTTAGAATACCTGGTGGTTAAAACACAGTAATACGCGTTGTTGCACAGTAGCACACGGTATTGCATCAATTATTGATTCTTACGTAAGAAGGCACTACTCAATAATTGTTACAGTAATTACTGTTCAATATTTTATTTTATTGATTCAATAATTGCTACGTTGATATTTTATATTATTGTTGTTTCAATAATTGTCACTACACAGTATTTTTCATTATCAGATTAATAATTCATATTTGAATAATATTATTAGATAGTATTATTGGTAATATCTAGAAAGTTCTGTCTAAGGAGAGGTTTGGTCACCTAATTACGTGCCAATAAGGAGAAATCCTTATTGGAAAGCCCCCTCTTTTCTGGGAACGGCCTGGTTGTCTGTATTGTGATTCTGTAATATTATTTGTGAATAATTAATTATTGATTTATATGATAAGGAAAATATTCATTTTATGTGGATATAGATGAAGAAATTTTTTAAGGTGACAATTGTTGAAAATTGGTATTTTATCTTTTCTGATAAAATAATTCATTTAAATATATTATTATATTTTACTAATATAACAATGGTGATATTTTTACAATGAATGTGTGATATATGAATAAATGAGGAGGAAGAGTATTTTTGTTATAAAAAATATTTAAAACATGTTTTTCATGTTTGTGGACCCCAATTTTTGACTGAAATTTGATTATAGCCTGTAAAATCGTCCGTATGTGGATTTCAGTCAATTTCTGTTTAGAATTTGGAAAAACTTAAACTTATAAAGTTGTAGAGAATTGAATTTTCTATAGAATTGACATAAGATTTGAATTTTTCTGATAAAAGGGCTATTTATTATGAATTATTGAAGTTCCGGAATAATTGATTTTTGAAGTTTTAGTTATTTTTTTATGAAAAACATTTTTTGCAATTGGGTGGGCCCCACATGTGATATAAATGTGCTGAATTCAGTTGGTCTAAGGTGGGCTTGAAAAATTTTAATTATATTAATATTTTATTAAATTTTCTGCTTTGGTGTTCTAAGTATTTTTCTATAAATAGGGTGCTTAGGTTAGAATTAAAAATTACACCAGAAACTGAAATCTTCTCTCTCTATATTATCGAACGTATTTTTATGAGCATTTTGATACTTTGAGTGTTGTTATACGGTGCAAATTTCTTCAGCACTATATCCAGTATTCCAGTCAGAGGTACTATCTTTTTGGAGGTAAGGGATGTTATTTTTTTTATAAATGATATTATTTATTTCAATATTATTATGCCAAAATATTGATCTGAACTTTTTATCAAATTTGGAACTTTTAGTGTCGGGATTATTATTCACGTATACGACACTATTCACGTATACGGCACTATTCACGAATACGGCACTATTCACAAAAAATTAAATTTTTATTTTTTTTCTCCAAGATATCTATTATGGATACTAGCTTTGATTGTATCCATGTTTTGATCATTCTTAAATTTTACTCCACTATGGTTATTTATGAAGTATTTTTGAACATGGATTTTTTAAAGTACTAATCCTTAATATTTGTTCTTTTGTTTCACTGGATTCGTTTTTTTTAAAATATTTTTCATCATCTTCAGTCTTAAATGATGATATTACTGAATATCTTTGGCCTGTAGTACAAAGATGAATAATTTTCTGATGAATATCTTTGGCCCGTAGTGCAAAGATGAACAGGTGTTAAGATGAACATGACCAACTAATGAATATCTTTGGCCTGTACTGTAAAGATGAATATTTGATTCAAGATGTATATTGATTGATGTTATAGGGATAAAATATTGATGATGGACTTTTAAATTCATAGATGATAGTAGATTTCATCTACTTAATTTTTCTAATGAATTATTATTTCCGCTGCGAATATTGATTTAAAATTTGTTGTCTATTGAATTCTATTAAATTTTTCCCTGTTGAGGACTAACAATAATTTGTTCTATATTATCTTAGTCATAATATTCTTTGCTGGGATAGTTGAGCTCACCCTTTCCTTTTTGTTTCATTTTTCTTCTCAAGAGGTGAGAATGTAGCGAGTACTAGTCGGGGTATGAAATGATGGTTCTAGAAAGATGTTTTAGTAGTCCTCACCATTTTTGTCAAATAAAGTATCAATAATTGTTATGAGGACTTATTTGAGTGTGGATATTATCTAGAAGACAATATTTGTATTTTAAACTCACAGTTAAGTGTTGTCATATTTTGCACGATAATTGTATTAATAAAGTTGTAGTTATTTCTGTACCATGTATTTGGCGACTCAGAATGGGTGATGTATACCTATTTTGGGGGCGTCACAAATGCTCCTGCTGCTTTCATGGATATGATGAATCATGTGTTCAAGGAATATTTGGATCAGTTCGTTGTTGTCTTTATTGATGACATCTTCATCTATTTCAAAAGCCGTGAAGATCATGAACACCATTTGAAGCTGGTACTACAAAGGTTTTGTGACAACAAGCTATATGCCAAGTTGAAGAAATACAAGTTCTGGCTTGAGGAAGTAGCATTCCTTGGGCACGTGGTGTCAAAATATGGAGTATCTGTTGACCCGGCGAAGATAGAAGCAATACAAAGTTGAGAGCAACCAAAGTCGATGACTGAAGTACGTAACTTTCTGGCCTTAGCTGGTTATTATCGGAGATTCGTGGAAGGATTTTCTAGAATCGTTACTCCGTTAACTCAGATGACTCGAAAAGATACAAAATTCGTATGGAACGAAGAATGCGAGAAGAGTTTCCAAGAGCTCAAGAGGAGACTCATTTTGGTACCTATTCTAATAATATCATCTGGTTCAGATAGATTTGTTATCTATAGCGATGCTTCAGGCAAAGGGTTAGGATGTGTTCTCATGTAACATGAGAAAGTCATAGCATATGCCTCGCGACAACTCAAAGAATATGATAGGAATTATCCTACTCATGATCTGGAGTTGGCAACAGTCGTTTTCGCGTTGAAGATCTGGAGACACTACTTGTATGAGAAAAAAGTGGGGATTTATACGGATCATAAGAGCCTTAAATATTTCTTCACCCAAAAGAAACTCAACATGCGGCAACGACGTTGGCTCGAGCTGTTGAAAGATTATAATTATACCATCCAATACCATCCTGGAAAAGCGAACGTAGTAGCTGACGCATTGAGTAGAAGATCATATGCGGGTACGAGTGCAATATTGTCAACGCAAAGGCCCATTTTGTACAACTTACAAAGGATGGAGATAAAGTTAAAGGCTCCAAGTACCCACGTGATGACATCAAACATACGAGTAGAACCGATTTTAATCGATAAAGTTAAAGTTGCTCAAGCCACAGATCCGGAGCTGATGCGTATGAATAAGAAAGTACAAGAAGGTACTATTCCAGAAGCAAGAATCGATGAAGAAGGAATACTTCGAGTCAACTCCGGACTTTGTATTCCTAATAATTCTGACTTAAAGCATAGAATCATGATGGAGGCACACAACACACCGTTTGTGATCCATCCTGGGAGTATCAAAATGTATCATGATCTTCGACATACATTTTGGTGGAGCAATATGAAGAGAGAGATTGCGGAGTTTATCTCGAGGTGTTTAACTTGCCAACGTGTAAAGGCGGAGCATCAAGTGACAAAGGGTCCATTGTAACCACTTGAGATTTCGAAATAGAAGTGGGAACACATTTCTATGGATTTCGTTATGGGTCTTCCCAAGGTTTCTCAAGGCATAGATGCAATTTGGGTTATTGTTGATAGATTAACTAAGTCTGCTCATTTCTTGCCAATACGGGAGACTTATTCCCTTGAACGCCTTGTTCGTATGTACGTAAATGAGATTGTGAGATTGCATGGCATGCCATTATCCATAGTTTCGGATCGTGACCCAAGATTTTCTTCATAATTTTGGGTTAACTTACAGAAAGTTATGGGCACGAATTTACGTTTCAATTCGGTATACCATCCTCAAACGGACAGGCAATCAGAAAGGACTATTCAAACTTTTAAAGATCTATTAAGACTCTGTGTTCTAGATTTCAAAGGAAGTTGGGATAAGTACTTGCCATTGGTGGAATTCTCCTACAATAACAGTTATCAAGCAAGTATAGGCATGACTCCATTCGAAGCGTTGTATGGACGAAAGTGTCACTCTCCAGTATGTTGAGATGAGGTGGGAGAAGCAACGTTGTTGGGACCAAAGTTGGTATGAATGACTACAGAGAAGATCCAAATGATCAGACAACGTATACAAACGGCACAGGATCGACAAAAGAGTTATGCGGATCTTCATCGAAAGAATATGGAATTTAATATTGGGGATCATGTATTGTTACGTGTTGCTCTATGGAAGGGAGTTACAAGATTTGAGAAGAGAGAAAAGTTCAATCCACGATTTGTTGGTCCATTTGATATTTTTGACCGAATAGAAAATGTGGCCTATAGACTCGCATTACCTCTAAGCATGTCTCGTGTTCATAATGTTTTTCACATATCTATGCTTTATAAATATTTGAAAGACCCAAACCACATTATTGCGTTAGAACCAGACGAGATAGCCGAAGATTTAACGTACGAGGAGGTACCTGTCAAGATCTTGGATAGGAAGAAGTATGTCCTACGCACAAAGGTTATACCACAAGTTAAGATTTTGTGGAGGAACCATACTACTGAAGAAATGACTTAGGAGTTGGAATCGGAAATGAAAGCGAGGTACCCTCACCTTTTCGAAACACCAAGTACGTACGTCAATTTCGAGGATGAAATTTCATAAGGAGGGGAGGTTGTAAGACCCCAACTTTTAATAAATAAAAAATTGAATTTCCTCTAATTATTATTTTAAATAATAAGGTGTTAATTTGATATAATGCTTTGGTTATGAGTGAAATGTGTAAATTTTATAAAATAAGCAAGTGGTTATAAAATATTTATTATTGTCGGGTAATATTCGTTTGATCGTGGAATATTCTTGCTGTCGGAGAATATTCGTACGACGGCGCAGCCATTTGTGGGCCCCATAACGAAAAATGGTCGGATGAAAAAAACGACAAGTTTGAATTTTTATAAATAACGGCATAGTTGTTACCGTTAACACTATTAGAATACCCGGTGGTTAAAGTACAGTAATACGCGTGGTTGCACAGTAGCACATGGTATTGTACAATATTTTTGAATTATTGATTCTTACGTAAGAAGGCACTACTCAATAATTATTACAGTAATTACTGTTCAATATTTTATTTATTGATTCGATAATTGCTACGTTGATATTTTATATTATTGTTGTTTCAATAAATGTCACTGCACAGTATTTCTATTATCAGATCAATAATTCATATTATTTGAATAATATTATTAGTTAGCATTATTGATAATATCTAAGAAGTTCTGTCTAAGGAGAGGTTTGGTCACCTAATTGCGTGTCAGTACGAAAAAATCCTTATCGAAAAGCACCCTCTTTCCTGGGAACGACCTGGTTGTCATAATTGTGATTCTGTAATATTATTTATGAATAATTAATTATTAATTTATATGATGAGGAAATATTTATTTTTATGTGGATTTAAATGAATGAATTAATGCTGAGGTGTTTTATCAGTATTTTGTCGGAATGGATGTATTTAAAAATCGTCCGTATGTGAATTTCGTGCATTTTCTGTTTGAAATTTAGAAAAACTTTTTTCTAAAAAGTTATAGAGATTTAAATTTCCTATGAAATGGACATGAGACTCAAATTTTTCTAATAAAAGGGCTATTTATTA
Organism: Panax notoginseng; assembly: GCA_016801055.1. Classification (NCBI taxonomy): domain Eukaryota; kingdom Viridiplantae; phylum Streptophyta; class Magnoliopsida; order Apiales; family Araliaceae; genus Panax; species Panax notoginseng. Next base: position 143,778,913 of record CM029021.1, read on the forward strand.
AGAATTATTGAAGTTGCTGATTATTGTTTAAATTTAAAATATTTTAGAAATTTCTAGAATGGGTGGGCCCCACTTTTAGTTGGTGATAAATATGCTAAAATTTCATTTCAAAAGTGGTGAGCATGAATAGTAGCAGGTAAAGGCATCAGGTAGCAGGTTAGTCTGCTTTGGCGTTCTAAGCATTTTCCTATAAATATGGTGCTTAGTTAGAATTGAAAATCACACCAGAATCATAAGCTTTCTCTCTCTATATTATCGAGCGTATTTTTGTGAATATGTAGATACTTTGAGAGTTTCTATTCAGTACAAGTTTCTTTCATCCTTATACCCGATATTTCAGACGGAAGTACTGTTCTTTTGAGGTAAGAGATGTTATTTTCTTAGTAAATGATGTTATTCTTTCAATATCATTATACAGAAATATTAGTATAAATTTTATTATGGAATTTCTACCTTTTCGTGTCGAGTTACTATTCACGTATACGACACTATTTACGTATACGGTACTATTTACGTATACGGTACTATTCACGAGTACGACACTATTCACAGAAAAATAAATTTTTCTTTCTTTGTCCAAGTTGTCTATTGTGGTTACTATCTTTGATTGTATCCATATGTTGATCTTTATTTTTGAATTTTGCTCCACAATTGATTATTTAAAGAGTATTTTTGAACTTGGATAAACTGTTGTACGAATCCCTAATATTTGTCCTTTTATCTCACTGGATTCGTTTTTTTTAAAATATTTTTCATCATCCTCAGTCTTAAATAAAAATATTACTAAATATATTTGGCCTGTAGTGCAAAGATAAATGATTAACTGATAAATATATTTGGCCCGTAGTGCAAAGATGAACAGGTATTGAGATGAACATGACCAACTGGTGATATAAATGAATATCTTTGGCCTATAATGCAAAGATGAATATTTGATTCAAGATGTATATTGATTGATGTTACAGAGATAAAATATTGATGATAGACTTTTAAATTTTAGAAGATAGTAGAATTCATTCTCTACTTGACTCTTCTAATGGATTATTGTTTTCGCTGCAATTGTTGATATAAAACTCGTTGTCTATTATATTCTATCAGATTTTTCCTGTTGAAGACTACTGATAATTTGTTGTATATTATCTTAGTTATAATATCTTTTACTGGGCTAGTTGAGCTCACCCTTTTCTTTTTTGTTCCATTTTTCTTCTCAAGAGGTGATAATTTAATAGGAACTAGTCGGGGTATGGAGTGATTATTCAAGATAGTTATTTTTGTAGTCCTCACTATTTTTTAAAATAGTGTATCAATAATTATAATGAGGACTTATTTGAGTTTGAATATTGTCTAGAAGATAATATTTGTATTTAAACTCACAGTACGTGTTATCGTATTTTGCACGACAATTATAATAATAAAGTTGTAGTTATTTTCTGTACCATATATTTGGCGACTCAGAATGGGTGGTGTATACCTATTTTAGGGGCGTCACAATTTGTATTTAAACTCACAGCTTATGTGCTGTCGTATTTTGCACAACAATTGTATTAATGAAGTTGTATTTATTTCTGTACCATGTATTTGGCGACTCAGAATGGGTGATGTATACTTATTTTGGGGGCGTCACAGTTGGTATCAGAGCCATAAGTAAAGAGCCCCGAGCCTTTATCTGGTGACTTCCTATTGATGGGGATGCACCAAGCCAGACTCTCTGTAGGGGACACCGTTCTGTGGTGGAAAACTGATAGGTATCATTGTGAGGTGTTGTCCACGGTTGGGACATGAGTCACAGTTGGTATTAGAGCTTAGAGATATGGTCTCTGGCGGAGATCGGAGAATAGAACTAGGAGGGGAGAGACGAGTAAATACTTTGCTAGTGTGTCTTACCTAAGCTTATTTGTTAGACGATCATAATATAGAGGTATTATGTGGTATGTCAATTTCTTTAATTAACCCATGTTTTATGGCAGTATTTGAGAATGGCAGCTGAGAATGTTAATGAAGTGAATGAGACCGTGGAGACACCTTTAATCACCAACCAGGGGAACGTGCAATAGGAAGGCAATATTCCTCCTGTAAACAACACTACCGAACAAACGATGAATGATGGAATGTTTAGAAGCTTTTTGCAGTTCATGCAAAATCAGACGAGGGAAACTCGTGTACAAAATACGGGTGCAAATGATAGCAACGCGCGGCTTGTCACAGCCAAGCAGTTCAAAGAGTTGGGACCACCAGAATTTGTGGGAAATCCGGATCCGATCAAGGCGGGAACGTGGGTTAAATAAATTACCAAGATATTTGATGTCTTGGGATGCATGGAGGAACAGAAGGTTCCATTCGCCACCTTTATGTTCCGTGGTGAGGCAGACTACTAGTGGGAGTCTGTGATGTGTACCCAGCTAGCCGCACTCAATATGTCTTGGGAAACGTTTCAGAAACTATTTATTAACAAGTACTTTCTTGAAAGTATTCGTCATATGAAGAAGGTAGAGTTTATTAGACTGGAACAGAACAACATGACTGTGTCCCACTATGAGGCTAAGTTCACAGAGTTATCTAGGTTTGTACCTCATTTGGTAGAGAATGAGGAATGTATGAGGCGGATATTTCTGAGAGGCCTGAAACATGAAATTCGGCAATATTTTATCTCTCTTAAATTTTCTCTATATTCAGATGTTGTAAACAGGGCTTAATTATTAGAGCGAGATAATGAGTATGTTCAACCGAGGGACCACAACCAGGGTCATACCGGTGGCAGCAGTCATCGGAGCAATGGCAACCAGCGGGGAGGAAAATATTCGGATAAAAACGGTAACCACTCTGGTGGTAATCGTGGCCATGATAGTAGAAGAAGCGAGTCGGGGGGAGATTTCAAAAAGAGAAGGTACAACAATGATAACGTAAAGACGTCAGCACCAACATCAACTGTTTCTAGGAGAGGAGAACGATCACTAGTCGTTTGTTACAAATGCGGGAAAGAGAGACATATCAGCCCAAACTGCCCACAACAATCCAAAGTATGATATAACTATGGAAAGGAAGGTCATATAGCTAAAAATTATCTTGTAGGAAAACCAAGTCCAACGGGGATGATGACTTCAAAGACTGTCCCGAACAAGTCAAAGACGGTGGTTCCTTGAAGGGCTTTTGTCGTGACTGTCCAAAACGCGAGGAACTCGAACGAGATGATCACGAGTAAGCTAATCATAAATTCTTGCCAAGTTTATACCTTACTAGATATCGATTCTACCCATTCTTTTATCTCTCCTGCTTGTGCTCAACGTTTGAACTTGACTCCGGAGAAATTAGACTTTAACTTATCTGTTGAGACTCCGTTAGGAAAAACTTTCATTACATCAACTATTTATAAATCTTACTTGATCCAAGATGGCACCCTCACATTACCTGTTGATCATATCTCTTTAAAGATACTTGCATTTAATGTGATTTTAGGGATTGATTGGTTAACTACTCATCATGCCAAAATTGATTGTTTTCGTAAGGTTGTTAGTTTTCATATTCCTAACCAACCTGTCATGCGAATTCAAGCAACCAAACCACTAAAATTAATCACTGTCATATCAAGCCATAAAGCCTTTCGTTTATTGAAAAATAGATGTCAAGTTTTCTTAGCCCATGTTATGGACTTGAACAAAAACACGTCAGATTTGAATAATATTTCTGTTGTTAGTCAATTTCCTGATGTATTTCCTGAAGAACTTTCCGGTCTACCCCCAGAACGTGAAGTTGAATTCTTTATTGACCTTGAACCTAGTACAAAGCCCATTTCTAAAACCCCATATCGAATTACTCATATTGAACTTCAGGAGTTAAAGGTCCAACTACAGGAGTTGTTAGACATCGGTTTCATTCGTCCTAGTACATATCCTTGGGGTGCTCCTGTTTTATTCATAAAAAAAAAGATGGGAGTATGCGACTTTGTATTGACTATCGGGAATTGAACCACGTCACCATCAAGAATAGGTATCCGCTATCTCGCATTGATGACCTGCTCGACTAGTTGTAAGGAGCACAATTCTTTTCAAAGATTGATCTTCGTTCTGGATATTATCAGCTGAAGATTAAAACTGAGGATATTCCAAAGAATGCCTTCAGAACTCGGTACGGACATTATGAATTTTTAGTCATGTATTTTAGATTAAATAATGCTCCTGTTGCTTTCATGGATATGATGAACCGTGTGTTCAAAAAATATTTAGATCAGTTCGTTGTTGTCTTTATTGATGACATCCTCATCTACTCCAAAAGTCGTAAAGATCATGAACACCATTTGAAGCTAGTACTTCAAAGGCTTCGCGATAACAAGCTATATGCCAAATCGAAGAAATGTGAGTTCTGGCTTGAGGAAGTAGCATTCCTTGGGCACGTGGTGTCAAAATATAGAGTATCTGTTGACCCGGCGAAGATTTAAGCCATACAAAGTTGGGAGCAACCGAAGTCGGTGACCAAAGTACGTAGTTTTCTGGGCTTAGCTGGTTATTATCGGAGATTCGTGGAAAGATTTTCTCGAATCGCTACTACGTTAACTCAGCTGACTCGGAAAGATATAAAATTCGGTTGGAGCGAGGAATGCGAGGAGAGTTTCTAAGAGCTCAAAAGAAGACTCATTTCGGCACCTGTTCTGACAATACCATCTGGTTCAGATGGATTTGTTATCTACAGCGATGCTTCAGGCAAAGGGTTAGGATGTGTTCTCATGCAACATGAGAAAGTCATAGCCTATGCCTCGCGACAACTCAAAGAATATGAGAGGAATTATTCTACTCATGATTTGGAGTTGGCAGCAGTCGTTTTTGCGTTAAAAATATGAAGACACTACCTGTATGAGGAGAAAGTGGAGATTTATATGGATCATAAGAGCCTTAAATATTTCTTCACCCAAAAGGAACTCAGCATGCGGCAACGACGTTGGTTCGAGCTGTTGAAAGATTACGATCATACAATCCAATATTATCCTGAAAAAATAAACGTGGTAGCTGACGCATTAAGTAGAAGATCGTATGCGGGTACGAGTGCGATATTGTTAACGCAAAGACCCATTTTGTACGACTTATAAAAGAAGGAGATAGAGTTAAAGGCTCCAAGTACCCACGTGATAATATCAAACATACGAGTAGAACCAACTTTAATCGATAAAGTTAAAGCTGCTCAAGCCACATACCCAGAGCTGATACGTATGAAGAAGAAAGTACAAGAAGGTGTTATTCCAGAAGTAAGAATCGATGAAGAAGGAATACTTCGAGTCAACTCCAGACTTTGCATTCCTAACGATCTTGACTTGAAGCATAGAATCATGATGGAGGCACACAACACATCATTTGCAATTCATCCTGTGAGTACCAAAATGTATCATGATCTTCGACATACATTTTGGTAGAGAAATATGAAGAGAGAGATCGCGGAGTTTATCTCTAGGTGTTTAACTTGTCAACGTGTAAAGGCGGAGCATCAAGTACCAAAGGGTCCATTGTAACCACTTGAGATTCCGAAATGGAAGTGGGAACACATTACTTGTAAGACCCCAACTTATTAATGAATAAAATCAAATTTTCTTTAAATATTATTGTGAATAATAAGGGGTTAATTTGATATAATACTTTGGTTATGGGTGAAATGTGCAAATTTTACAAAATAAGCAAGTGGTTATAAAATATTCATTTTGTCGGGGAATATTCGTTTGGTCGTGGAATATTCTTGCTGTCGGGGAATATTCGTACGACGGCGCAGCCTTGTGTGGGCCCCATAACGGAAAGCGATTGGATGAAGAAAACGACAAGTAAAAGTTGTTTATAAATAACGGCGTAGTTGTTACCGTTAATACTGTTGGAATACCCGGTGGTTAAAATATAGTAGCACACGGTATTGCACCAATTATTGATTCTTACGTAAGAAGGCACTACTCAATAATTGTTACAGTAGTTATTATTCAATATTTTATTTTATTGATTCAATAATTGCTGCGTTGATATTTTATATTATTGTTGTTTCAATAATTGTTGTTGCACAGTATTTTCTATTATCAGATCAATAATTCATATTATTTGAATAATATTATTAGATAACATTATTGGCAATGTCTAGAAAGTTCTGTCTAAGGAGAGGTTTGGTCATCTAATTGCGCGCCAGTAAGGAAAAATCCTTATTGGAAAGCCCCCTCTTTCCTGGGAACGGCCTGGTTGTCATAAATGTGATTCTGTAATATTATTTGTGAATAATTAATTATTGATTCATATGATAAGAAAATATTTATTTTATGTGGATATAAATGAGGAATATATTTTTGTGGTTAAAAATGAAGGAGTTAATGTTGAGGTTTTTATCCGTATTTTTGTCAGAATGGAGGTATTAAAAATCAGGGTTTTTGAGATATTTTGCGGGGGTTATAATTTTTAATCCGACCGTTGGATCGTGGTAATTTTTGGATATGTTATACATATATAAGTTGAGTATATGCCCACAAATTTTGAACCGTTAAAAATGAACGTATGATTTATTATGAATTTTACAAGATGACTGGTTCAGAAATTGTTGAATTTTCGGAGTTTATCATTTTGATGGAAAATTCTAGAATTGGTGGGCCCCACTTGTGGTTGGTGAAGAAATGTGCTGAATTATATTTCAAATGTGGTGGGTGGGAATAGTAGCAGGTAAAGCCATCAGGTTGCAGGTCAAACCTACCAAAATTTTCCTATAAATAGAGGGCTAAGTTAGAATTGAAAATCACACCAGAAACAAGTTTTCTCTCTTTCTCTCTCTAGATTATTGAGTGTATTTTGTGAGTATTTAGATACTTTGAGAGTTTCTATTCATCAGAGCAAGTTTCTTTCAGCCTTATACCGGTATTCCGACCAGAAGTACTGATATTTTGAGGTAAGGGATATTATTTTCTTCTTAATGATATTATTTTCTTCAATATCATTATGCTGAAATATTGATATGAGTTTTTATCAAATTTGGAACTTTTTGTGTCGGGGTTACTATTCACGTATACGGCACTATTCACGTATACGGTACTATTCACGAATACGGCACTATTCACCGAAAAATAAAATTTTCCCTTTTTGTTCAAGATGTCTATTATGGTTACTATCTTTGATTGTATCCATGTTTTGATCTTTATTTTTGAATTCTGCTTCACAATTGATTATTATGAAGTATTATTGATCTTGGATAAACTGTTATACGAATCCCTACTATTTGTCCTTCTGTCTCACTGGATTCGTTCTCTTTAAGATATTTTTCATCATCCTCAGTCCTAAATGATGATATTACTGAATATCTTTGGCCTGTAGTGCAAAGATGAATATTTGGATAAAGATGATTATTAATTGATGTTACAGGGATAAAATATTGATGATGGACTTTTAAATCTTAGAAGATAGTAGAATTCTTTCTCTACTTGACTCTTCTAATGGTTTGCTGTTTCCGCTGCAGTTGTTGATCTAAAACTTGTTGTCGATTATATTCTATCAGATTTTTCCCTGTTGAAGACTAACGATAATTTGTTGTATATTATCTTAGTCATAATATTCTTTACTGGGCTAGTTGAGCTCACCCTTTTCCTTTTTGTTCCATTTTTCTTCTCAGGAGGTGAGAACATAGCAGGATCTAGTCGGGGTATGGAGTGATGGTTCTAGAAAGATGTTTTAGCAGTCCTCACTATTTCTGTAAAATAGTGTTTGAATAATTGTAATGAGGATTTATTTGAGTGTGGATATTGTCTAGAAGACAATATTTGTATTTAAACTCACAGTATGTGTTGTCGTATTTTGCACGACAATTGTATTATTGAAGTTGTAGTTTGCTTTCTGTACCATGTATTTGGCGACTCAGAATGGGTGTTGTATACCTATTTTGGGGGCGTCACAGTTGGTATCAGAGCTTAGGGATATGATCCCTGGCTGAGATGTGAGACAAGAACTAGGAGGGGAGAGACGGGGAATTCCTTCGCTAGTATGACCTGACTAAGTTTATTTGGTGTTTATTTGGTCGGTCAGAGTATAGGGATAATATATGACATGACTATTAACCCTTGTTTTATGGCAGTATTTAAGAATGGCAGCTGAGAACGTTAATAATGGAGTAAATCAGACCGTGGAGACACCTTTGATCACTACCCAGGGGAACGTGCAACAGGAAGGCAATATTCCTCCTGTAAACAACGTTACCGAGCAAACGATGAATGATGGAATGTTTAGGAGCTTTTTGCAGTTCATGCAAAATCAGACGAGGGAGACTCGTGTGCAGAATACGGGTGGAAATGATAACAACGCGCGGTTTGTCACAGCTAAGCAGTTCAAAGAATTGGGACCACCAGAATTTAAGGGAAAGCCGGATCCGATCATGGCGGAAACGTGGGTCAAGCAAATTACCAAGATATTTGATGTCTTGGGATGCACGGAGGAACAGAAGGTTCCATTCGCCACATTTATGTTCCGCGGTGAGGCAGACTACTGGTGGGAGTCTGTGAAGCGTACCCAGCCTGACGCACTCAACATGTCCTGGGAAACATTTCAAAAACTGTTCAATGACAAGTACTTTCCTGAAAGTATTCGTCATATGAAGGAGGTTGAGTTTATTAGACTGGAACAAAACAACATGACGGTGTCCCAGTACGAGGCGAAGTTTGCAGAGTTATCCAGGTTTGCACCTCATTTGGTCGAAAATGAGGAACGAATGACAAGGATGTTTCTGAGAGGTCTAAAACCCGAGATTCGGCAATATCTTATCTCTCATAAATTTTCTTTATATTCAGATGTTGTAAACAGGGCTCAATTATTAGAGCGAGATAATGAGTATGTGCAACCGAGGGACCACAACCAGGGTCATACCGGTGGCGGCAGTCATCGAAGCAATGAAAACCAGCAGGGAGGAAAACATTCGGACAAAAGCGGTAACCACTCTGGTGGTAATCGTGGTCGTGATAATAGAAGGAGCGAGTCGGGAGGAGATTTCAAGAAGAGAAGGTACAACAATGATAACGTGAAGACGTCAGCACAAACATCAACTGTTTCTAGGGGAGGAGAACGACCACCGGTCGTATGTTACAAATGTGGGAAAGAGGGACATATCAGCCCAAACTGCCCACAACAATCCAAGGTATGTTATAACTGTGGAAAGGAAGGTCATATAGCTCGAGAGTGTTCTGTAGCAAAACCAAGTTCAGCGGGGATGGTGACTCCAAAAGTTATCCCGGATAAGTCGAAATCAGCGGTTCCTGGAAGGGCGTTTGTCGTTACTGGCCAAAACGCGAGAAACCCGAACGAGGTGATCACGGGTAAGCTAATCTTGAATTCTTGCGAAGTTTATACTTTACTAGATACCGGTTCTACCCATTCTTTTATCTCTCCTGCTTGTGCTCAACGTTTAAACTTGACTCCGGAGAAATTGGACTTTAACTTATCTGTTGAAACTCCGTTGGGTGAAACCTTCGTTACATCTACAGTTTATAAATCTTGCATGATCCAAGTTGGCACTATCACATTACCTGTTGATCTTATCTCTTTAAAGATACTTGCTTTTGATGTGATTTTAGGAATTGATTGGTTAACCACTCATCATGCTAAAATTGATTGTTTTCGTAAGGTTGTTAGTTTTCATATTCCTAACCAACCTGTCATACGAATTCAAACTACTAAACCACTAAAATCAGTCACTGTCATATCAAGCCACAAAGCTATTCGTTTATTGAAAAACGGATGTCAAGCTTTCTTAGCCCATGTTATGGATTTGAACAAAGACAAGTCAGATTTGAATAATATTTCTATTGTTAGAGAATTTCCGATGTATTTCCTGAAGAACTTCCTGGTCTACCCCCAGAACGTGAAGTTGAATTCTTTATTGACCTTGAACTCGGTACAAAGCCCATTTCTAAAACCCCATATCGAATGGCTCCTATTGAACTTCAGGAGTTAAAAGTCCAACTACAGGAGTTGTTGGACATCGGTTTTATTCGTCCTAGTACGTCTCCTTGGGGTGCTCCTGTTTTATTCGTAAAGAAGAAAGACGGGAGTATGCGACTTTGTATTGACTATCGAGAATTGAACCATGTCACCATCAAGAATAGGCATCCGCTACCTCGCATTGATGACCTGTTTGACCAGTTGCAAGGAGCACAATTCTTTTCAAAGATCGATCTTCGTTCTGGATATCATCAGCTGAAGATTAAAACTGAGGATATTCCAAAGACTGCCTTCAGAACTCGGTACGGGCATTATGAATTCTTAGTAATGTCTTTTGGATTGACTAATGCTCCTGCTGCCTTCATGGATATGATGAACCGTGTATTCAAAGAATATTTGGATCAGTTCGTTGTTGTCTTTATTGATGACATCCTCATCTATTCCAAAAGCCGTGAAGATCATGAGCGCCATTTGAAGCTGGTACTGCAAAGGCTTCGTGAAAACAAGCTATATGCCAAACTGAAGAAATGCGAGTTCTGGCTTGAGGAAGTAGCATTCCTTGGGCACGTGGTGTCAAAACATGGAGTATCTGTCGACCCGGCGAAGATTGAAGCCATACAAAGTTGGGAGCAACCGAAGTCGGTAACCGAAGTACGTAGCTTTCTGGGCTTAGCTGGTTATTATCGGAGATTTGTGGAAGGATTTTCTCGAATCGCTACTCCGTTAACTCAGCTGACTCGGAAAGATACAAAATTCGTATGGAGTGAGGAATGCGAGAAGAGTTTCCAAGAACTCAAGAGGAGACTCATTTCGGCACCTGTTTTGACAATACCATCTGGTTCGGATGGATTTGTTATCTACAGCGATGCTTCAGGCAAAGGGTTAGGATGTGTTCTCATGCAACATGGGAAAGTCATAGCCTATGCCTCACGACAACTCAAAGAATATGAGAGGAATTATCCTACTCATGATTTGGAGTTGGCAGCAGTCGTTTTTGCGTTGAAGATCTGGAGACACTACCTGTATGGGGAGAAAGTGGAGATCTATACAGATCATAAAAGCCTCAAATATTTCTTCACCCAAAAGGAACTCAACATGCGGCAACGACGTTGGCTTGAGCTGTTGAAAGATTACGATCATACCATCCAATACCATCCTGGAAAAGCAAACGTAGTAGCTGACGCATTGAGTAGAAGATCATATGCGGGTACGAGTGCAATGTTTTTAACACAAAGGCCCATTTTGTATGACTTGCAAAGGATGGAGATAGAGATGAAGGCTCCAAGTACCCACATGATGATATCAAATATACGAGTAGAACCGACTTTAATCGATAAAGTTAAAGCTGCTCAAGCTACGGACATAGAGCTGATGCGTATGAAGAAGAAAGTGCAAGAAGGTGCTATTCCAGAAGCAAGAATCGATGAAGAAGGAATACTTCGAGTCAACTCCAGACTTTGTGTTCCTAACGATTTTGACTTGAAGCATAGAATAATGATGGAGGCACACAACACACCGTTTGCAATCCATCCTGGGAGTACCAAAATGTATCACGATCTTCGACATACATTTTGGTGGAGCAATATGAAAAGAGAGATCGCGGAGTTTATCTCGAGATGTTTAACTTGTCAACGTGTAAAAGCGGAGCATCAAGTACCAAAGGGTCCATTGCAACCACTTGAGATTCCGAAATGGAAGTGGGAACACATTACTATGGATTTTGTTACGGGTCTTCCCAAGGTTTCTCAAGGCATAGATGCGATTTGGGTTATTGTTGATAGATTAACCAAGTCCGCTCATTTCTTGCCGATACGTGAGACTTATTCCCTTGAACGTCTTGCTAGTATGTACGTGAACGAGATTGTGAGATTGCATGGCATGCCAGTATCCATAGTTTCGGATCGTGACCCAAGATTCACTTCACGATTTTGGGTTAGCTTGCAGAAAGCTATGGGCACGGATTTACGATTCAGTTCAGCATACCATCCTCAAACGGACGGACAATCAGAGAGGACTATTCAAACTCTTGAAGATCTATTAAGACTTTGTGTCTTAGATCTCAAAGGGAGTTGGGATAAGTACCTACCATTGGTGGAATTCTCCTACAACAACAGTTATCAGGCGAGCATAGGTATGGCTCCATTTGAGGCGTTGTATGGAAGAAAATGTCGTTCTCCAGTATGCTGGGACGAGGTGGGTGAAGCAACATTGTTGGGACCAGAATTGGTACGCATTACTACAGAGAAGATCCAAACGATTCGACAACGTATACAAACGGCACAGGATCGACAAAAGAGTTATGCGGATCTTCATCGGAAGGACGTGGAATTTAATATTGGGGATCATGTATTGTTACGTGTTGCACCATGGAAGGGAGTTACAAGATTTGGGAAGAGAGGAAAGCTCAATCCAAGATTTGTTGGTCCATTTGAGATTCTTGAGCGAATAGGAAATGTGGCATATAGACTCGCATTACCTCCAAGCATGTCTCGTGTTCATAATGTTTTTCACATATCTATGCTTCGTAAATATGTTAAAGACCCGAACCACATTATTGAGTTAGAACCAGACGAGATAGCTGAAGATTTAACGTACGAGGAGGTACCTGTTAAGATCTTGGATAGGAAAGAGCATGTCCTACGCACGAAGGTTATACCACAAGTTAAGGTTTTGTGGAGAAACCATGCTATTGAAGAAATGACCTGGGAGTTGGAATCAGAAATGAAAGCGAGGTATCCTCACCTTTTTGAAACATCAGGTACGTACGTCAATTTCGAGGACGAAATTTCATAAGGAGGGGAGGTTGTAAGACCCCAACTTATTAATGAATAAAATCAAATTTTCTCTAAATATTATTGTGAATAATAAGGGGTTAATTTGATATAATACTTTGGTTATGGGTGAAATGTGCAAATTTTGCAAAATAAGCAAGTGGTTATAAAATATTCATTTTGTCGGGGAATATTCGTTTGGTCGTGGAATATTCTTGCTGTCGGGGAATATTCGTACGACGGCGCAGCCTTGTGTGGGCCCCATAACGGAAAGCGATTGGATGAAGAAAACGACAAGTATAAGTTGTTTATAAATAACGGCGTAGTTGTTACCGTTAATACTGTTGGAATACCCGGTGGTTAAAATACAGTAGCACACGGTATTGCACCAATTATTGATTCTTACGTAAGAAGGCACTACTCAATAATTGTTACAGTAGTTATTATTCAATATTTTATTTTATTGATTCAATAATTGCTGCGTTGATATTTTATATTATTGTTGTTTCAATAATTGTTGCTGCACAGTATTTTCTATTATCAGATCAATAATTCATATTATTTGAATAATATTATTAGATAACATTATTGGCAATGTCTAGAAAGTTCTGTCTAAGGAGAGGTTTGGTCATCTAATTGCGCGCCAGTAAGGAGAAATCCTTATTGGAAAGCCCCCTCTTTCCTGGGAACGGCCTGGTTGTCATAAATGTGATTCTGTAATATTATTTGTGAATAATTAATTATTGATTCATATGATAAGAAAATATTTATTTTATGTGGATATAAATGAGGGATATATTTTTGTGGTTAAAAATGAAGGAGTTAATGTTGAGGTTTTTATCAGTATTTTTGTCGGAATGGAGGTATTAAAAATCAGGGTTTTTGAGATATTTTGCGGGGGTTATAATTTTTAATCCGACCGTTGGATCGTGGTAATTTTTGGATATGTTATACATATATAAGTTGAGTATATGTCCACAAATTTTGAACCGTTAAAAATGAACGTATGATTTATTATGAATTTTACAAGATGACTGGTTCAGAAATTGTTGAATTTTCGGAGTTTATCATTTTGATGGAAAATTCTAGAATTGGTGGGCCCCACTTGTGGTTGGTGAAGAAATGTGCTGAATTATATTTCAAATGTGGTGGGTGGGAATAGTAGCAGGTAAAGCCATCAGGTTGCAGGTCAAACCTACCAAAATTTTCCTATAAATAGAGGGCTAAGTTAGAATTGAAAATCACACCAGAAACAAGTTTTCTCTCTTTCTCTCTCTAGATTATTGAGTGTATTTTGTGAGTATTTAGATACTTTGAGAGTTTCTATTCATCAGAGCAAGTTTCTTTCAGCCTTATACCGGTATTCCGACCAGAAGTACTGATATTTTGAGGTAAGGGATATTATTTTCTTCTTAATGATATTATTTTCTTCAATATCATTATGCTGAAATATTGATATGAGTTTTTATCAAATTTGGAACTTTTTGTGTCGGGGTTACTATTCACGTATACGGCACTATTCACGTATACGGTACTATTCACGAATACGGCACTATTCACCGAAAAATAAAATTTTCCCTTTTTGTCCAAGATGTCTATTATGGTTACTATCTTTGATTGTATCCATGTTTTGATCTTTATTTTTGAATTCTGCTTCACAATTGATTATTATGAAGTATTATTGATCTTGGATAAACTGTTATACGAATCCCTACTATTTGTCCTTCTGTCTCACTGGATTCGTTCTCTTTAAGATATTTTTCATCATCCTCAGTCCTAAATGATGATATTACTGAATATCTTTGGCCTGTAGTGCAAAGATGTATGATTACTTGATGAATATCTTTGGCCTGTAGTGCAAAGATGAACAGGTGTTGAGATGAACATGACCGACAGGTGATACAAATGAATATCTTTGGCCTGTAGTGCAAAGATGAATATTTGGATAAAGATGATTATTAATTGATGTTACAGGGATAAAATATTGATGATGGACTTTTAAATCTTAGAAGATAGTAGAATTCTTTCTCTACTTGACTCTTCTAATGGTTTGCTGTTTCCGCTGCAGTTGTTGATCTAAAACTTGTTGTCGATTATATTCTATCAGATTTTTCCCTGTTGAAGACTAACGATAATTTGTTTGTATATTATCTTAGTCATAATATTCTTTACTGGGCTAGTTGAGCTCACCCTTTTCCTTTTTGTTCCATTTTTCTTCTCAGGAGGTGAGAACATAGCAGGAACTAGTCGGGGTACGGAGTGATGGTTCTAGAAAGATGTTTTAGCAGTCCTCACTATTTCTGTAAAATAGTGTTTGAATAATTGTAACGAGGACTTATTTGAGTGTGGATATTGTCTAGAAGACAATATTTGTATTTAAACTCACAGTATGTGTTGTCGTATTTTGCACGACAATTGTATTATTGAAGTTGTAGTTTGTTTTCTGTACCATGTATTTGGCGACTCAGAATGGGTGTTGTATACCTATTTTGGGGGCGTCACATTACTATAGATTTCGTTACGAGTCTTCCCAAGGTTTCTCAAGGCATAGATGCGATTTGGGTTATTGTTGATAGATTAACCAAGTCTGCTCATTTCTTGCCTATATGGGAGACTTATTCCTTTGAACGTCTTGTTCATATGTACGTGAATGAGATTGTGAGATTGCATGACATGCTAGTATCTATAGTTTCGGATCATGACCCAAGATTCACTTCACGATTTTGGGTTAGCTTGCAAAAAGCTATGGGCACAGATTTACTATTCAGTTCGGCATACCATCCTCAAACGGACGGGCAATCAGAAAGGACTATTCAAACTCTTGAAGATCTATTAAGACTATATGTCCTAGATTTCAAAGGAAGTTGGGATAAATACTTACCATTGGTGGAATTCTCCTACAACAACAGTTATCAAGTAAGTATAGGCATGGCTCCATTCGAGGCGTTGTTTGGAAGAAAATATCGTTCTCCAGTATGCTGGGACAAGGTGGGTGAAGCAATGTTGTTGGGACCAGATTTAGTACGCATTCGACCCGACAAACTTAGCCCAGGCCCGCGGGCCGCCACGGGCTGGGTTTTGGGCTGTATTTTTTTAGCCCAATAAAACTCGGGCCTTTTTAGCCTGCCTGTTTTTGGCACGACCCGTGAAGGCCTGGCCCGCGGGTGGCTCGATCCGGCCTATGGCCCGCGACTTTTTTTTAAAAAAAAAATAAAATGTTGCTACTTGTAGGTTATGAGGCTTGAACACAGGACTTGTAAGTAAATAAATAAGAGTTCAAACCAACTGAGCTACAACATTTGTTTATTTTTAATGCAATCTTCAATATATTTTTATTCATTTTTAGCCTTGTTTATTTTTAGGCTAGAGCAGTAATTAATGACAGGATATATTTTAAATATTATTAAAATAAATATAAAAATATCGTGAAATTATATGGACAATAATAAATACGTTTTGTTATTATATTTATTATTGTATATTTCACAGAATGCTTATCAATATGGACATTAGCAATAAACATAATGTATCCTTATGATATCTATTTATATATATCTATATACACATATAATATTATTAATAATATCAAACCAGATTCCT
This sequence comes from Panax notoginseng, assembly GCA_016801055.1. NCBI lineage: Eukaryota > Viridiplantae > Streptophyta > Magnoliopsida > Apiales > Araliaceae > Panax > Panax notoginseng. The sequence continues at coordinate 143,795,207 of CM029021.1, forward strand.
AATTGCATATTCATTCCTTATATACATAATCAATCAATGGTACATATGCTTGTCCTGGTGGTTGCTATATATATATATATATATATAATCAATCAAAATTTCACCGCCACTCTTTTTTCTTTTTGACTTTGGTTATGTAGTTATTATCATTTTTCGAATGAAAATACAAAACACATTTTATTATTTTTAAAAGTTAAATAAATTATATTAATTTTAAAGTATAATTTTAAAAAATCAAATTTGATTATATACTTTGAAAGTAATTTATAATACTATTAAAATTTTAATTGATTGAGATATGTAGTTACTGTAGGTAATTAGAATTATTGTTTATTATAAATTATTTTATTATTTGCAATAGTTATTATTATTACTATTTTTGGTGTAACAAGATTTTACAACAATAAAAAAAATAGAGGAAGAAGCCCGCGGGCCGAACCGGGCCGGCCCAACCCTGGCCACGGGCCTCATATTATCAGCCTGCCAAAACCCGGGCCATTTTGGCCCGGCCCGGGCCCGCTCGCCCGCCCGTTTGCCACCTCTAGTACGCATAACTACAGAAAAGATCAAAACAATTCGACAATGTATACAAACGACACAGGATCGACAAAAGAGTTATGCGGATCTTCATCGAAAGGACGTGGAATTTAATATTGGGAATCATATATTGTTACGTATTGCTCCATGGAAGGGAGTTACAAGATTTGGGAAGAGAGGAAAGCTCAATCCACGATTTGTTGGTCCATTTGAGATTCTTGACCGAATAGAAAATGTGGCCTATAGACTCGCATTACCTCCAAGCAGGTCTCGTGTTCATAATATTTTTCACATATTTATGCTTCGTAAATATGTGAAAGACCTGAACCACATTATTGAGTTAGAACCAGACGAGATAGCCGAAAATTTAACGTACGAGGAGGTACTTATTAAGATCTTGGATAGGAAAAAGCATATCCTACGCACCAAGGTTATACCACAAGTTTAGCTTTTGTGGAGAAACCATACTATTGAAGAAATGACCTAGGAGTTGGAATCAGAAATAAAAGTGAGGTATCCTCACCTTTTTGAAACACCAGGTGCGTACGTCAATTTCGAGGACGAAATTTCATAAGGAGAGGAGGTTGTAAGACCCTAACTTTTTAATAAATAAAATTAAATTTCCTCTATTCTTTATCTTGAAATAATAAGGTATTAAGTGATATGATGCTTTAGTTATGGGTGAAATGTGCAAATTTTGTAAAATAAGCAAGTGGTTATAAAATATTCATTGTTGTCGGGAAATATTCGTTTGGTCGTGGAATATTCTTGCTGTTGGGGAATATTCGTAAGACGGCGCAACCATTTGTGGGTCCCATAACGAAAAATGGTCGGAAGAAGAAAACGACAAGTTTGAGTTTTTATAAATAACGCGTAGTTGTTACCGTTAACACTGTTGGAATACCCGGTGGTTAAAGTACAGTAATACGCGTGGTTGCACAGTAGCACATGGTATTACACAATATTGTTGAATTATTGTTCCTTACGTAAGAAGACACTACTCAATAATTGTTACAGTAATTACTGTTCAATATTTTATTTTATTGATTCAATAATTGCTACGTTGATATTTTATATTATTGTTGTTTCAATAATTGTCACTGCACAGTATCTCCATTATCAGATCAGTAATTTATATTATTTGAATAATATTATTAGATAACATTGTCGGCAATGTCTAAGGCAAAGTTCAGTCTTAAGGAGAGGTTTGGTCACATAATTGCGCGCCAGTAAGGAGAAATTCTTATCGGAAAGCCCTATCTTTCCTAGGAACGACCTGGTTATCATATTGTGATTCTGTAATATTATTTGTAAATAATTAATTATTAATTTATATGATAAGAAAATTTTTATCTTATGTGGATGGATAGGAAAATATTTATTTTGTGTGGATATAAATGAAAAAATTAATGTTGAGGTATTTTATCAGTATTTTTGTCGAAAAAGAGGTGTTAAAAATTGTCTGTATGTGGATTTCGGTCATTTTTCGTTTAGAATTTGGAAAAACTTAAATCTACAAAGTTGTAGAGAATTTAATTTCCTATAAAATGGATGTAAAATTCTTATTTTTCTGATAAAAAGGTTATTTATTATGAATTATTGAAGTTTTGAAAATAAATATTTTTATTAAAATTATGGGTAGGATCCACTTTTGTTTTTGGTGGAAAAATGGGCTGAGATTTTTTTTTAAATGTGGAGTGCTGAACTTAGTCATGGGGTGTGCGTGACAATTGTGATAAAATATTAATATTTTATTAATTTAGTATGCTTTGGCATTCTAAGCATTTTCATATAAATAGGTGCTTATGTTAGAATTGAAAATTACACCAGAAACATAAGTTTTCTCTCTCTATATTATCGAGCTTATTTTTGTGAGTATTTAGATACTTTGAGAGTTGCTATTCAGTACAAATTTTCTTCAACCTTATACTCGATATTTCAGCTGGAAGTACTGTTCTTTTGAGGTAAGGGATGTTATTTTTTTCGTAAATGATATTATTTTCTTCAATATCATTATGCCGAGATATTGATATGAATTTTATTATGGAATTTCTACCTTTTTATGTCGGGGTTACTATTCACGTATACGACACTATTCACGTATACGGCAGTATTCACAGAAAATAAAATTTTCTCTTATTTGTCCAAGATGTCTATTATGGTTACTATATTTGATCGTATCCATATTTTGATCTTCATTCTTGAATTTTACTCCACTATGGTTTATTATGGAGTATTTTTTTGAACTTGATTTATCTAAAGTAGGAATCCCTAATATTTGTCCTTTTATCTCACTTGATTCGTTTCTTTAAAATATTTTTCATCATTCTCAGTCCTAAATGATGATATAACTGTATATCTTTGGTCTGTAGTGCAAAGATGAATGATTACCTGATGAATATCTTTGGCCCGTAGTGCAAAGATGAACAGGTGTTGAGATGAACATGACCAACTGGTGATACAAATGAATATGTTTGGCACATAGTGCAAAGATGAATATTTGATGCAAGATGTATATTGATGGATGCTACAAGGATAAAATATTGATGATGGACTTTTAAATTCATAGATAATAGTAAATTTCATTCTCTACTTAACTCTTCTAATGAATTGTTATTTTCGCTACGAATATTAATCTAAAACTGGTTGTCTATTATATTTTATCTGATTTGTTGAAAGCTAACGATAATTTGTTGTCCATTATCTTAGTCATAATATTCTTTACTGTGCTAGTTGAGCTCACCTTTTTTCTTTTTATTCTATTTTTCTTCTCAGGAGGCGAGAATATAGCAGGAACTAGTCGGGGTGTGGAGTGATATTTTCAGTCAGTTGTGTTAGTTGTGACGCCCCCAAAATAGGTATACAACACCCATTCTGAGTGGCCAAATATATGGTACAAAAAGAAAACTACAACTTCAATAATACAATTGTCGTGCAAAATACGACAACACATACTGTGAGTTTAAATACAAATATTGTCTTCTAGACAATATCCACACTCAAATAAGTCCTCATTACAATTATTCAAACACTATTTTACAGAAATAGTGAGGACTGTTAAAACATCTTTCTAGAACCATCACTCCATACCCCGACTAGATCCTGCTATGTTCTCACCTCCTGAGAAGAAAAATGGAACAAAAAGGAAAAGGGTGAGCTCAACTAGCCCAGTAAAGAATATTATGACTAAGATAATATACCAACAAATTATCGTTAGTCTTCAACAGGGAAAAATCTGATAGAATATAATCGACAACAAGTTTTAGATCAACAACTGCAGCGGAAACAGCAAACCATTAGAAGAGTCAAGTAGAGAAAGAATTCTACTATCTTCTAAGATTTAAAAGTCCATCATCAATATTTTATCCCTGTAACATCAATTAATAATCATCTTTATCCAAATATTCATCTTTGCACTACAGACCAAAGATATTCATTTGTATCACCTGTCAGTCATGTTCATCTCAACACCTGTTCATCTTTGCACTACAGGCCAAAGATATTCATCAAGTAATCATACATCTTTGCACTACAGGCCAAAGATATTCATTAATATCATCATTTAGGACTGAGGATGATGAAAAATATCTTAAAGAGAACGAATCCAATGAGACAGAAGGACAAATAGTAGGGATTCGTATAACAGTTTATCTAAGATCAATAATACTTCATAATAATCAATTATGAAGCAGAATTCAAAAATAAAGATCAAAACATGGATACAATCAAAGATAGTAACCATAATAGACATCTTGGACAAAAAGGAAAAATTTTATTTTTCGGTGAATAGTGCCGTATTCGTGAATAGTGCCGTATACGTGAATAGTAATCCCGACACAAAAAGTTCTAAATTTGATAAAAAAAACTCATATCAATATTTCAGCATAATGATATTGAAGAAAATAATATCATTTAAGAAGAAAATAATATCCCTTACCTCAAAATATCAGTACTTCTAATCAGAATATCGGTATAAGGCTGAAGGAAACTTGCACTGATGAATAAAAACTCACAAAGTATCTAAATACTCACAAAATATACTCAATAATCTAGAGAGAGAAAGAGAGAAAACTTGTTTCTAGTGTGATTTTTAATTCTAACTTAGCCCTCTATTTATAGGAAAATGTTAGTACGCCGAAGCAGACTTAACCTGCAACCTGATGGCTTTACCTGCTACTATTCCCACCCACCACATTTGAATAAAAATCTCAGCACATTTCTTCACCAACCAAGAGTGGGGCCCACCAATGCTAGAATTTTCTGCCAAAATGATAAATTCCGTAACTTCTATAATTTCTGAACCAGTCATCTCGTAAAATTCATAACAAATCATACGTTCATTTTTAACGGTTCAAAATTTGTGGACATATACTCAACTTATATATGAATAACATATCCAAAAATTACCGCGATCCAACGGTCGGATTAAAAATTATAACCCCCGCAATATTTCTCAAAAACCCTGATTTGATTTTTAATACCTCCATTCCGACAAAAATACTGATAAAACACCTCAACATTAACTCCTTCATTTTTAACCATAAAATATATCCAACATTTATATTTACATAAAATAAATATTTCCTTATCATATGAATCAATAATTAATTATTCACACTTAATATTATAGAATCACATTTATGACAACCAGGCCGTTTCCAGGAAAGAGGGGGCTTTCTAATAAGGATTTCTCCTTACTGGCGCGCAATTAGATGACCAAACATTTCCTTAGACAGAACTTTCTAGACATTGCCAATAATGCTATCTAATAATATTATTCAAATAATATGAATTATAAATTATCTGATAATAAAAAATACTGTGCAGCAACAATTATTGAAACAACAATAATATAAAATATCAACGCAATAATTATTGAATCAATAAAATAAAATATTGAACAGTAACTACTGTAATAATTATTGAGAAGTGCCTTCCTTCGTAAGAATCAATAATTGGTACAATACCGTGTGCTACTGTATTTTAACCATCGGGTATTCCAATAGTGTTAACGGTAACAACTACGCCGTTATTTATAAAAACTCAATTTTTGTTGTTATCTTCATCCAATCGTTTTCCGTTATGGGGCCCAAAAATAGCTGCGCCGTCGTACGAATATTCCCCGACAGAAATAATATTCCACGACCACACGAATATTCACCGATAAAAAATGAATATTTTATAACCACTTGCTTATTTGAAATATTTATGCATTTTACCCATAACTAACCACATTAATCAAATCAACCCTTTCTATTTCAAAATAATAAATAGAAGAAATTTAATTTTATTTATTAATAAGTTGGGGTCTTACATTAGTAATCCTCACTATTTTATAAGATAGTGTGATAATAATTGTAATGCGGACTCCTTTTGAGTTTAAATACTGTCTATTAGGCAATATTTGTATTTAAACTCACAGTTTATGTGTTGTCGTATTTTGCACGACAATTATATTAATGAAGTTGTATTTGTTTCTGTACCATGTATTTGGCAACTCAGAATGGGTGATGTATACCTATTTTGGGGGCGTCACACATCCGTTAAACGTATTTACGTTTAAGTTTTGGTAACCTCACGTGTCCATCGAATAATCGATGAAAAATACATTTGTTTATTCATACTCAGACTTAGCTTTGAATCCATACCAAACAATTGGCATAGGATAGCGTTATCAATACTATATTGAAAGACTTGTAAACAAATCAATTAAACTCTTTAAGATTAGTCTACTCGAGTTAAAACTGGTATCGACCCTTTCGTAAAACAATTCATGCATCTCATAACATGAATCACAAAAAACTTGGCTAACACAAAGGTTAGACAAGCGTTAAGAAAATTTGCCTTCAAACGTCTTCAAATTAATATTCAACACTTCTCAGTTTTTATAGTATCTACATGATATATTCATATAGCACACTATAATTAGTTACCAAATAATCAAATCACATTGTTTTTACCAACTTCTTTCTCTTCTATAACTTAACCGAATTTATTTCGCTAATAATACTCGTCTATAGTTACTTATCCTTCTTTACGGTTTATTACCGTTCTTTCGTCACTAAACCAACATTTCATAACCATTGGTTAAGTACCATAGTAATTGATTACGGTTTACCTTTCTTACACATTACGTTCTTCATTTAATCACTAGTTAAACAACATTGAATTCCTAAAGTCATCACCATATATGTGACATATGAATGGTCTTAACATGCATATGAAGTATATATACTTGCCCCATAATTTTCATGCAATAATTGGGTTCAAAAACTAACTAAGTTAACCTTTTTCCACTACCGGCGCTGCGGCGCCAACTTCAAGTACAATAATGGCGCTGCGGCGCCACTTCACAGTACCCGATCCCTCGTCTAGACGCTGCGGCACGAGACTCATGCTTATGAGTGGCGCTGCGACGAGACTCTGCAGTGGCCACTCCTCTCGCCCCGGCGCTGCGGCGCGGGTGTTAAAGCTTGGGGTGGCGCTGTGGCGCCGACCCTGAGCCTCAAATAATTTTGACAATTTTCTTATTCTGTGAATTTCCCGGGCTCATAACTTATTCATTTTAAGTCCGAATTGGCTCGTTCAAAAGCTATTAGTTCACAAATCACATGCACAATGATTTCATTAGAAAATATTTCATTTTAGAATCTTTTAACACGGAATTCACTTATTAGCTTATTATTGCGCGTTCGTTTAACATTCGTGAGCGTTTATAGCTCGTTTCTTCGTTCTAAGTCGGAATCCAACAATTCTTGAGTCCACGACTCTTGAATACCTTATCTTACGTTATGCCATTGAAAACCAAGGTTTTCACATTACACGGCAACTTTCGACTACTAATCCGAGATTTCTATGTTTTCAACATTTAACGTCTAATTTCGCCATAACTTCGTTACTTGAGTTTTTTATGCCAAATTAAATGGAACAACTCCATTGATTCATCATCTACACCCTAACCAAACAAGATGCACATACCCTATGATGATTTTCAATTTGTCCATCAACAACCAAATAAACGCTTAATGGTTTTCTTTGATTTAAAACTTACTTAAACTCTTATGATTACTAATCATACATGACTTATAATGGTTTAATCCATTACTAGCCATCCTTATTACTCCGAAAGAGACATGCTCCACTAATTCATACTTCTCTGCAAAAAAGAAATCGAAAAAGATCGAAGACTAACGTTTACGTAAAATTACCTTAAGATTCTTTGCGTTCTTGATAAAGCTTGAATGTTTTGTTTTGAACTCATTTGATTACTTGTTAAAGTACTTCTCTCTCTCTCTCTCAATATATTGGTCTAGAGTTGGTGAACAACAAATAAACCAACCCAAGCTTCCTATTTATAGAAAAGTCTAATGGAGGGCATAATGGTCATTAAGCTAAACTCCTTACTATTCATGGCTTAGCCACCAAGTAATCACTTTACTTGGTGACCAAGTGGCCGACCCACATTATGAGACCCCGAATTTTATGAAATAAAAGTATTCAATTTTTCTATTTTGGTAAATGACTAAATTGATAAAAGGTTAAAGTTAAGGGTGATGTGTGATTTTTTTTAAAGTAAACAAGTTGTCATAAAATACCTAGTCACTATTCACTTTAATATTGTTCACTCGAGTATTTGGAACACTTTTTGTGTCAGAGTTACTATTCACGAGTTACTATTCACGGGTTACCATTTACGGGCTACTATTCACCCAAATTACTATTCACTCTAGTATTGTTCACTCAGGTATTTGAGACACTTTTTGTGTTGGAGTTACTATTCACGAGTTACTATTCATGGGTTACTATTCACCCAAATTACTATTCACTCTAGTATTGTTCACTCGAGTATTTGGGACACTTTTTGTGTCGAAGTACTATTCATAAGTTACTATTCACGGAGAATATTCTTTTTGTCAGGAAATATCCGTACGACGGTACAATCATTGGTGGACCCCACAACGGAATTATTGTCGGATTGAGAAAACGACAAAAATATTTTATAAAAACAACGGTGAAAGTTTTACCGTTGATACTGTTGAACTACTTGGTAGTAAAAGTACAGTAATACGTGTGGTTGCATAGTAGCACACGGTATTGATTATTAATACTTATGTAAGAAGTCACTCAGCTTGATTCAATTATTGTCAATTAATAATCTGAATTATTTAGCGATAATGAAGTTTTGTTTTATTCGTATTATTAACGTAATAAAACAGAAACATCTTTTTATATAAAACAGAATACTTTATTAAAGTTATTCTATAAATAAAATATATTATATTTTATTATGCATAGTGTTGCATAGTATTTGCATAGTAAAATTCTTTTTATATAAATAGAATATATTATATTTTATTTAAAAGATTTTTCTTTAAATATGGACTGTCAGATTAAAGTAAATCAATCTGGACCGTTCATAGATTAGTTACTATGCATTCTATTTTCCTATAAATAGAAGCTCATTCCTTCATTATTTTCTTAGGAATTCACTGAAACTCTAGAGAGAGAAACTATAGAGAGAATTCTTCTTCTATAATCTTGAGCGTATTTCTTTAGAGTTTAAGAAAGCTTTGAGCGTAGTACAAGTTTTCTTCGAGTATATCCTCGCCCTACTAGTCGGAATACTTTTCTTTCAAATGTAGGGAATATTATTTGTTGTACTCATAAGGGGTGTTATTCTTTCTTATTCATGAAGAGAACTTCTGTTATTCCATTCTTTATTATTCTGTTGGAATAACCTGTACGTGCGGTTTACCCTATATTTGGTTGAATGACCTGTATATGCGGTTTACCCAATACTTGGTGATCTTCTTTTATTATTCCGTATTTACGATTCTGTCGGAATATCCTGTCGGTGTGAATTTCACATGACCTGGTTCCATCATTTATTATTCCGTATTTACGATTCTGTCGGAATATCCTGTCGGTGTGAATTTCACCTGACCTGGTTCCATCATTTATTATTTCGTATTTACGATTCTGTCGGAATATCCTGTCGGTGTGAATTTCACCTGACCTGGTTCCATCATTTATTATTCCGTATTTACGATTCTATCGAAATATCCTGTTTGTGCATTTTACGCCGGACCTGGTTCCATCATTTATTATTCCGTATTTATTATTCTGTTGGGAATAACCTGTTTGTGCGGTCTCTATCGCATGCATGGTGAATCCTTCTATTATTCCATTCTTTATTATTCTGTTGGAATAACCTGTCTATGTGGAATGCCACATGCATGGTGAATGATCCTTTGTATTCATTTCTTATTAAATTGTGAAAATGATCTGTTTACGTTGATTATGATGAGAGCCATAATAAAAGTATTGGACCGATGAAAATCATGGGTATATGAAGTATTAATAAGTGTTATGATGTGTTATGTTGGTTATTATGTGAAAACAAGAAAGTTTCTTAGAAATCACGAAGGGTTGAAAAATCAGATTTTGGTAAAAACGTAACATAAAATTCAATTGATCATATCTCCTATTATATTTTGAATTTTTGAGTGTGGTCAAGTCCTAGAGTTAGATCTATGAGTTTTCTAACTTATCCAAGTGGAATTACTAGAAAAGGTATTGTAGATTTTCGTGTGGACTGATTTTAGCAAAGGAGTCAAAACTGTAAAATGGCCAAAAAGCTGCTGCCACGTTTTTGTGAGGGCTGTTTCGGCCACTTAATTAGTAAGAAAAATTTAGGCCTTTTGGGACATGAAAGTATATGGTATAAAGAACATCGTGTCCAAAAATGAGCTCATTCCGACTTAAAATGAGCAAGTTATGACCATTTCAATATTTAGGTTTTTCCGACAAAAAATGCTATAACCGGAGTTCTATAACTCCGATGATCATGAAATTTAAACTGGGAGCTCACGTTAACATGTGTAAGATCCTGCCAAAATTTGGGGATTTATGGAGTTAAACTTGAGGTAGCTAATTTCTTAAGGAATTAATTAGAAATTAATTTTTGAAAAATAGTAAATGAATTTTAAAAATTTCGAGAAAAATATATTTTCAGTATGAGACTATATTATGTTAAATCCCAGAAAAGAAATATTTTTGGAACTGATTTGGTATTTTTCATGAAAATTATCTAGTTATGAGTAAATGAGTTAAATATGTTATGTGAAGTAACAAAGTTAGAAGATAGGATTTTATGACTTAGAAATCCTATATAAGGTATATGTAGATTGTTGAAAAGGAATTTGATCATTGGTGATGAAATATTATGAGTATGACATGTTTGAATGATTAAATGCATTATTTGGTAAAGTGTAAACAACTGAAATAAATTGTTTATAAGTTTAAGAAGTGATTAAAATATTGTTATGATATTAATAATATTAGATTATGAATTTATTATGTGATTGATAATATTTGGATAAAGTTAATGTCTGTAGCATTTATCCTTGTTTTAGTTTGATTAATACTTATATCATTGTCATCATCCTCATGTTTATATATATGGTGATGAAAGTTATCGTTGGCTTACGTGTAGAGATGGACCAGAGATTATTCGGTATAGTCATGACCATTGATAATTTAATGAATATCCTTGGCCCGTAGTGCAGGGATTATTCGATGATGTGGATTATTTTATTAAGCTGAGTCCCAGCGATAACAGTGTTGAAAAACCTTTTAAATCATAGAAGATAGTAGATTTTATTCTCTACTTGACTCTTCTAATGGATTGCTTGTTCCGCTGCAGTTAAACTTGATGTTTATTATATTTTATCAGTTTAACACTGTTGAAGGCTAATGATAATTTATTCTGCATTGTCTTAGTCATAATATTTCTTACTGGGCTAGTTGAGCTCACCCTTTCTTTCACTGTTCTCTTCAGGAAATGAGAATATAGCTGGGACGAGTCGGGGAACGGAGTGATGGACCAGATGATAGTATTAGTAGTCCCTACTATTCTATTAAATAGTGTGACGATAATTGTAATGAGGACTCCTTTTGAGTTTGTATAATCTCTAGTAGACAATAATTGTATTCAAACTCATAGTTATGTTTTGTCGTATTGTACACGACAGTTGTATTAGTAGGTTGTATTTGAATTCTGTACCATGTAAGTGGCGACCCAAGATGGGTGACGTATACCTAATTTTGGGGGCGTCACAGTTGGTATCAGAGCTTAGGGATATGATCCTTGGCTAGGATGTGAGAATTGAACTAGGAGGGGAGAGACGGAGAATTTCTTCGCTAGTATGACCTACCTAAGTTTATTTGTTATTTAATTGGCTGGTCAGAGTATATTGATAATATGTGACATGTTGATTTAACCCTTGTTTTGTGGCAGTGTTTGAAAATGACATCTAACAATGTTGAGATAAGCATTGGAGCAAAATAATATGACCATATCGCAGTACGAAGTTAAGTTTGCGGAGTTATCCCGGTTTGCATCCCATTTGGTTGATAATGAGGAGCGAATGACGAGAATGTTTCTAAGAGGTTTGAAACCCTATATACGTCAATACCTCATTCTCATATATATATTGTGTTGAAAGTCATCTGTGGCTTACGTGCATAGATGGACTTGGTATGATTATGACCATGGATTATTCGGTATAATCATGACCGTAATATTAAAAATGATGTGGTAAAAGTCATCTGTGGCTTACGTGCATAGATGGACTTGGTATGATTATGACCAGGGATTATTCGGTATAATCATGACCGTAATGTTACAAATGATGTGGATTAATTATTGAGCTGAGTCTCAGCAATGAAATACTAATTCATGGATGTGGTAAAAGTCATCTTTGGCTGTAGCGCATTGATGGACTTGGTATAATTATGACCAGGGATTATTCGGTATAATCATGACCGTAATTGAAAACACGAATATCCTTGGCCCGTAGTGCATGGATAATTCGTGGTCGTGATACTATTAAGCTGAGTCTCAGCATTATTGATTTTATAGTTGTATATCTTTGGCCTGTAGTGCAAAGATTAACTGTTGATTATTGGTTATACAGTTATAAATCTTTAGCCGTAGTGCAAAGATGAATTTATTAGTATGATTATAAATAGGAATTGTGATTTGGTATAACCATAATTTTTGATGTTTCAGGTGATGATATGTGATGTAAATTATCTTCTTCCTGGGTGCGAAAAGGAATTCAGAATCATAATTATAATTATGAGTTATTTATATGATTGTGGACAGAAATTGTTGATTGATGTTACAGGGATATGGTCACTGGCGGAGATATTAGTCTAGAAGACGAGTAATATACTTTGCTAGGGTGTGACTTACCTAAGCCGAAATTTTTCTGGATAAGTTGACAATTTGTGATATGTCAATTAACCTTTGTTTTGAAGGTATATTCTAGAATGATATCTGAAATACAGGAGATGAGAAATGGGAAACTCATGATAGAGCGGAATTATCCGGAAAGGTACAATCCGAAAAGAAAGCAAGGTATTCTCATCTCTTCGAATATCAGGTACGTACGTAAATTTTGAGGACGAAATTCCATAAGGAGGGGAGATTGTGAGACCCCGAATTTTATGAAATAAAAGTATTCAATTTTTCTATTTTGGTAAATGGCTAAATTGATAAAAGGTTAAAGTTAAGGGTGATGTGTGATTTTTTTTAAAGTAAACAAGTTGTCATAAAATACCTGGTCACTATTCACTCTAATATTGTTCACTCGAGTATTTGGGACACTTTTTGTGTCGGAGTTACTATTCACGAGTTACTATTCACGGGTTACTATTTACGGGCTACTATTTACCTAAATTACTATTCACTCTAGTATTGTTCACTCGGGTATTTGGGACACTTTTTGTGTCGGAGTTACTATTCACGAGTTACTATTCACGGGTTACTATTCACCCAAATTACTATTCACTCTAGTATTGTTCACTCGAGTATTTGGGACACTTTTTGTGTCGAAGTACTATTCATAAGTTACTATTCACGGAGAATATTCTTTTTGTCAGGAAATATCCGTACGACGGTACAATCATTGGTGGACCCCACAACGGAATTATTGTCGGATTGAGAAAACGACAAAAATATTTTATAAAAACAACGGCGAAAGTTTTACCGTTGATACTGTTGAACTACTCGGTAGTACTTTACAGTAATACGTGTGGTTGCATAGTAGCACACGGTATTGATTATTAATACTTATGTGAGAAGTCACTCAGTTTGATTTAATTATTGTCAATTAATAATCTGAATTATTTAGCGATAATGAAGTTTTGTTTTATTTGTATTATTAACGTAATAAAACAGAAACATCTTTTTATATAAAACATAATACTTTATTAAAGTTATTCTATAAATAGAATATATTATATTTTATTATGTATAGTGTTGCATAGTGTTTGCATAGTAAAAATCTTTTTATATAAATAGAATATATTATATTTTATTTAAAAGATTTTTCTTTAAATATGGACCGTCAGATTAAAGTAAATCAATCTGGACCGTTCATAGATTAGTTACTATGCATTCCATTTTCCTATAAATAGAAGCTCATTCCTTCATTATTTTCTTAGGAATTCACTGAAACTCTAGAGAGAGAAACTATAGAGAGAATTCTTCTTCTATAATCTTGAGCGTATTTCTTTAGAGTTTAAGAAAGCTTTGAGCGTAGTACAAGTTTTCTTCGAGTATATCCTCGCCCTACTAGTCGGAATACTTTTCTTTCAAATGTAGGGAATATTATTTGTTGTACTCATAAGGGGTGTTATTCTTTCTTATTCATGAAGAGAACTTCTGTTATTCCATTCTTTATTATTCTGTTGGAATAACCTGTACGTGCGGTTTACCCTATATTTGGTTGAATGACCTGTATATGCGGTTTACCCAATACTTGGTGATCTTCTTTTATTATTCCGTATTTACGATTCTGTCGGAATATCCTGTCGGTGTGAATTTCACATGACCTGGTTCCATCATTTATTATTCCGTATTTACGATTCTGTCGGAATATCCTGTCGGTGTGAATTTCACCTGACCTGGTTCCATCATTTATTATTTCGTATTTACGATTCTGTCGGAATATCCTGTCGGTGTGAATTTCACCTGACCTGGTTCCATCATTTATTATTCCGTATTTACGATTCTATCGAAATATCCTGTTTGTGCATTTTACGCCGGACCTGGTTCCATCATTTATTATTCCGTATTTATTATTCTGTTGGGAATAACCTGTTTGTGCGGTCTCTATCGCATGCATGGTGAATCCTTCTATTATTCCATTCTTTATTATTCTGTTGGAATAACCTGTCTATGTGGAATGCCACATGCATGGTGAATGATCCTTTGTATTCATTTCTTATTAAATTGTGAAAATGATCTGTTTACGTTGATTATGATGAGAGCCATAATAAAAGTATTGGACCGATGAAAATCATGGGTATATGAAGTATTAATAAGTGTTATGATGTGTTATGTTGGTTATTATGTGAAAACAAGAAAGTTTCTTAGAAATCACGAAGGGTTGAAAAATCAGATTTTGGTAAAAACGTAACATAAAATTCAATTGATCATATCTCCTATTATATTTTGAATTTTTGAGTGTGGTCAAGTCCTAGAGTTAGATCTATGAGTTTTCTAACTTATCCAAGTGGAATTACTAGAAAAGGTATTGTAGATTTTCGTGTGGACTGATTTTAGCAAAGGAGTCAAAACTGTAAAATGGCCAAAAAGCTGCTGCCACGTTTTTGTGAGGGCTGTTTCGGCCACTTAATTAGTAAGAAAAATTTAGGCCTTTTGGGACATGAAAGTATATGGTATAAAGAACATCGTGTCCAAAAATGAGCTCATTCCGACTTAAAATGAGCAAGTTATGACCATTTCAATATTTAGGTTTTTCCGACAAAAAATGCTATAACCGGAGTTCTATAACTCCGATGATCATGAAATTTAAACTGGGAGCTCACGTTAACATGTGTAAGATCCTGCCAAAATTTGGGGATTTATGGAGTTAAACTTGAGGTAGCTAATTTCTTAAGGAATTAATTAGAAATTAATTTTTGAAAAATAGTAAATGAATTTTAAAAATTTCGAGAAAAATATATTTTCAGTATGAGACTATATTATGTTAAATCCCAGAAAAGAAATATTTTTGGAACTGATTTGGTATTTTTCATGAAAATTATCTAGTTATGAGTAAATGAGTTAAATATGTTATGTGAAGTAACAAAGTTAGAAGATAGGATTTTATGACTTAGAAATCCTATATAAGGTATATGTAGATTGTTGAAAAGGAATTTGATCATTGGTGATGAAATATTATGAGTATGACATGTTTGAATGATTAAATGCATTATTTGGTAAAGTGTAAACAACTGAAATAAATTGTTTATAAGTTTAAGAAGTGATTAAAATATTGTTATGATATTAATAATATTAGATTATGAATTTATTATGTGATTGATAATATTTGGATAAAGTTAATGTCTGTAGCATTTATCCTTGTTTTAGTTTGATTAATACTTATATCATTGTCATCATCCTCATGTTTATATATATGGTGATGAAAGTTATCGTTGGCTTACGTGTAGAGATGGACCAGAGATTATTCGGTATAGTCATGACCATTGATAATTTAATGAATATCCTTGGCCCGTAGTGCAGGGATTATTCGATGATGTGGATTATTTTATTAAGCTGAGTCCCAGCGATAACAGTGTTGAAAAACCTTTTAAATCATAGAAGATAGTAGATTTTATTCTCTACTTGACTCTTCTAATGGATTGCTTGTTCCGCTGCAGTTAAACTTGATGTTTATTATATTTTATCAGTTTAACACTGTTGAAGGCTAATGATAATTTATTCTGCATTGTCTTAGTCATAATATTTCTTACTGGGCTAGTTGAGCTCACCCTTTCTTTCACTGTTCTCTTCAGGAAATGAGAATATAGCTGGGACGAGTCGGGGAACGGAGTGATGGACCAGATGATAGTATTAGTAGTCCCTACTATTCTATTAAATAGTGTGACGATAATTGTAATGAGGACTCCTTTTGAGTTTGTATAATCTCTAGTAGACAATAATTGTATTCAAACTCATAGTTATGTTTTGTCGTATTGTACACGACAGTTGTATTAGTAGGTTGTATTTGAATTCTGTACCATGTAAGTGGCGACCCAAGATGGGTGACGTATACCTAATTTTGGGGGCGTCACACACATGGCCTTGTGGGTCCCCCCATGGGTTGCCCCATGGGTTTTACCCATCCGGTGACCCATCGGTTCGATCTGCGGTTTATTTTCTTGGTTTGGGCCTTAGTATTAATTCTTATTGGGCCTATCTTGGGCTTGATTTTCATACTTATTGGGCTTGACATAATCCAAGTTCAATAACTAATAGTCCATTAAGACTAATCGTATTCTACTCGTATAATTCTCGTATTATCTTCGTATATAGTTCGTACGATATTCGTATTATACGTCGTAATAATCTTCGTACTATACTCGTATAATAACTAGTATCATACTCGTATTCCTCACGTATAATAACCCTAATCATTATACGTAGCTACTTAATTCTTGGAACTCACTTTTCCTAACCCTTAGGTTTTAAGTCCGTAGGCGAAAACTTCGTTTGTCATAACTGAAATATTATTAAATATTTCATTACGTCTTAGTATTATATCATTACGCGTTTCTCAGAAATTCAAATTTAATTCCCGAGTAGAAATGGATGAATAGTATTTTTATGGGAAATTCTCAAAAAATTATTATTTTCATCTTGGAAATTAAAAACAATTAATCCTAGCACATAGCCAAAATACTAACCACATCCGCACATTCTAGGTCATAGAACGACCTTCAAATAGCTTACTCACATAAATAAATAATTAAATTCATTTAGTTCAAATAATCAAATAAAAATTTAATTCACATAAATTTGATTTTTCTCGGGCGTTACAAATTCTATGCTTCTGGACTCTTCAAATGACCCAGACTGAAAAGTCTGAGAGGTGGGTCTATCAAGAAACGCAACAATCCTCCCAGCTCCAGAACCAGGCCTTTCCGTGGCTTTTTGACCAAATCGAACTTTGTCATCCAATTCACGAATAAGCAGCTCCAAATCCTTTTCTTCATTAAGTATTATATCACGTAAACTGGTTTGTTCTTCGCCAGATACTTGCAGAGGTTCCCTGTTAGCATTTGAAACAGATTCCTTATCGAGTTCCCTTCTTAGATGGTCTATCTCTTTTTTCAAATTCTTTTTTGCCTCTGTCTCAGGCCTGAAACAATTTATCTATTTATAGACTAAGAAATTGGCGATAACCTTGTGATCCAAGTGAAATTCACGAGATAACTCGCTTCAGATTTAAAACTCTTATTGAAAAAGATACAGGTTTTCATCAAGATTCATTTTGTAAGACCCCAACTTTTATAAATAAAGATGAATTTTCTATAAATATCATTTTTGAAAATTATGGAGTTAATTTGATATAATGTTATAGTTGTGGGTAATATTTATAAATTTTGCAAAGTACGCAAGTTGTTATATAATATTCGATTGGTCGGGGAATATTCGTTTTAACAGGAAATATTCGTACAACGGCACAATCATTGGTGGACCCCACAACTGAATTATTGTCGGATTGAGAAAACGGCAAAAATATTTTATTAAAAATAATGGCGGAAGTTTTACCATTGATACTGTTGAACTACTCGGTAGTAAAAGTACAGTAATACGTGTGGTTGTATAGTAGCACACGATATTGATTATTAATGCTTATGTGAGAAGTCACTCAGTTTGATTCAATTATTGTCAGTTAATAATATGAATTATTTAGCGATAATGACGTTTTGTTTTATTCGTATTATTAACGTAATAAAATAGAAACATCTTTTTATATAAAACAAAATACTTTATTAAAGTTATTCTATAAATAGAATATATTATATTTTATTTAAAAGATTTTTTTAAATATGGACCATCAGATTAAAGTAATCAATCTGGACCGTTCATGAATTAGTTACTATGCATTCTATTTTTCTATAAATAGCAGCTCATTCCTTCATTATTTCTTACGAATTCACTGAACTCTAGAGAGAGAAACTATAGAGAGAGAGAAGAAGAGTATTCTACTACTTAACTACTTCCTTATTTCAGCTTTTCTTTAAAACGGTAAGGGGTGTTATTCTTTCTTATTCATGAAGAGAACTGTTGCTATTCCATTTCTTATTATTATGTTGGAATAACCTGTATACGCGGTCTACCCTATACTTGGTGACATTCTCCTATTATTCTGTTGGAACATCCTGTCTGTGTGTTTTACACTGGACCTGGTTCCTTTTTTATTATTATTATGTTGGAACATCCTGTCTGTGTGTTTTACACCGAACCTGGTTCCGTTTTTATTATTATTCTGTTGGAACATCCTGTCTGTTTGTTTTACACCGGACCTTGTTCCGTCTTGTTATTATTCTGTTGGAACATCCTGTCTGTGTATTTTACACCGGACCTGGTTCCATTATTTATTATTCTGTCGAAATATCCTGTCTGTGCGTTTACGCCGGACCTGGTTCCATTATTTATTATTCTAATGGAATAACCTGTCTGTGCGGTCTATCGCATGCCGGGTGATTTCTTTTGTTATTCCATTCTTTATTATACTCAGTTGGTTAAGTTTTGACTTCTATACTCCATGAAATTAGTGGAATATCCTTGATAATTGCGGTTCATCTAGTATCTTTTCATGAAAATATTCTTCTAAGTATTCTTGAATTTTACTCCACAAAGCAGTATCATGTTGACAATTTGGACGTTGTTAATTCTTGGATAAATTAATTCTTGAACTTGTTTTATTGAATTCTTATATCATTGTCATCATCCTCATGTTTATAAAATGTTGAAAGTCATCTGTGGCCTGTAGTGCATAGATGGACTTGGTATGATTATGACCAAGGATTATTCGGTATAATCATGACCGTAATATTATAAATGATGTGATAAATATCCTCATTGGCCCGTAGTGCGTTGATGGACAGTTGTTGGCATGATCATGACCATTAATGAATACACGAATATCCTTGCCCGTAGTGCAGGGGTGATTCGATGATGTGGATTATTTTGTTAAGATGAGTCCCAGCGATCACAATGTTGAAAAACCTTTTAAATCATAAAAGATAGTAGAGTTATTTTCTACTTGACTCTTTTAATGGATTACTTGTTCCGCTGCTGTTAAACTTGATGTCTATTATATTTTATCAGTTTAACATTGTTGAAGGCTAATGATAATTTATTCTGCATTATCTTAGTCATAATATTTCTTACTGGGCTAGTTGAGCTCACCCTTTCTTTCACTGTTCTCTTCAGGAAATGAGAACGTAGCTGGGGCAAGTCGGGGAACGGAGTGATGGTCCGAATGATAGTATTAGTTAGTAGTCCTCACTATTCTATGTAATAGTGTGTTAATAAATGTAATGAGGACTCCTTTTGAGTATGAATACTCTCTAGAAGATAATATTTGTATTCAAACTCACAATTTATGTTTTGTCGTATTGTACACGACAGTTGTATTAGTAAGTTGTATTTGTATTCTGTACTATGTATCTGACGACCCAAGATGGGTGATGTATACCTAATTTTGGGGGCGTCACACATTTCACCTTTTAAAAGCCAAGAGGAAGAAGAAGGGAGTATTTTGGACATTTACCAGTCTTTTTTGACCGTTACAACCCCTTTTCATGTGCTTTTGGCGTCTGACATACACACACACAGTTAAGTTGGATGGAAAAGGTGACGTTTTTACTTCAACTCAAAAAATCGGGAGTTTAAATGTAGCTTTACTGACTACAGGTGGTTAAGTGGGAAGACCCCAAATCCCAGGTGGTGATCTGAACTTTACTCAACTAATTATTATTTTGAAATTGGGTCATTCTGTTATCTTTGTCTCATGAATGTTAAATCGTTTCAAATTTTATTCTACGTGGACGTGAAAAAGAAATAAATAAATATGATTTATTTTCTCTCTTCCTTCCTCCCATTTATCTTTTGTCCCCTTTCTTCCAGATCAAATGGATATTCATATTTTCTCATTCTAAAATATTTGAAAATTCCGATATCCGAGTACCCAAAACATTGAATTGAGTTTCAAATTTCAATATTAGATATAACAATAGAGTCTAAATTCCCAACAACAACATATGAAGTACTAATTGGTATTTTTATAGGTTTCCTCCCTCTCGTCTCTGACTCTCATCAGTTTTATGTCTCCGAACTCCTCTCGATCGCATCCACAAGGTCCACCCCCTTCCCCAATCTATTTTTATATCTATCTATGTGTGTGTATACATATACACACATGTGGTAGTAATATTTGGTTAAATTAATTTTGTTGGGATTGTGTTTATGATTTGATATGAGTCTGAATTTTTACGAGTGGATGTAGAGATAATTCAGAGGTAGATGCAATAGCTGACTGTTGTCAATTACTGTGTTTTCATTTTTGCTGTTGATGCATTGTTTTTCATTCGCGATAAAATTTCTTCTACTAAAAAATACCTGAGATTTGAGTACCTAAAATATTTTAATTTTTTTATTTTCACTTTTAAGTTTATTATAATTTTTTTACCACATAAATAATATTCATTTGATTTTCTTAGTTTATTAAGATAATTTAAAAAATTAAAAATTTAATAATTTAATCAATAAAATATGTTGGATAATTCATTAGTTTTAACATAATAAAATTTAATAAATATTATTTAAACTCGATAAGATGTAGTATAGGTGTCCAATAGTGTAAAATTCAATGCCATGATGCCATCCCGATCCTCGACTAGTTTTGAAAATACAAACAGTTTGAAATAGTCCACGCGCCCACTTTCTTCTTCTCTACTTTTTTTTGTCTGCTAATTGCCTTTGCACGTTACTTCCCCCTTTCTTTCACTCGCTTTCCACACATTTTCTCTCTCTAGTCTCCCCCCAAACCCCCTCAACCGGCGCCACCCCCAGATCTAACTCCGCATGCCATGAGCCTCCGGCAACTGCAGCCGCCGCCATCCCATCAAGCCCGATCTGACCCTTCATTACAACAACCCTACAACATAATCCCCGTCCACGATCTCCTAGCCGACCACCCTTCCCTCCGCTACCCCGAAGTCAGAGCAGCCGCTGCCGCCCTCCGTGCCGTCGGGGACCTCCGTAAGCCACCGTTCACCACATGGCTGCCCCACATGGACCTCCTCGACTGGCTCGGCTCATTCTTCGGCTTCCAAGCCGACAACGTCCGGAATCAGCGGGAACACCTAGTGCTCCACCTGGCCAACGCACAGATGCGTCTCAATCCTCCCCCTGACAACATTGACTCCCTCGACCCCGCCGTCCTCCGCCGCTTCCGTCGCAAGCTCCTCAGCAACTACTCCAACTGGTGCTCTTTCCTCGGTCGCAAACCCAACATCTGGATCTCCGACTCCTCCCGCTCCAACTCTGATCACCGCCGGGAGCTCCTCTACGTCTCTCTCTACCTCCTCATCTGGGGTGAGTCAGCTAATCTACGTTTCGTTCCCGAATGTATTTGTTTTATTTTTCATCATCTAGCCATGGAACTTAATAAAATTCTGGAGGATTACATTGATGAAAATACGGGTCGGCCCATTCTCCCATCTGTATCGGGGGAGAATGCATTCTTAAGTAGAATTGTGAAACCCATTTACCAGACAATTAAGGCCGAAGTGGATAATAGTAAGAATGGGACAGCCCCTCATTCGGCCTGGAGGAATTATGACGATATAAATGAGTATTTCTGGAGTCGGAGGTGTTTTGACAAATTGAAGTGGCCTATTGATCTGGGGAGTAATTTTTTTGTGACAAACACTAAAGGAGGAAGGAGAGTGGGGAAGACGGGGTTTGTGGAGCAGAGGTCTTTTTGGAACCTTTTTCGGAGCTTTGATAAGCTCTGGATTATGCTAATTTTGTTTCTCCAGGCGGCAATTATTGTTGCATGGAAGGAGAGAGAGTATCCATGGCAAGCATTAAAGCTTAGGGAGGTTCAGGTTAAGGTTTTGACTGTGTTTATCACGTGGAGTGGGTTAAGATTTCTTCAGTCAATTCTTGATGCTGGGATGCAGTATAGTTTGATTTCAAGGGAGACTTTGTGGCCTGGGGTGAGGATGGTGTTGAAGAGTGTTGTTGCCGCGACTTGGATTATTGTTTTTGGTGTTTTTTACGGGAGGGTTTTGAACCAGAAGAATAATGACAGGTCGTGGAAGTCCGCTGAGGTGAATAGGCGGGTGGTAAATTTCCTTGAGGTTGTACTGGTTTATCTTATCCCTGAGCTTCTGGCATTGGCGCTTTTTATATTGCCGTGGATTAGGAATTTCATTGAGAATCGGAACTGGAGGATCTTTTACATGCTGTCATGGTGGTTTCAGAGCCGGACTTTTGTGGGTCGTGGCCTTAGGGAAGGACTTGTGGATAATGTGAAGTATTCTCTGTTCTGGATCGTTGTCCTTGCTACAAAATTTTGCTTCAGTTACTTTTTACAGATCAAACCCATGGTTAAACCGACGCGGGTCCTCTTAAACATGAAGGATGTGAATTACGAGTGGCACCAATTCTTTGGGGACAGTAACCGGTTTGCGGTTGGGTTACTGTGGCTTCCGGTGGTTTTAATTTACCTCATGGATGTACAGATTTGGTATTCAATTTACTCCTCGTTTGTTGGGGCAGGAGTTGGGTTGTTCCAGCACTTGGGTGAGATTCGAAATATGCAGCAGTTGAGGTTGAGATTTCAGTTCTTTGCCAGTGCAATTCAGTTCAATCTCATGCCGGAGGAGCAGCTATTGAATGCCAGGGGAACTCTAAAAAGCAAGTTTCAGGATGCAATTAACCGGTTGAAGCTAAGGTATGGGCTCGGCCGACCCTTTAAGAAGCTCGAATCGAACCAGGTAGAAGCAAACAAATTTGCCATAATATGGAATGAGATAATCTTGACGTTTAGGGAAGAAGATATCCTCAGTGATCAAGAGGTCGAGCTGTTGGAGCTGCCTCAGAATACCTGGAATGTCAGGGTCATCCGCTGGCCGTGTTTGCTCCTCTGTAATGAGCTGCTGCTTGCCCTTAGGCAGGCAAAAGAGTTAGTAGATGCTCCTGACAAGTGGCTCTGGTATAAAATACGCAAAAATGAGTACAGGCGTTGTGCTGTTATTGAAGCGTATGACTGTGTTAAGCACTTGCTGCTGCAGATTGTCAAATACAACACAGAGGAACATTCAATTGTTACGGTCTTGTTTCAAGAGATCGATCACTCGGTGCAGATTGAGAAATTCACTAAAACATTCAAAATGACTGCACTTCCCCATATTCATGCCAAGTTGATCATTCTGCTTGACCTAATAATCAATCCTGAGAGAGACCTTAACAAGATAGTGAACATTCTACAGGCCCTGTATGAGGTTGTTATTCGAGATTTTTTTAAAGAGAAGAGGAGCACAGATCAACTAAGGGAGGATGGTTTGGCCCCAAGTAGGCCAGTTTCTAGTGAAGGATTACTTTTCGAGAATGCTGTTGAGTTGCCAGATACAGATAATGAGACGTTCTACCGCCAGGCTCGACGCTTGCACACCATTCTTACGTCTCGGGACTCTATGCACAACATCCCAAAAAATCTCGAGGCCAGACGCCGAATTGCCTTCTTCAGCAACTCCCTGTTTATGAACATGCCTCATGCTCCCCAAGTCGAGAAAATGATGGCTTTCAGTGTTTTGACCCCTTATTACAATGAAGAAGTATTGTACAGCAGGGAAAACCTTCGAACTGAGAACGAAGATGGGATTTCCACTCTATATTACTTGCAGACGATTTATGCCGATGAGTGGGAAAATTTCTTGCAGAGAATGCGCCGAGAAGGGTTGGTGAACAAAGATGAATTGTGGACAAACAAACTGAGAGATCTTCGCCTATGGGCATCGTACAGAGGGCAGACACTGGCCCGCACCGTGAGGGGAATGATGTATTACTATCGGGCTCTCAAGATGCTGGCTTTTCTTGATTCTGCATCTGAGATGGATATTAGGGAAGGATCACGGGAACTGGCTTCGATGAGGCATAGCGGTAGCTTGGATAGTTTCAATTCAGAAAGGTTGCCATCTGCAAGGACTTTGAGTAGGGCAGATAGTACAGTCAGTTTGTTGTATAAGGGCCATGAGTACGGAACTGCTTTGATGAAATACACTTACGTGGTTGCTTGCCAGATATATGGGGCTCAAAAGGCCAAAAAGGACCCCCATGCAGAAGATATATTGTATCTGATGAAAAACAATGAGGCTCTTCGAGTTGCATATGTTGATGAGGTTTTCACAGGGAGGGATGATAAGGAGTATTATTCTGTTCTAGTGAAGTATGATCAGCAGTTAGAGAAGGAAGTGGAGATATATCGAGTCAGGTTGCCTGGTCCATTGAAGCTTGGGGAGGGAAAACCAGAGAATCAGAACCACGCTCTTATCTTCACTAGGGGAGACGCTGTTCAAACTATTGATATGAACCAAGACAACTATTTTGAGGAGGCACTTAAAATGCGAAATCTACTGGAGGAATACAGACACTATTATGGTATCAGGAAGCCTACTATTCTGGGAGTTCGGGAACACATTTTTACTGGTTCCGTCTCATCACTTGCTTGGTTCATGTCAGCTCAGGAGACCAGTTTTGTCACATTGGGACAACGTGTTTTGGCGAACCCTCTGAAAATTCGCATGCATTATGGCCACCCAGATGTATTCGACAGATTTTGGTTCTTAACACGGGGAGGTATAAGCAAAGCTTCTAGGGTGATTAATATAAGCGAAGACATTTTTGCAGGTTTCAACTGCACATTGCGAGGTGGGAACGTTACTCACCACGAGTACATTCAGGTTGGCAAGGGAAGGGATGTTGGACTGAATCAAATATCCATGTTTGAAGCCAAGGTTGCAAGTGGAAATGGAGAGCAGGTTCTCAGCAGAGAAGTTTATAGGTTGGGACATAGGCTGGATTTCTTTCGGATGCTGTCTTTCTTTTACACCACAGTGGGGTTTTTTCTGAATACGACAATGATCATACTGACTGTTTATGCATTTTTATGGGGTCGGCTTTATCTGGCTCTTAGTGGGATCGAGGGTTCTGCTTTGGCAGGTGATGCTGCCAACAATAAAGCACTAGGTACTATCTTGAACCAGCAGTTCATACTCCAACTTGGATTGTTCACTGCCTTGCCAATGGTGGTGGAAAATTCTCTTGAACTTGGTTTCCTGGCAGCCATTTGGGATTTCATTACCATGCAACTCCAGCTTTCATCAGTATTCTTCACATTCTCCATGGGAACTCGTGCTCACTATTTTGGTCGAACTATTCTCCACGGTGGCGCAAAGTATAGGGCAACTGGCCGTGGTTTTGTTGTGGAGCACAAGAGTTTTGCTGAGAATTATAGACTCTATGCACGTAGCCACTTTGTGAAGGCAATTGAGCTTGGGCTGATACTTGTAGTCTATGCCTCTTACAGTGCTGTAGCAAAAGGTACTTTTGTTTACATAGCATTGACGATCTCAAGTTGGTTTCTGGTATTTTCATGGATCATGGCCCCTTTTGTGTTCAATCCTTCTGGTTTCGATTGGTTGAAAACTGTGTACGACTTTGATGATTTTATGAACTGGATATGGTACCGTGGTAGTGTGTTTGCAAAAGCCGAGCAGAGCTGGGAAAGATGGTGGTATGAGGAGCAGGATCACCTAAGGACGACGGGTCTTTGGGGGAAAGTTTTGGAAATTATTTTGGACCTCCGGTTTTTCTTTTTCCAGTATGGAATTGTATACCAGCTAGGTATTGCAGATGGGAGCCATAGTATTC
Source organism: Panax notoginseng (assembly GCA_016801055.1). NCBI lineage: Eukaryota > Viridiplantae > Streptophyta > Magnoliopsida > Apiales > Araliaceae > Panax > Panax notoginseng. Next base: position 143,821,554 of record CM029021.1, read on the forward strand.
TTGTTTACTTGCTTTCCTGGATCTGTGTGGTGGTGGCTCTTGCAGTTTTTTCTACGGTAACATATGCTCGGGACAGATATGCTGCAAAAGAACATATCTATTATCGATCGGTTCAGTTCCTCCTTATAATTATTATTGTGCTTGGGATCATTGCCTTGCTCCAGTTCACAGAATTTCAATTTGTGGATGTTTTCACTAGTCTATTGGCATTCATCCCCACAGGTTGGGGTTTCATTTTGATAGCCCAAGTGCTGCGGCCCTTTCTCCAGAACACTAAGATTTGGGGAACTGTTGTTTCTGTGGCTCGCTTGTATGATACAATGTTTGGAGTGATTATCATGACTCCTGTAGCACTACTATCTTGGATGCCTGGGTTCCAGTCCATGCAAACAAGGATTTTATTCAATGAAGCATTTAGTAGGGGTCTCCAGATAACCAAGATTGTGACGGGAAAAAAATCTACCCGTGACTTGTGATCGTAGGTAAATTTTCATCACCTCTCTCTTTGCGAGTTGGCTTTCATATTTTTAAAGTTATATTTTCACCTTTACTTTTCATTTATTTCAACTAATTAATTTTAATGAATAATTTAAGATATCTTTATGGCCGTTCCTAGGTTTGCTGAAATTGCTTGCTTTTATTATAGGAGGAGGGTTGTACTCCTTAGAATAATCTCTCACGTCCTCCTGTTAGAATCAGTTTTTGAGGTCGGACTGTGAATTATTGTTGGAAAGGTCGAGTTATTTGCAAGAATAAGAAATGCAAGGTGATGAGTGTAAAGAACCTTTTTTGGAGGTATAGGAGTGAAGTGTGATGAACCAACTCTTTAGTTGAAAATGAGAACTGACAAAAAAAAATTGCCTGTATTCGGTCTTGTTGGCATACATGTGCAAGTGCAAGTGTTATTCTTTTTAAGTGAGCTTCTGACTATTATTATATCTTCTTCTTCTGTCTTTAGTCGTCCTCTTTCTTTCATTGAATTGATGGATGCTCATCACTCAGTGGGTTGTGCTGCAGGTTCAGAGTTGGCAGTGCTGTGCTGTGCTTTGCTTGTGCTTTGAGGCCGGATTTCAATTTTTATTTGTACATTTTGTACAGGGGAGGGGAGGGGAGGGTTAACGAATTTATTTTTACAAGCTCTTTTATTGTAATATGCTGCTAGTCTGCTACTACAAGTTTGATCCTCCTATTCTCCTCTCCTCTCCTATTTCTTTTTTCTTTTTTCTTTTTTCTTTTTTTTATAAAAAGAAAAAAGAAAAAAGTAGTAGTAGTAGTAGTAGTAGTTTCTACTTTTATCTTCATTAATTATTATATTTTCCCAAATATTAAGATACAAAAATTTACTTCACCACAATAAGAAGCGTCTAATTGTAATTGTGACGGAAGATGATGAATGATTAAAATAACTCAAATATCTTTGTGGCCCATTTAGCACGCACGTAAAGGATATTCGTTTATATCTGTTATTTTTTAAATAAATAAATAAATAAAAAATTAAGTTCTGCGATTAAATTTTCTATATATATATATATATATATATATATATATGTAAGGTAATTGAATATCTTATACAAATTAATTTGGTTGAAGGGTAATTTGGTTATTATTTTATAATTCTCAAATATTATTAATTATAATAATCCTTCAATGAATATAATTATTTGAATTTCACAATAAAATAATAATAATAATAATATTAAAAATAATAAAAATTATAGGAAAAGTTTTGACATAGCCGACATTATATATAAGAAAATGGAAAATGGAAAGTGGATAATGTAAATTGAGATTGCCGACATTACATGTCCAACAACACATTAATTACATCCCAACTAATCAATCTCAATCTCAATCACAATTGAATACTACTATTCAACTAACCATCCCAATTCTGCCATGCCATCAAAATGATGAATATTCAACTCAGTTTTGTCCCATATTCAGTGTCACTTCCACATTCTCCTTGAATTGATCATTCATTCTAGACTTGGTGCTCCAGTACTACTGCGCCCTATCCGAACAGGAGAAGAGAAGATGGATACACCAATATTAGTGCGTGGAGAAAGTAGCAGTGGAGAGAGAAGAAGAGGAAGGTGGAGAGATGGATTAGGCACGTACACTCGGAGGTCCGACGCCATTGCCTACGGTTCTCCTTATCAGAAGGCTGCTGCACTTGTTGATCTTGTATCTTCCTATACTCGTGCATCTTTTTTTCTGTATCACGATACCTTTATTCCACAAAAATACTCTTATTTTTCTTAATATTGAATTCTTAACCAAAACTATCACATGATACACTTTCTCCGTTCCAAATCATAGAATCAAATTTACTATCTCAACTAGTTTGAATTAATTAGTTGAGTTGTGAATACCTTTTCAGGCTGAAGATGGCATTGGTCTACCAGAGGAGATTCTCGATGATCAATCAAGCTTTGAAGATGCCGCAAAATTCTACTTCTTTTTCATTCGATTTGATTTCCTCTGGTCCATTAATTATTTTGCTTTATTACTTCTCAACTTCTTTGAGGTTAGTAAACTTTTACTAGTGTTTAATATTTTGTATATGGTGCTGTATGGACTTCCATTTCATATTCTCCATCAAGATGACTGAGTTCCATTTAATTTGTTTAAATCTCCACAGAAACCGTTGTGGTGCACCCAAAATTCTGCAATCTCTTGCAATAACAGGGAATACTACTTTCTTGGACAGCTGCCATACTTAACTGGGGTTGAGTCTCTTATATATGAGGTAGGTGTCACATTAAATGTGCAAAAAATATATTATTTGGGTATGGTCAGTTTTGACCACCATGCGAAAGATAGATAAGTAGTGCCACAAGAACTTGAGAAAGATAATGCAGTTTGTTGTACGCATTAACCACTGCTAAAAGGATTGGTTATACAACTTCAAAAGTTCCTCTCAATTTATTGGCAGATAACGAGATATGCTTATGCATTTAGTATTACAGTAGGGGTTTGAAGTTGAGAATAATTGATGCATATCTTACCCAAAATGTAAAACTAACTTGGAAGAATTCATGTCTAATTTGTAGTGATGAAGAGCATACCAACAATAAAAGGGAGTCTTGATAGGCAAAATACATCAGACTCCCTTATGTGTCTAAAAATGGCGTTGCCTCATCATTTTTAAGTTGGACTAAACCTAAATATTGAAGGCGAATTTGTAGATTGAAACCAAATGAAACATAATTGTCTCCCACTTGACAGCCAATGGATTATACTACCGTTATGTAAGGAAACCTAAGAACTATTGTGCATGTACCCATTTGGATCTATGGTCTCTACCCTGTGATAAAGGTGAGCCCCTTAGTTTAAAGGTTGGTTTTCATGAAGTTGGGATTTATACACAAGTTACTCAATTGGAATTTATACGTACATTTGAGCATAAATCATTTTTAGTTAAGCATATTTTGGTGTGATAGTGAATGTAACTCCAAAAGTTTCAGAACCAACTTGAAAAACAGGGTTTCAGAATTATGATCTCCTTGCATCCTACTCATTTAAACTAGTACGTCTGCCACATATATTGGTTGAACCCAAAGAATCCATCTCACCTTATTTTCTGTTTTTACCAACTACCAATCAGTGGCGAAGCTAGGAATAATTAGCACTGGGGTCAAAAGTATTATTAAGTTATAAATAATTTGACGGGGGTTCGGGGGCAGCGCCCCCGAGCCATTTTTTCTAATATTTTTGTATTTTTCAGATCTCACACATATATGTATATATATATACTATATTACAATGACAATATAATAAGTAATAATATATGATTTATATACACTATATTGACTCATAATAGACTTTTTTAATCACAACTGTTCATAAGTAATTAATTCATTAATTATTGTTAAAAATAATATAAATTAGATTATTATTTAGTTTAAAATATTATAGAGAGATATACATATATTGAGATGATATGAGTCATATGTAGTTAAAATTTGATTAACAAAATTATAAATTTTCAATTTGACCCCGTGTAATAGAAAATTTATAAAATTTTAATGGGGTCGATTTATATATAATACCTAAAATTTTTAAAATTTACTTTACATTATAAAATAATTATTTTTTTTCAGTGATTGACCCCACAATTGTCACATAGCTTCGCTACTGCTACCAATACTAAAGGATCTTTTGATAGTCCTCTACTCCTTATATAACTTATTCATGGTTTATATTGTCAATGTGGACCAATAAGATTTAAGTACTAAATGTGTCTATTAGAAAGTTACGATGACTCAGAATTTACAACTAAAGTATGAACTTATAGCTCTGGAATTTAACTTGAGGTTGAATTTACTGGATAATATTTCAAATTTAATGTTCTGGAGACATGTACCTGCTACATTTATCAATGCATAAATTTCTTTTGCTACTAGCAACAGTTGCATGCCAGTCTCTTTTATCTCGTTTTCATAATGTTGAGTTTCTTCTTCATTAAGGTATTGAGTTTCTACATTCTTATGCAGGGTGTAACTCTTGTAATTCTTATGGCACATCTGTTCTTTCCAATTTCATATGAAGGGTTTAATCTCTACTGGAGAAGTCATCTTAATAGACTGAAGGTACTTGGTTCCCGAATCTTGCTCATGGAGTCATTTTTTTTCCTCAATACATGATGCCTCTTTTTTCCTTTCTTAGTTGTCATAATATTATTAAGTTTCTGAGATATCAATACGTTATCAGAATAATAAAGGCAAAACCACATCATGAAAACCCTGATTTGTCAATTAATGGATTTACTAAGGTACAACATATATGTCAGATTAGGCTATTTTGGGTTTAAAAATAAAGCAGTTGTAATTTGGCTTGCTTTTATCAGCTATAGGTTCCTGGAAATTATGCAATAGCAACTAATTTTGGTGTTTGGGTGCTAAAATGGCAAACGGTAATAAAATGTTTTCAACTTGTGAATTTAGATCTGGGAGTTTAAACTGACTAATCTGAAGTTGCCAATTAGCCTGTTTGATAAAATCTCTTCCTGCTGATACTGGAGAACTTAAGAAAGAACGAGGAGAAGAATAAGAATTTTAACAACGTTCTCTAAACAAGTTTTTGGCTTCCATATTGTGATAAAGTTTTCTCAATGATCTCACGACCTTCAATCTTCATAAATCCAACTCTATTGCAATCATATATAAATACTACACTAGATTTATACAACTTATAAAGAAATCAGCTTGAACGATTGAACATTCCAATCTCTCTAACTATGTTCTATTGGAATATAATTAAATAAAATTCATGTTTGAGGTGTGCAGCAACTGAAAAGGTTGAAAAATATTAGACAAAGTATCAAAGGGCATTCGCATTCGGATGTATCAGTGATGCATGTTTGATGCGAATACATCATGATCTAGAAGGTATCCATGCTTCCTAGGTGATAAAAGAGTTTTTTGTGTTGAAATTAACCTTTACAAGATTAGAAGTTAGTCTGCAGATGCTTTCTCATTGTTAAGTGCTTTGTATGACAATAATTTGATCTTCAGAATAGAAAATTTGAGCATGTAATGCACTTAAGGTCTTTTTTAATCTTCTAATTGCTGTATGCATTGTCAATCAACCATCAACTCATGCATTTTATATTGGTAGATGACACATGCATCAACATTGTAGATTATAGAAGTTCGAGCATACATTTATAACCTGTACTGATTCTGTGTTGAAGGATGTATGAAGCATATTTATTAATTTTAACACCACAATAGTTGCGTAACTTTCAAACCCTAATTTTCTTTAAGATATTGTTTTCCTGATTGTTGTCTTAAAGTTTGTCTATTGTTAAGGTTTCACTGTGTTCCATTTATATGTTATACTGCTTTCCCTTTGTAAAATTTCACCACAGCCTGATAATAATCATACCTTTTTATTGATTTTCAGGTCATTTTACTATTAGCTCTGGTCGCTGATGTTTTAGTTTATATACTTTATCTATCTCCGGTGGCCTTCTATTCTCTCCCATTCAGGATTGCCCCTTACATAAGGGTTGTATTTTTCATTTTGAACATCAGGTACAGTATAATGAATTCTTCCGGTTTTTGTCTTAAAGTCATGAGACAGTTTTCAGGTTCGTGTTACTTAAAGATGTAAATATCAACTCTGCAAACTTCTGTAGAACTTTAATGGGGGAAAAAATCGATTCAATTAATATATTAATCTTTGTACCAGCTTCTTGTTGAAGTGCACATGCATTGCTGATTGTTCTTGGTGCACAATTTTTTTATGAGGAAAATAATTGTTCATTTTAATTCTTTACTATAGGAACTTACGAGAGAGCATAGTCGTCTTGGCTGGAATGATTGGCACATACCTTAATGTCTTGGTATGTCTTCCACTATATCATTACATTTCTTTATTTTGCTGTTGTGCTTGAAATTTTAGTTTAACCAGTAAGATTGCTATGTTATGTGGATAACTACAAGTTCTTTTCAGGGAAACAGATTTGTAGGAAAAATGTCCTTTTATTTGCATATATATTTTGAGAATGACACTTCAGTAAGAACTACATCAGGCATTTCTTATTCCCCCAAATGGTAAAATCTGTCTAATTTATGTTTATTGCAGCTCCTAGGACTTCTATTTCTCCTGTTCTCCAGTTGGTTAGCATATGTCATGTTTGAGGATACCGAACAAGGGAAATTATTTACTTCTTATGGTGCAACAACATATCATATGCTTATCCTTTTTACCACATCCAATAATCCCGATGTCTGGATTCCTGCATACAAAGCATCACGTTGGTATTGCCTGTTTTTCATTCTCTATGTGCTCCTGGGTGTTTACTTTGTCACCAACTTGATCCTTGCTGTTGTATATGATAGCTTTAAGGGTCAGTTAGCCAAACAAGTTGGTGAGAAGGACCGTATGAGAACAAGGATATTAAAGAAAGCATTTAATCTTATAGATATCAATAATCACGGGTTTCTTAACAAAGATCAATGCATTCATCTGTTTGAAGAACTCAATAGATACAGGACATTGCCAGATATATCAGGAGAGGATTTTGAGTTAATATTTGATGAGTTAGACGATAGTCATGACTTCAAGATTAATTTAGATGAATTTGCTGATCTTTGCAATGCCATCGCGTTAAGGTTTCAAAAGGAGGATTCACTACCTTGGTTAGAAAGATTCCCAACATTCTATCGTGCACCCTTATCTGAGAAGTTGAAAACCTTTGTTCGAAGCCCCAAATTCGAATACATTGTAATTTTCCTTCTCATCTTGAATCTTGCTGCAGTTGTTATTGAAACAACTCTTGACATACAAAATAACTCTGGACAAAAGTTTTGGCAAAACCTAGAGTTTATCTTTGGATGGTTGTATGTCCTGGAAATGGCACTAAAAGTCTACGCATATGGATTTGAGAATTACTGGAAAGATGGCCAAAATCGTTTTGACTTCATTATCACTTGGGTTATAGTTATTGGAGAAACGGCAACTTTTGTGTCTCCCAAGGGACTTACTTTTCTTTCAAATGGAGAATGGATTCGATATCTTCTTATCGCAAGGATGCTACGATTAATAAGGCTCTTGATGCATGTTCGACGTTACAGAGCCTTTGTTGCCACATTTTTAACTCTGATACCAAGCTTAATGCCATACCTAGGTACCATCTTCTGTGTGCTGTGCTTTTATTGCTCTTTAGGTGTCCAGATTTTTGGTGGGCTGGTCAATGCTGGAAATCCCTATTTGGCAGAAACAGATCTTGCAGATAATGACTATCTACTGTTCAATTTTAACGACTACCCGAGTGGAATGGTTACACTATACAATTTATTAGTGATGGGAAACTGGCAGGCATGGATGCAGAGCTACAAAGAACTTACAAACTCTGCTTGGACTTATGTATACTTTGTGAGCTTCTATCTGATAACAATTCTGCTGCTTCTGAATTTGATCGTAGCATTTGTCTTGGAGGCGTTTTTTGCAGAAATGGAGCTAGAAGACTCGGAGAAATGTGAAGAACAGGACAAGGAAAGTGGAGGAAAGGATCGAAGACGTTATGTTGGCACAAAAACAAGAAGTCAGAGAGTTGATGCTCTCCTTCATCATATGCTGAGCTCAGAGCTGGATCATACACAATGCTCCACTCCATAAATCTCCTTCATCTGTCTAGCTTTTGTTCTATTGATTTACCTGCTTAGCTTTCAGAGTTTATATTCCAGACAACTCCATTTTCTGTTTTTCTTCTCCTTCCTTTCCCTTTCATGCAGTCATTGTTTAGTTATTAATGGGTTCAATTCCACTCTTCTACCACTATTACCAGTTTGAGTGTAAGACTTGTGTAAATAATGTTGATGTTTGTATGAGCATCTTGTTACAAATGAACAGTCACCAGTGGAGGATGTTATCTACCACCATCTTCTACAAGGCATTTGGATCTGAAATTTGTGGACAGCCTTCTAATTATAGTTTCTGTTTAACAGTCCTCAGAAAACTAATTTCATGGAGTACCCAAAAGTGCATCTGGTACTAGTTTCTTAGTGTGTGCCAAAATGCCACTTTTGTACTATATTCTTTACTACTTTGCGGTTCCCAAAAAGAGTCATTTTATTCTAAAACCCATAAAATGGAACTCTTTTGTAGAACTGAGGGAGTATTGCTAAGAGCTCAAGTAGATTTCAAAGCCAAGGTAATGCATCTATCTATCTGTTATCATCCTGGATAGTGGCTATTATTCTGTTCATCGTGTTTTACCCTTTCCAAACCAGAATGCTTATAATAGAGTCGCATCAGAACAACCGATACACTGTAGCTTTTGATGAACAGAGGAAAGAATCTTGGTCATTTTTATAATTTTGGTTTTGAAGCAAGTGAACCATAATCACATCAGCTTTCATTAGTCATGCTAGAGCTTATCAGTGCTTAACTTTACAAGTCTAGTATAAACTTCTTGACATGAATCTTGCCTTGGTCTTCAACGGTGGTTAAAGTTAAGTCTTTTCTTCTCTTTTTTTTTTTGGTCTTAAATAACGGGTAATGCAATCACCTGAGATGTACTCAATTAATGTAATAATGGCACATCAATTAAGACAGACAAATTATTTGATACCGGTAGCATTACCCTTAAATAATAGTCAGCACTTTAAAACGTACTTGTACAAGGATCGTTGTTTACTTTTACGCGACTATAGTATACGCACATTCCAGCTGAATGCATAATGATATTCTGGTTGCCTTTTGCAATCTATAGCTAAATTTTCTAAGGATAGAAGAAAGCATACTTGAATGCGATTATGCATAAGTGACGTACCAGACAGTTTCCAGTAAAATAAGATTCTATCCAAAAATTATGTTTAATCTAAATATGATACCTCTTATGTTTCAAAACCCTTTTTTAAACTCCAAAAATAGTTTAACTAATCGAGCCACATGAAGAGCATATTTTGGGCTATTCTCAGAAAACCTGGAATCTACAACTACCATACACAGTACAAAAACTTAACCACCACCAAACCCTTTGTGCTCATAATGTTGCTTTCAATCTACTACCCCTTTTATAGAAAATCCTCCACATCTTTTCTACATCAAGATATCCACCCCATCATGCTAGCCTCAATTTATTAAATAATCAGCATGAAAAATGGACCTAAAACCTGAGAAACTCCTACATTGCCCCTTCTGGAAGGTGCATAATATGACAATAAACATCATGTAACGAAGCTCAGAAAGGTAGCATGTGTAACTTAGAGCTGAGAAAAGAAAGGAAGAAACAGAGATGCAACTTGGGAGTCATGCCAAACAAACCCTCTGAATGAAGTTTTCTCTTTACTGCATAACAGTTCAGGGGAAGTTTGGGTGTAAATTATCAAGGGTGCGCTGCATGCTTTTCTCGATACTTTATATACATCGCTGGAATATTTAGGGATTCATACACAGATAAGATATATTATAAAAAGCTAAAGAGCATTTCTACCTTAATCCATGACGAAGTGACTAAAAGCACCTGAGAACATCAGCGTGATAGTCTGTCTTTCTCAGGATGTTATGCAATGAACTATATCCAATTCTAGTCCTTAAATATTTACCCTTACCTCTCTACACGTTAAACTTGCTTACTCTGCACTGTGCAGTATCATCTTACATTAGCCAGCAAAAAGTTTTTCAAAGATCCAAACTTAAAGGCACTAGTCACAACGTAAGCTTTGCAATGACAGGTACTAATCTCTCTGTTAGCCTGTAATACGGAACTCTTCACAGTCATTTGACCCATTTCTTGTGAAGTTTGAAACAAGAACATTCATAATTTTAGCTATAGCTGCCTTAAATTCTCGCGAGCTGCTTGCTTCCCCCCTACTGTCATCCTGAACTTTATCGTCGCCAAGCAAACCTACTTCAGCCCCCTCCATGTAAGCTCTACAAGCCAATAAAATATCACGTGCACGGGTATGAAAATGACAGGCAACAAAGTCCTCATAATGCTGCATGAAAAATCATAATATATTAAACAATAAATATAATGATTAAAGAGAATATCAGAACAAAATTGACCAAGTTTACATTTTTTTTGGGGGTGCTAAATTGGATTTGACAAATTTTACGGTTTGCTGAAAATCTATGAACCTAAGAAGATGCATGTGCATGTAAGCATCACAACTGGTGGGATTTGAAGTTGGACTTGGTCAGCATCATTCAAAATGACAAATCGGCGGTTCTTACTGAAAAATGCACTGCATCCAAGATCATCATTTTAAAAAGATTTTTTGTAAGCCTTCTCAAATTATTGGAGATTAGCTCCTACAGGTTTTGTGGTTTTCAAGCTGCAGAGAATATTAACAAGCTAAACCATAGAACAGAGAGCCAGCTACTGTTCAAGTTGGTCACTCAAATCAGAATCGACTACGAAAATAATCAAATACTCTCTCACACTTGGTATAAAAGAGGCTCCCAAGAAATCATTTCATAAAACACCCCAAAAGTCACTTTATTTTAAGAAGCTCCATGACTATAATTTTCCCATTATGTTTTTAAGACTTAAAATAACTTCGGTTGTCAAGATCCCCATGACAGCAATTTATTTTATTAGTGGCCTTTTGAACTATTTTACATGGATCACAGAGTAGGAGCCTAGGGACCATCACATGCTACAGTAATTAAATATAGTACCTGAACATGACTTATTATGCTTTGACAGCATGAATCTTAACCAGTACATCAAGCAAAGGCTCCTAGCTAGGGCAGTGTGTATCAACTAGGAGCAAAATTTTATCCCCTAACGAGTGCTATAAAGCCTCGCATTGTTTGCTTAAACTCTGCAGCCGTGACAGGTTAAGTTATGATGAATTGAGAATTGTACAGCTCTGCTTGAACTAGATTTAGACTTATGGAACTTAGGCTGGGACATGCAATGACAAACCTTACTGTCTTTTCCCCTTGCCAAAATATGAGGTAGAATAGAACAGATAAAATCCAAATTAACTCAGATAAGGAAATATAGTTAAACAAACATTCTCCAACCAATATTAACGACATCAACTTTTTTTTTGCCACCAAATCTCCAAGTTAGTAATAAGTGTAAACATAATTAATTAATTCATTAATATGAATTTAAACCATTTGTAGATTCCAAAGAGAACTACACAAAACAATCCACTATATTCCTTTTCTTCTTATAAATTGCTATCAATTGCAGGCCTGAGAAAACTAATTAGCTAGAGCTTGAAGAGAGCTGTACACTATAGTTTATTTATATCAGGGCAAGACTACAAAATGAATCTTTCTATCTAAAGTTCACCTCATAATAGCCAAGTTATTTTGTGCTTATTAGCAGTATTCACGTAAAACTTTATTCGGAGGCAAAATAATCAATCTCCAGCCAACTATGAAGCAAAAAAGAGCCTATATAGTCTAGATGCATAAAAGTTTAAAAGTTTGCAAAATCTTCATAAAAACATATGAGTGGCTGAAAACAGAAATTGTTGAAAGAAGTACATCAAATACCTTTGGGGGCCTCCTAAGTGTATACATCATTGTTTTTAGGGACAGAATGAAGGTATTTTCATTGTACTCCTTCGATCTCTTATCTCCCTCATCCCCAGGATACATACCATCATATCCAGGCTCATTAAAGAAGGGCTTTGCATTTAGTATCAGAGCTTGTATAGACACCAAAACTTGTAGCATCGTGGACGTCTTTGGCATCCATTTCTCATTACCTTTACCACTCCATGTGTTGAGAAGGCTGAGACATACTTTTCCACAATCATACAAGTTCGGATTTAGTCGAAGGCCACCAGAATAGTAGTAAACCATCTGAGGAAGTTGAGAAAAGTAATGTCCGTTATTTAGAGTGGAAAATAAAGTTAAAAAACCAATCCAATATATATATACAATAACATCACAGACCGGTGGTATATCGGGATAGTTAGGGGGGAAGAGAACATCAAAGACGAAAAGCCCATCATGGTAGGGGGTGCCTGCTGGTCCTACAATGACAGCCCTCAAGAGATCCATCCTTGATTCGTACACTCTAACATATATCGTATCTGCAGAAGTATAAAAAATGAGACTAGTAAGAAACCAAGAAATTTAATTATTTGGCATGGAAAAGAAAAAGATTTTCATATTAAAGAAAAAAAAAAAAAGAACAGCATACATTCTACAAACCGTATCCGCATAATCTTTTTCTTCATTTAAATTATAATCAAGAAATGAACATCCATCTGTGCATGTGGCATGTTTTTGGGGAGAGAGAGGAGGAAAATCTCAGGGCATCAAAAACTACTCCTTCACCTTCTAATGCCATAAAGTTTCATGTGAAATTTCAATCTTTAATACTAGAAAATATTTAAAGATACTTTTAAGCTAAGTTTTTTTTTCTTCCATTTTCAATTGCACATACAAGCTGAAATCTTTTGATGAATTGCACAGCAGTCCACTTCAAACAAATAGTCTTTTATACTAAGTTTTCCACTACCAATTTAATAACACTCGTAAGTTTTAGATGAATTCTGCAACAGCTCATGTCAAACTTAAAAGCTGAACGAACTTACCAGGCAAGTCCTTCTCCAAAATTTTCCACTCATCATGAATTTTCTTTGTCCAAGTTTTGGGAGGCTACAAAGAGAAGATTATTAAAAAGAAGAAGAAGAAGAAAGATACATACAATAATAAATGGGTGCTCTATGCACTAAACACTGTTTTATAAGTTCATTATAGTGTTACCTAAAACATGGTTCGTTTCGATACGCGGTGCGTGATACGCTACATAGTTAAAACACGGTACGCTAGGGTATATTTAAATTATTATAGTTAGAAATTCTCTTAAAATCTAAATGTAATAAACCTTAAGTTTTATAGAAAATTTTTAATTGAATCAATAAGTTGATTGTTTAGTAAATAATTTAATACAAATATAATATTTGAGCATTTAATACTAAGTTATACTATTGATATTTGTGCAATTATAGGTAAAATAACAAAAAAATCGGTACACTAAATTTAGAGTATTGAATGTAAGAGTACCATGTTTCGATACGCAATTACCAATACGGTTCCCTAGGTCAATGAGAATATCTGGTAACTCTGGTTCATTCCATACTGGACCAGACCAAAATAGGGATATATATATATATTCATTTTAAGAAGGGGTAATTATTACCTGTTGCACTCGAAAGCCTCTGCTATAGTGATGATCCGAGAAATCATTTACAATATCAAATCTTTTAAAACTCTGATAATTTTTCATAATATCATGCTCTTTTTCTACTTCCTCCTTTCCATCGGAATTCAACCCTACAGGAAATGTTGAACTGCTTGAAGAAGCAGCGTTATTATTGGAATTTGCAAGATCTGGAACTATAGCAACAGATGTCTCTGTCCCTGAACCTGTAGGGAGAACCATAGCATTGTTGCTTGTAACATTAATGCTGGGAGTGGTATGCTTCATCCAAGAAAATGAAATCTCTACCCCAGGAGGAAAATTCACATTGTCAAACTGTGCTTGCATATTCAAATAACCATAATCGACATCATTGTCAAACATATAGTCATCATTGTCATCATAATCAGAAATATAACTGCCATCATCACCGTTGTTATCATCGCCATGATATGACATATCTGAGTTGGAACCCTGAATATTAGCTGAATATGGAGAGCCAGATGTTGATCCTACTATGCTAGTAGAATTCCCGAGTTCCATGGCAATGACCTCCTAAGAAAGAGAATTGAAACTATAATGTCAAAGCATGCAGAAAATGGAACAATACCTGGAGTAATGTTAAGGAGCATAAAGAAGAAAGGGTAACTCACATGTTGTCCACATATAAATTTTGTTTTTTGTCAAGTAAATGTCCATCAATTGCAGCAAAAAAGATTCAGTTATATCTCAAGCTTAACAAGTGCACATTATACTTGGGGAACAATAAGAACAAAGAAGCATGTTCTTATATTTTCTTAATACAACTCTAAAATAAAGCCCCGAAACAAAAAACAGAAACAACAATCTTATGAAGGAAATTGGAAAATGGAAAATATTAACAAAGTAACATAAAAGAATAGTATTCATTTTTATAACCATCAATTTTGTTGGGAAGGGGCGGAGAGAAAATAATTTATTGATAACCTATTAGATCTATGCCCTCAATAAGTGAATTCATGTTTGCTGTTAGAGTACCTTCCTTCTCCCAATAGGGTGTCTGAAGGTGTTTAATAATACTGAAAAGAATGAGCCTTATTATGAAAGATATTGTAAGCTTATAAACAAACATGTTACTCAAGTTCCAACTTTGTTCCTATTTTTAAAGTTGATGACAAATTGCCTATTCTATGCAAACACAGAGTAAATTAAGTACAATCCCAAAAGTAAAATATATTAGCCCTTAATCATACATGTAAACACATAGGCTACTTCCCCGCAGAGGGAGAAAAATGAGTTTAAGATCACGCATTGTAAGAAATCAAAACAATCGAACCAAGTTTTTAAGGACAATAAGAAGCAAAACTGAATCAATAAATTTGAAAAGTAAATCCTAACAATCAAAAGCCATAAAATTTAGGTGTAACGCCGCCGATCATAAGTAATTCACTAATTAATTAACCACAGACCACTATAATCAACTGTTAAAAAGAGGAAAGAAAATTTAGGGTTTATAGTCGCTGCGTTCCTGATACCTGATTGTGATTAACCTTCTTAGAAGCAGAAGATTCAGACTCCAAATTAGCTACTGATACTTGTAGTTCCATCGGTGTCGAATTCTCCATTTCCAACCCGACTAAAACCCTCCCAACTCCAATTCCCCCAACGGAATGTAAGTATGAGTATAACTGGGTATATAGAGAGAGGGTATCACATAGGTACCGAATTGTATACAGTTTTGTAGAGAGAGAAAGAGATAGCAACACCAACTTGTTGCAATTGCTGAGAGAGAGGTAGGTCTATTCGCGCACGCATGAAGGGAAGATAGTTTTTATAGTCTAGGACGCACGAGTATTATGATCATCAACGTGTCTGTACCTAATTTGTCACAAATTTGAAGCTATATACTCCCTTATTTTCATTTTCATTATATAAATAGTTCAGAAAAAAAAAAATCAGTCGTTTTAATTATTTTTTCCTTTGTTCATAAAGTAATTAATTAATATTAATTATTTAATTTTAAACTAATATTAATTATTTAATATTAAAATTTATTAATAAGGGTGATTATATTATATAATTGAAATAAGAGAGTAGTATAGTATCTGATAGCTTTATGCTACGGTTGACTATTGAAGTTACTAAAACACCCCTGCCTTTTCTAAAACTTTTACTGTGGGTCATTTTCAAAGTAAGTAGGTAGTACTGTTTTGAGAAAGACATGGAGGTGTCATGCGGTCCACTAGTGCGTGTTGAAGGACCATTCATGTTATTATTGTAGGCTTGAGAGAGAGAGAGAGAGAACATTCACTTACGACCGTCTGATTTATTGACTTCGAGCCATCAGATTGACTGAGCGTTCGGTGGAAAAAGAAAAATAGGGGCCCTGAAGAAAAGGAGCGGTTGTTTTGTTTCCATGCAATGCAGAGCAAAGAGACCTAACAAAAATATAAATAAATAAAGGTAATACTAATATTGTTTGTTTATATTTTCTTTGTAATTCTAATTAGCTAGTCAAATGAAATGACCGAACTTCCTTAATTTACTCGCTCTGTTAAAAAAATAATAGAAATTTATTTAATTTTAACTTTATCTATTTTAATTTATAAAGCAGGAACCATATTTTGTCTGGATTATTTTTCAAGTAACTAAGCTAATAACTCCTAAAGTAATACTAATAGATTTACATCTAAAATATCTCTAAATTGTTCAATTTTTATGGCCAAAATAAAACCCCCATATTCATAGGTTTCTTTCTTATGAACACTACTACTACATGTCATGTCATGGAATTCAAAATCATGCATGCATTGATGTTAGAATTATTTTATTTTTTTACAAAATTAACTGTAAAATAACCAAATACTAAATTACTAGTACTTGAGATGGGACAAGTGACTTTAGCTGGGGAAATTTGGAATTAACTTTAAAGTTATTACAAGATTTTTTTTTTATTTTATGCATAATTAGCAAACTACAATAATATCCATTCCAAACAGTTGTGCGTCCCGTCCCGTCCCGTCCCGTCCCGTCCCTGGTGTATATAAGAAATTTTAACCTCAATATAACATCTCTTTTTGTATATCCCATTTTATTTTATTTTGTGAAATACTGCTTTGTCCAAAAGATAAAGAAAGGGTAACATCGACTAATTTTTGGTCTACGCAATATATGCACAAGATTTGGCCTCGCCAAACGCCGACTTAAACGCCAGGCCCACCCGCATTTACCGTCCAAACTCAATAAGCACTTATTGTGTTCGGACAATTACAAAACATGCACATTATAAGATGCCCCAGGCCCAGCCACTGCTTGGATTCGTGTTTAAAGTAGTTTAGGCTAAATTACATATATTAGTATATTTTTAAAAATAATTATAAAAATCATACCTCTATAAAATAATTACAAAAATATTATTTTTTTTATTTTTATTTACAATATTAATATAATTATAAGTCTTTAATTTAAGGGATTAATATTAATGGCTAACATGACAAATTAGTGTCCAACTTAAAATGGGTTGTTTTATTTTGAAAGACGTGATAACCGCCATTACAACTCTTCGGTTTTAAACCCTTGTTTGCATGTTGAAACCCTTTCTTCTCTCTCTGTTCGTGTTCTTCCCTTTCTTCTCTCTCTGTTCGTGTTATTCTCTGTTGATCATGTCTGAGTGTTGTTACTTGTTATCGTTGTTAGTTATTGTGATCGCCATTTTCGTCTAGTTGTATTGTTATTGTTGTTACTCTGTCAGCACAGACAACTTCTGTTAGTTGGTCGCCATTTTTGTTTTTCTGTTCGTTCGATTAGTTGTTTTGTTCTGTTCGTTCGATTTGTGTAGAATGGCTGATACAAGGAAGAAGTACGGAAAGAGGAAGAGAATCATGGAGGATGATTCTGTAAAGGGCTTGAAGAAATTTGTTGTGGAGAGGAAGGGGAAGGGGGAGAACGCATGTCAGAAATCGAGTAAGAGTGAGGATAGGTTGGTGATTCATAGTGATATCTAGCATTTTGAAGTGCATTTAGATTCTGATTTTGATGTCCATGTAGTTAAGTCAAAAGGACAAGTTCTTAGCCAGAATATAATTCCAACAGAAAGAATTTTAAAGGTTTGTTAATTTAAAATTTGTTATTTTACGATCATATAAATGTTTGGTTTCTTAGTTAGTATGTTTTTGGTTACTATTAGATTTTGATTTGGATACCACTTGTGTTCAATCGATTTGGTATATTTGGTTACTTTTTTATTCTGTTATGGTTACCATTAAAAGATATTTTTGTTACTATCATATAATTGTTCGGTTACTGTTAGATTTTGATTTGCATACCATTTGTTTTCAATCGATTTGGTATATTTGGTTACTTGTTGAGTATGTTTTTGGATAATGTAAGATTATGATTTTGATACCATTTTTGTTCCCTTGAAGTTGGGACTTTGGTTACTGTTTGTTGTTGTTATGGTTACCATATATTTGCTTTAGTATACATGGTTGACTAAAATGTGGTTGGTTTATATGTTTGGTTATGTATTGGTTACCATGGAAAAATGTGACGCCCCCAAAATAGGTATACAACACCCATTCTGAGTTGTCAAATACATGGTACAGAAATAAATACAACTTTATTAATATAATTGTCGTGCAAAATACGACAACACATATACTGTGAGTTTAAATACAAATATTGTCTAATAGACAGTATTAAAACTCAAAAGAAGTCCTCATTACAATTATTGATACACTATTTTATAAAATAGTGAGGACTACTAAAATAACTATTCTGAACCATCACTCCATACCCCGGCTAGTTCATGCTATGTTCTCACCTCCTGAGAAGAAAAATAGAACAAAAAGGAAAAGGGTGAGCTCAACTAGCCTAGTAAAAAATATCATGACTAAGATAATATACATCAAATTATCCTTAGTCTTCAACAAGAAAAAATCTTATAGAATATAATAGACAACAAATTTTAGATCAACAACTACAGCGGAAATAACAATTCATTAGAAGAGTTAAGTAGAGAATAAAATCTACTATCATCTATGAATTTAAAAGTCCATCATCAATATTTTATCCCTGTAACATCAATCAATATACATCTTGAATCAAATATTCATCTTTGCACTACGGGCCAAATATAAGACCCCAACTTATTAATAAATAAAATTAAATTTCCTCTATTTATTATTTTGAAATAGAAAGAGTTGATTTGATTAATGTGGTTAATTATGGGTAAAATGCGCAAATATTTCAAATAAACAAGTGGTTATAAAATATTCATTTTTGGTCGGTGAATATTCGTGTGGTCGTGGAATATTCTTTCTGTCGGGGAATATTCGTACGACGGCACAGCTATTTGTGGGCCCCATAACGAAAAGCAATTGGATGAAGAAAACGACAAGTATAAGTTGTTTATAATTAACGGCGTAGTTGTTACCGTTAATACTGTTGGAATACCTGGTGGTTAAAATACAGTAGCACACGGTATTGCACCAATAATTGTTACAGTAGTTACTGTTCAATATTTTATTTTATTGATTCAATAATTACTGCATTGATATTTTATATTATTGTTGTTTCAATAATTGTCACTGCACAGTATTTCCCATTATCAGATCAATAATTCATATTATTTGAATAATATTATTAGATAACATTATTGGCAATGTCTAGAAAGTTATGTTTAAGGAGAGGTTTGGTCATCTAATTGCGCGCCAGTAAGGAGAAATTCTTATTGGAAAGCCTCCTCTTTCCTGGGAACGGCCTGGTTATCATAAATGTGATTCTGTAATATTAATTGTGAATAATTAATTATTGATTCATATGATAAGGAAATATTTATTTTATGTGGATATAATTGAAGGATATATTTTTGTGGTTAAAAATGAAGGAGTTAATGTTGAGATGTTTTATCTGTATTTTTGTCGGAACGGAGGTATTAAAAATCAAATTAGGGTTTTTGAGATATTTTGCGGGGGTTATAATTTTTAATCCGACCGTTGGATCGTGGTAATTTTTGGATATGTTATACATATATAAGTTGAGTATATGTCCACAACTTTTGAACCGTTAAAAATGAACGTATGATTTATTATGAATTTTACGAGATGACTGGTTCAGAAATTGTTGAATTTTCGGAGTTTATCATTTTGGTGGAAAATTCTAGAATTGGTGGGCCCCACTCTTGGTTGGTGAAGAAATGTGTTGAGATTTTTATTCAAATGTGGTGGGTGGGAATAGTAGCAGGTAAAGCCATCAGGTTGCAGGTTAAGTCTGCTTCGGCGTGCTAACATTTTCCTATAAATAGAGGGTTAAGTTAGAATTGAAAATCACACCAGAATTCATAAGTTTTCTTTCTTTCTCTCTCTAGATTATTGAGTGTATTTTATGAGTATTTAGATACTTTGAAAGTTGCTATTCAGCACAAGTTTCATTCAGCCTCATATCCGATATTCAGTCAGAAGTACGGTTATTTTGAGGTAAGGGATATTATTTTCTTCTTAAATGATATTATTTTCTTCAATATCATTATGCTAAAATATTGATATGAGTTTTTTTATCAAATTTGAAACTTTTTGTGTCGAAGTTACTATTCACGTATACGGCACTATTCACCGAAAAATAAAATTTTTCTTTTTATCCAAGATGTCTATTATGGTTACTATCTTTGATTGTATCCATGTTTTGATCTTTATTTTTGAATTCTGCTTCACAATTGATTATTATGAAGTATTATTGATCTTGGATAAACTGTTAAACGAATCCCTACTATTTGTCCTCCTGTCTCACTGGATTCGTTTTCTTTAAGATATTTTTCATCATTCTCAGTCCTAAATGATGATATTACTGAATATCTTTGGCCTGTAGTGCAAAGATGTATGATTACCTGATGAATATCTTTGGCCTGTAGTGCAAAGATGAACAGGTGTTGAGATGAACATGACTGACTGGTGATACAAATGAATATCTTTGGACTGTAGTGCAAAGATGAATATTTGGTTAAAGATGATTATTAATTGATGTTACAGGGATAAAATATTGATGATGGACTTTTAAATCTTAGAAGATAGTAGAATTCATTCTCTACTTGACTCTTCTAATGGTTTGTTATTTCCGCTGCAGTTGTTGATCTAAAACTTGTTGTCGATTATATTCTATCAAATTTTTCCCTATTGAATACTAATGATAATTTGTTGTATATTATCTTAGTCATAATATTCTTTACTGGGCTAGTTGAGCTCACCCTTTTCCTTTTTGTTCTATTTTTCTTCTCAGGAGGTGAGAACATAGCAGGATCTAGTCGGGGTATGGAGTGATGGTTTGTGACGCCCCCAAAATAGGTATACAACACCCATTCTGAGTCGCCAAATACATGGTACAGAAAGCAAACTACAACTTCAATAATACAAATGTCGTGCAAAATACGACAACACATACTGTGAGTTTAAATACAAATATTGTCTTCTAGACAATATCCACACTCAAATAAATCCTCATTACAATTATTCAAACACTATTTTACAGAAATAGTGAGGACTGCTAAAACATCTTTCTAGAACCATCACTCCATACCCCGACTAGATCCTGCTATGTTCTCACCTCCTGAGAAGAAAAATGGAACAAAAAGGAAAAGGGTGAGCTCAACTAGCCCAGTAAAGAATATTATGACTAAGATAATATACAAACAAATTATCGTTAGTCTTCAACAGGGAAAAATCTGATAGAATATAATCGACAACAAGTTTTAGATCAACAACTGCAGCGGAAACAGCAAACCATTAGAAGAGTCAAGTAGAGAAAGAATTCTACTATCTTCTAAGATTTAAAAGTCCATCATCAATATTTTATCCCTGTAACATCAATTAATAATCATCTTTAACCAAATATTCATCTTTGCACTACAGGCCAAAGATATTCATTTGTATCACCAGTCAGTCATGTTCATCTCAACACCTGTTCATCTTTGCACTACAGGCCAAAGATATTCATCAAGTAATCATACATCTTTGCACTACAGGCCAAAGATATTCATTAATATCATCATTTAGGACTGAGGATGATGAAAAATATCTTAAAGAGAACGAATCCAATGAGACAGAAGGACAAATAGTAGGGATTCGTATAACAGTTTATCCAAGATCAATAATACTTCATAATAATCAATTGTGAAGCAGAATTCAAAAATAAAGATCAAAACATGGATACAATCAAAGATAGTAACCATAATAGACATCTTGGACAAAAAGAAAAATTTTATTTTTCGGTGAATAGTGCCGTATTCGTGAATAGTGCCGTATACGTAAATAGTGCCGTATACATGAATAGTAACCCCGACACAAAAAGTTCTAAATTTGATAAAAACTCATATCAATATTTCAGCATAATGATATTGAAGAAAATAATATCATTTAAGAAGAAAATAATATCCCTTACCTCAAGATATCAGTACTTCTGGTCGGAATACTGGTATAAGGCTGAAAGAAACTTGCTCTGATGAATAGAAACTCTCAAAGTATCTAAATACTCACAAAATACACTCAATAATCTAGAGAGAGAAAGAGAGAAAACTTGTTTCTGGTGTGATTTTCAATTCTAACTTAGCCCTCTATTTATAGGAAAATTTTAGTAGGTTTGACCTGCAACCTGATGGCTTTACCTGCTACTATTCCCACCCACCACATTTGAAATATAATTCAACACATTTCTTCACCAACCACAAGTGGGGCCCACCAATTCTAGAATTTTCCATCAAAATGATAAACTCCGAAAATTCAACAATTTCTGAACCAGTCATCTCGTAAAATTCATAATAAATCATACGTTCATTTTTAACGGTTCAAAATTTGTGGACATATACTCAACTTATATATGTATAACATATCCAAAAATTACCACGATCCAACGGTCGGATTAAAAATTATAACCCCCGCAAAATATCTCAAAAACTCTGATTTTTAATACCTCCATTCCGACAAAAATACTGATAAAAACCTCAACATTAACTCCTTCATTTTTAACCACAAAAATATATCCCTCATTTATATCCACATAAAATAAATATTTCCTTATCATATGAATCAATAATTAATTATTCACAAATAATATTACAGAATCACATTTATGACAACCAGGCCGTTCCCAGGAAAGAGGGGGCTTTCCAATAAGGATTTTTCCTTACTGGCGCGCAATTAGATGACCAAACCTCTCCTTAGACAGAACTTTCTAGACATTGCCAATAATGTTATCTAATAATATTATTCAAATAATATGAATTATTGATCTGATAATGGAAAATACTGTGCAGCAACAATTATTGAAACAACAATAATATAAAATATCAACGCAACAATTATTGAATCAATAAAATAAAATATTGAACAGTAACTACTGTAACAATTATTGAGTAGTGTCTTCTTACGTAAGAATCAATAATTGGTGCAATACCGTGTGCTACTGTATTTTAACCACCGGGTATTCCAACAGTATTAACGGTAACAACTACGCCGTTATTTATAAACAACTTATACTTGTCGTTTTCTTCATCCAATCGCTTTCCGTTATGGGGCCCACACAAGGCTGCGCCGTCGTACGAATATTCCCCGACAGCAAGAATATTCCACGACCAAACGAATATTCCCCGACAAAATGAATATTTTATAACCACTTGCTTATTTTGCAAAATTTGCACATTTCACCCATAACCAAAGTATTATATCAAATTAGCCCCTTATTATTCACAATAATATTTAGAGAAAATTTGATTTTATTCATTAATAAGTTGGGGTCTTACAACCTCCCCTCCTTATGAAATTTCGTCCTCGAAATTGACGTACGTACCTGATGTTTCAAAAAGGTGAGGATACCTCGCTTTCATTTCTGATTCCAACTCCCAGGTCATTTCTTCAATAGCATGGTTTCTCCACAAAACCTTAACTTGTGGTATAACCTTCGTGCGTAGGACATGCTCTTTCCTATCCAAGATCTTAACAGGTACCTCCTCGTACGTTAAATCTTCAGCTATCTCGTCTGGTTCTAACTCAATAATGTGGTTCGGGTCTTTAACATATTTACGAAGCATAGATATGTGAAAAACATTATGAACACGAGACATGCTTGGAGGTAATGCGAGTCTATATGCCACATTTCCTATTCGCTCAAGAATCTCAAATGGACCAACAAATCTTGGATTGAGCTTTCCTCTCTTCCCAAATCTTGTAACTCCCTTCCATGGTGCAACACGTAATAATACATGATCCCCAATATTAAATTCCACGTCCTTCCGATGAAGATCCGCATAACTCTTTTGTCGATCCTGTGCCGTTTGTATACGTTGTCGAATCGTTTGGATCTTCTCTGTAGTAATGCGTACCAACTCTGGTCCCAACAATGTTGCTTCACCCACCTCGTCCCAGCATACTGGAGAACGACATTTTCTTCCATACAACGCCTCGAATGGAGCCACACCTATGCTCGCCTGATAACTGTTGTTGTAGGAGAATTCCACCAATGGTAGGTACTTATCCCAACTCCCTTTGAGATCTAGGACACAAAGTCTTAATAGATCTTCAAGAGTTTGAATAGTCCTCTCTGATTGTCCGTCCGTTTGAGGATGGTATGCCGAACTGAATCGTAAATCCGTGCCTATAGCTTTCTGCAAGCTAACCCAAAATCGTGAAGTGAATCTTGGGTCACGATCCGAAACTATGGATACTGGCATGCCATGCAATCTCACAATCTCGTTCACGTACATACTAGCAAGACGTTCAAGGGAATAAGTCTCACGTATCGGCAAGAAATGAGCAGATTTGGTTAATCTATCAACAATAACCCAAATCGCATCTATGCCTTGAGAAACCTTGGGAAGACCCGTAACAAAATCCATAGTAATGTGTTCCCACTTCCATTTCGGGATCTCAAGTGGTTGCAATGGACCCTTTGGCACTTGATGCTCCGCCTTTACACGTTGACAAGTTAAACACCTCGAGATAAACTCCGCGATCTCTCTTTTCATATTGCTCCACCAAAATGTATGTCGAAGATCATGATACATTTTGGTACTCCCAGGATGGATTGCAAACGGTGTGTTGTGTGCCTCCATCATTATTCTATGCTTCAAGTCAAAATCGTTAGGAACACAAAGTCTGGAGTTGACTCGAAGTATTCCTTCTTCATCGATTCTTGCTTCTGGAATAGCACCTTCTTGCACTTTCTTCTTCATACGCATCAGCTCCATGTCCGTAGCTTGAGCAGCTTTAACTTTATCGATTAAAGTCGGTTCTACTCGTATATTTGATATCATCATGTGGGTACTTGGAGCCTTCATCTCTATCTCCATCCTTTGTAAGTCATACAAAATGGGCCATTGTGTTAACAATATTGCACTCGTACCCGCATATGATCTTCTACTCAATGCGTCAGCTACTACGTTTGCTTTTCCAGGATGATATTGGATGATATGATCGTAATCTTTCAACAGCTCGAGCCAACGTCGCTGCCGCATGTTGAGTTCCTTTTGGGTGAAGAAATATTTGAGGCTTTTATGATCTGTATAGATCTCCACTTTCTCCCCATACAGGTAGTGTCTCCAGATCTTCAACGCAAAAACGACTGCTGCCAACTCCAAATCATGAGTAGGATAATTCCTCTCATATTCTTTGAGTTGTCGTGAGGCATAGGCTATGACTTTCCCATGTTGCATGAGAACACATCCTAACCCTTTGCCTGAAGCATCGCTGTAGATAACAAATCCATCCGAACCAGATGGTATTGTC
This sequence comes from Panax notoginseng, assembly GCA_016801055.1. Classification (NCBI taxonomy): domain Eukaryota; kingdom Viridiplantae; phylum Streptophyta; class Magnoliopsida; order Apiales; family Araliaceae; genus Panax; species Panax notoginseng. Next base: position 143,846,931 of record CM029021.1, read on the forward strand.
AGAACAGGTGCCGAAATGAGTCTCCTCTTGAGTTCTTGGAAACTCTTCTCGCATTCCTCACTCCATACAAATTTTGTATCTTTCCGAGTCAGCTGAGTTAACGGAGTAGCGATTCGAGAAAATCCTTCCACAAATCTCCGATAATAACCAGCTAAGCCTAGAAAGCTACGTACTTCGGTTACCGACTTCGGTTGCTCCCAACTTTGTATGGCTTCAATCTTCGCCGGGTCGACAGATACTCCATGTTTTGACACCACGTGCCCAAGGAATGCTACTTCCTCAAGCCAGAACTCGCATTTCTTCAATTTGGCATATAGCTTATTTTCACGAAGCCTTTGCAGTACCAGCTTCAAATGGCGCTCATGATCTTCACGGCTTTTGGAATAGATGAGGATGTCATCAATAAAGACAACAACGAACTGATCCAAATATTCTTTGAATACACGGTTCATCATATCCATGAAGGCAGCAGGAGCATTAGTCAATCCAAAAGACATTACTAAGAATTCATAATGCCCGTACCGAGTTCTGAAGGCAGTCTTTGGAATATCCTCAGTTTTAATCTTCAGCTGATGATATCCAGAACGAAGGTCGATCTTTGAAAAGAATTGTGTTCCTTGTAACTGGTCGAACAGGTCATCAATGCGAGGTAGCGGATACCTATTCTTGATAGTGACATGATTCAATTCTCGATAGTCGATACAAAGTCGCATACTCCCGTCTTTCTTCTTTACGAATAAAACAGGAGCACCCCAAAGAGACGTACTAGGACGAATAAAACCGATGTCCAACAACTCCTGTAGTTGGACTTTTAACTCCTGAAGTTCAATAGGAGCCATTCGATATGGAGTTTTAGAAATGGGCTTTGTACCGGGTTCAAGGTCAATAAAGAATTCAACTTCACGTTCTGGGGGTAGACCAGGAAGTTCTTCAGGAAATACATCGGGAAATTCTCTAACAATAGAAATATTATTCAAATCTGACTTGTCTTTGTTCAAATCCATTACATGGGCTAAGAAAGCTTGACATCCGTTTTTCAATAAACGAATAGCTTTGTGGCTCGATATGACAGTGACTGATTTTAGTGGTTTAGTAGTTTGAATTCGTATGACAGGTTGGTTAGGAATATGAAAACTAACAACCTTACGAAAACAATCAATTTTAGCATGATGAGTGGTTAACCAATCAATTCCTAAAATCACATCAAAAGCAAGTATCTTTAAAGAGATAAGATCAACAGGTAATGTGATAGTACCAACTTGGATCATGCAAGATTTATAAACTGTAGATGTAACGAAGGTTTCACCCAACGGAGTTTCAACAGATAAGTTAAAGTCCAATTTCTCCGGAGTCAAGTTTAAACGTTGAGCACAAGCAGGAGAGATAAAAGAATGGGTAGAACCGGTATCTAGTAAAGTATAAACTTCGCAAGAATTCAAGATTAGCTTACCCGTGATCACCTCGTTCGGGTTTCTCGCGTTTTGGCCAGTAACGACAAACGCCCTTCCAGGAACCGCTGATTTCGACTTATCCGGGACAGCTTTTGGAGTCACCATCCCCGCTGAACTTGGTTTTGCTACAGAACACTCTCGAGCTATATGACCCTCCTTTCCACAGTTATAACATACCTTGGATTGTTGTGGGCAGTTTGGGCTGATATGTCCCTCTTTCCCACATTTGTAACATACGACCGGTGGTCGTTCTCCTCCCCTAGAAACAGTTGATGTTTGTGCTGACGTCTTCACATTATCATTGTTGTACCTTCTCTTCTTGAAATCTCCTCCCGACTCGCTCCTTCTATTATCACGACCACGATTACCACCAGAGTGGTTACCGCTTTTGTCCGAATATTTTCCTCCCTGCTGGTTTTCATTGCTTCGATGACTGCCGCCACCGGTATGACCCTGGTTGTGGTCCCTCGGTTGCACATACTCATTATCTCGCTCTAATAATTGAGCCCTATTTACAACATCTGAATATAAAGAAAATTTATGAGAGATAAGATATTGTCGAATCTCGGGTTTTAGACCTCTCAGAAACATCCTTGTCATTCGTTCCTCATTTTCGACCAAATGAGGTGCAAACCTGGATAACTCTGCAAACTTCGCCTCGTACTGGGACACCGTCATGTTGTTTTGTTCCAGTCTGATAAACTCTACCTCCTTCATATGACGAATACTTTCAGGAAAGTACTTGTCATTGAACAGTTTTTGAAATGTTTCCCAGGACATGTTGAGTGCGTCAGGCTGGGTACGCTTCACAGACTCCCACCAGTAGTCTGCCTCACCGCGGAACATAAAGGTGGCGAATGGAACCTTTTGTTCCTCCGTGCATCCCAAGACATCGAATATCTTGGTAATTTGCTTGACCCACGTTTCCGCCATGATCGGATCCGGCTTTCCCTTAAATTCTGGTGGTCCCAATTCTTTGAACTGCTTAGCTGTGACAAACCGCGCGTTATCATTTCCACCCGTATTCTGCACACGAGTCTCCCTCGTCTGATTTTGCATGAACTGCAAAAAGCTCCTAAACATTCCATCATTCATCGTTTGCTCGGTAACGTTGTTTACAGGAGGAATATTGCCTTCCTGTTGCACGTTCCCCTGGGTGGTGATCAAAGGTGTCTCCACGGTCTGATTTACTCCATTATTAACGTTCTCAGCTGCCATTCTTAAATACTGCCATAAAACAAGGGTTAATAGTCATGTCATATATTATCCCTATACTCTGACCGACCAAATAAACACCAAATAAACTTAGTCAAGTCATACTAGTGAAGGAATTCCCCGTCTCTCCCCTCCTAGTTCTTGTCTCACATCTCAGCCAGGGATCATATCCCTAAGCTCTGATACCAACTGTGACGCCCCCAAAATAGGTATACAACACCCATTCTGAGTCGCCAAATACATGGTACAGAAAGCAAACTACAACTTCAATAATACAAATGTCGTGCAAAATACGACAACACATACTGTGAGTTTAAATACAAATATTGTCTTCTAGACAATATCCACACTCAAATAAATCCTCATTACAATTATTCAAACACTATTTTACAGAAATAGTGAGGACTGCTAAAACATCTTTCTAGAACCATCACTCCATACCCCGACTAGATCCTGCTATGTTCTCACCTCCTGAGAAGAAAAATGGAACAAAAAGGAAAAGGGTGAGCTCAACTAGCCCAGTAAAGAATATTATGACTAAGATAATATACCAACAAATTATCGTTAGTCTTCAACAGGGAAAAATCTGATAGAATATAATCGACAACAAGTTTTAGATCAACAACTGCAGCGGAAACAGCAAACCATTAGAAGAGTCAAGTAGAGAAAGAATTCTACTATCTTCTAAGATTTAAAAGTCCATCATCAATATTTTATCCCTGTAACATCAATTAATAATCATCTTTATCCAAATATTCATCTTTGCACTACAGGCCAAAGATATTCATTTGTATCACCTGTCAGTCATGTTCATCTCAACACCTGTTCATCTTTGCACTACAGGCCAAAGATATTCATCAAGTAATCATACATCTTTGCACTACAGGCCAAAGATATTCATTAATATCATCATTTAGGACTGAGGATGATGAAAAATATCTTAAAGAGAACGAATCCAATGAGACAGAAGGACAAATAGTAGGGATTCGTATAACAGTTTATCCAAGATCAATAATACTTCATAATAATCAATTGTGAAGCAGAATTCAAAAATAAAGATCAAAACATGGATACAATCAAAGATAGTAACCATAATAGACATCTTGGACAAAAAGGAAAAATTTTATTTTTCGGTGAATAGTGCCGTATTCGTGAATAGTGCCGTATACGTGAATAGTGCCGTATACATGAATAGTAACCCCGACACAAAAAGTTCCAAATTTGATAAAAACTCATATCAATATTTCAGCATAATGATATTGAAGAAAATAATATCATTTAAGAAGAAAATAATATCCCTTACCTCAAGATATCAGTACTTCTGGTCGGAATACTGGTATAAGGCTGAAAGAAACTTGCTCTGATGAATAGAAACTCTCAAAGTATCTAAATACTCACAAAATACACTCAATAATCTAGAGAGAGAAAGAGAGAAAACTTGTTTCTGGTGTGATTTTCAATTCTAACTTAGCCCTCTATTTATAGGAAAATTTTAGTAGGTTTGACCTGCAACCTGATGGCTTTACCTGCTACTATTCCCACCCACCACATTTGAAATATAATTCAACACATTTCTTCACCAACCACAAGTGGGGCCCACCAATTCTAGAATTTTCCATCAAAATGATAAACTCCGAAAATTCAACAATTTCTGAACCAGTCATCTCGTAAAATTCATAATAAATCATACGTTCATTTTTAACGGTTCAAAATTTGTGGACATATACTCAACTTATATATGTATAACATATCCAAAAATTACCACGATCCAACGGTCGGATTAAAAATTATAACCCCCGCAAAATATCTCAAAAACTCTGATTTTTAATACCTCCATTCCGACAAAAATACTGATAAAAACCTCAACATTAACTCCTTCATTTTTAACCACAAAAATATATCCCTCATTTATATCCACATAAAATAAATATTTCCTTATCATATGAATCAATAATTAATTATTCACAAATAATATTACAGAATCACATTTATGACAACCAGGCCGTTCCCAGGAAAGAGGGGGCTTTCCAATAAGGATTTTTCCTTACTGGCGCGCAATTAGATGACCAAACCTCTCCTTAGACAGAACTTTCTAGACATTGCCAATAATGTTATCTAATAATATTATTCAAATAATATGAATTATTGATCTGATAATGGAAAATACTGTGCAGCAACAATTATTGAAACAACAATAATATAAAATATCAACGCAACAATTATTGAATCAATAAAATAAAATATTGAACAGTAACTACTGTAACAATTATTGAGTAGTGTCTTCTTACGTAAGAAGCAATAATTGGTGCAATACCGTGTGCTACTGTATTTTAACCACCGGGTATTCCAACAGTATTAACGGTAACAACTACGCCGTTATTTATAAACAACTTATACTTGTCGTTTTCTTCATCCAATCGCTTTCCGTTATGGGGCCCACACAAGGCTGCGCCGTCGTACGAATATTCCCCGACAGCAAGAATATTCCACGACCAAACGAATATTCCCCGACAAAATGAATATTTTATAACCACTTGCTTATTTTGCAAAATTTGCACATTTCACCCATAACCAAAGTATTATATCAAATTAGCCCCTTATTATTCACAATAATATTTAGAGAAAATTTGATTTTATTCATTAATAAGTTGGGGTCTTACATGGTTCTAGAAAGATGTTTTAGCTGTCCTCACTATTTCTGTAAAATAGTGTTTGAATAATTATAATGAGGACTTATTTGAGTGTGGATATTGTCTAGAAGACAATATTTGTATTTAAACTCACAGTATGTGTTGTCGTATTTTGCACGACAATTGTATTATTGAAGTTGTAGTTTATTTTTTGTACCATATATTTGGCGACTCAGAATGGGTGTTGTATACCTATTTTAGGGGCGTCACAGTTGGTATCAGAGCTTAGGGATATAATCCCTGGCTGAGATGTGAGACAAAAACTAGGAGGGGAGAGACGGGGAATTCCTTCACTAGTATGATCTGAATAAGTTTATTTGGTAATTATTTGGTCGGTCAGATATAGGGATAATATGTGACATGTCAATTAACCCTTGTTTTATGGCAGTATTTGAGAATGGCAGCAGAGAACGTTAATAATGGAGTGAATAAGGATGTGAAGACACCTTTAATCACCACCTAGGGGAATGTGCAACAGGAAGGCAATATTCCTCCTGTAAACAACGTTACCGAGCAAACTATGAATGATGGAATGTTTAGGAGCTTTTTGCAGTTCATGCAAAATCAGACGAGGGAGACTCGTGTGCAGAATACGGGTGGAAATGATAACAATGCGCGGTTTGTCACAGCCAAGCAGTTCAAAGAATTGGGACCATCAGAATTTAAGGGAAAGCCGGATCCGATCATGGCGGAAACGTGGGTCAAGCAAATTACCAAGATATTCGATGTCTTGGGATGCACGGAGGAACAGAAGGTTCCATTCGCCACCTTATATTCCGCGGTGAGGCAGACTACTGGTGGGATTCTGTGAAGCGTACCCAGCCTGACGCACTCAACATGTCCTGGGAAACGTTTCAGAAACTGTTTAATGACAAGTACTTTCCTGAAAGTATTCGTCATATGAAGGAGGTAGAGTTTATTGGATTGGAACAAAATAACATGACGGTGTCCCAGTACGAGGCGAAGTTTGCAGAGTTATCCAGGTTTGCACCTCATTTGGTCGAGAAAGAGGAACGAATGACAAGGATGTTTCTGAGAGGTTTAAAACCCGAGATTCGGCAATATCTTATCTCTCATAAATTTTTTTTATATTCAGATGTTGTAAACAGGGCTCAATTATTAGAGCGAGATAATGAGTATGTTCAACCGAGGGACCACAACCAGGGTCATACTGGTGACAGTAGTCATCGGAGCGATGAGAACCAGCGAGGAGGAAAAAATACAGACAAAAGTTGTAACCACTCGAGTGGTCATCGTGGCCATGATAATAGGAGAGGTGAGTCAAGTGGAAATTTCAAGAAGAGAAGATTTAACGATGACAGGAAGACGTCGACAGCAGTACCAGCATGTGACAACCCCAAAATAGGTCCATTCCACCCAACCCATTCTGAGTCGTCAAATACATGGTACAGAAAATAACTACAACTTTATTACAACAATTGTCGTGCAAAATACAACAACACATATGCTGTGAGTTTGGATACAAATATATACCAAATGTGACTCATGTTCCAACCGTGTACATCACCTCACAATAACACCTTACATAAAGGTATAGTCAAAAACTGTTTTAGAAATTAGAATCTTTGGGAAGTGCTCAAGGAAACCTTCGTACATGGGAGGCCACGCGTCTAGGTTATGATAGATATCATATGGCCACAGAATTATTCTTGGTTGACCCAATAGACCCCAAAGAAAAACGAGAAGATTACTATCATATTCTTCCCAATGGTGAGTCTTCTCTTGCCTTATCATTATCTCCACTGTATCTAACTGAGAATTATACTTCAAACAAATACCAAGATTATATAGGTAGTGCTTGTAGATATACTCGGCAAGCGGATGTGCACAATCATGTCTTATGATGACACGAGGTTGTATGTCGTTAGACATCTTGTATGATAGTGGCAAAACACCCTTCCAACGTTGGGTTCGCCTCACCCTATTTTCTTCACCAAATATAACTACTAAATGATGACCACCGTTCTATTCCCTTGTTACCCTCGCTCGACCCAGCTACACTCTTATTACCTGAAAGGAATTGTGAAGCAAAAGGGTGAGCACAACTAGCTCAGTAAAGAATATCATGACTAAAGATAATTCAATTATCAATAGCCTTCATCAACAATAAATCAGAGATTTAGAACATATGGTAAATGATAAAAATTTCAACCATAGTTGCAGCGGAACGAGCAATCCATTAGAAGAGTCAAATAGACTATAAAGTCTATTATCTTCTCCATGTTAAAAATCCACCAACAATATTTTATCCATGTAACATCACTCAACAGTTCCTTTCCACAATCATATGAATAACTCATAATCATAATTGTGACTATAAATTTTTCTTCGCACCCAGGACGAAGAATATTTTCATCACCTGTCTTTACCTGAAACATCAAAGATCATGGTTATACCAAATCACAGTTCCTGTTTATAATCATACTAACAAATCCATCTTTGCACTACGGGCCAAAGATATTCATCAACAAACCATCTTTGCACTACGGGCCAAAGATATTCAACAACAGTTCATCTTTGCACTACAGGCCAAAGATATTCATCAACAGGCCATCTTTGCACTACATGCCAAAGATATTCATCAACAATTCATATTTGCACTACAGGCCAAATATATTCATATCTCAAAGAAATATATAATCATTTCAGAATTTATATAAACAATAATTATAACCATGTTGATCAATTCACCTTTGCACTTAAGCTTAAGATATTCAATTATAAATTCAATGGTCATGATCATACCAGTCACAATTCAACTTTGCACTACAGGCCAAAGATAACCCTAGTCATGATCATACCAATAATCTACCCATCTTTACACTCCAGTGAAAGAGAATTTCAACATCAAGGTTATAAAAATGTTATATATGATAATAAAAATAATATGATCAACATATAGATTTAATCTCAAGAGTAATATTCATAAATCAACTAAAATTTGGTTAGAAAAAGAAACCAATTTTGTCGTGAATAGTAACTCGTGAATAGTAACTCATGAATAGTAACTCGTGAATAGTAACTCATGAATAGTAACTCGTGAATAGTAACCCTGACATGAAAAAGGTAGAAATTCCACAATAATATACATACCAATATTTCGGTATAATGATATTGAAAGAATAATATTCTTAAGCTTATAAATAATTTATTTAAATTGTTTACACTTTACTAATTAATGCATTTAATCATCATAAAATGTCAACTCTTAAGATTTCATCATCAGTAACCAAAACCCTCATCAAAAATCTGCATATACCTCATATATAGGATTCTCAAGCCATAAAATCCTATTTTCCAATTTTCTTACTTCACATAACATATTTAATTTATTTTCTCATAACTAGACTATTTTCATGAAAAATACCAAATCCGTTCCAAAAATATTTTTTTTCTGGAATTTAGCATAATATAGTCCCATAGTGAACATATATTTTTCTCAGAATTTTTAAAAGTCATTTACTATTTTTCATATGGCCAAAATAGCCGAATATTTAGACATTTATCAAAAATTGTACTTTTGTCTAAAAATTTTGAAATTTACAGAGTATACTTCTATCATACACATGTACTCCCAATAAAAATTTTATCAATTTTGGAGTTAACCACAAGGAATTATAAGCGGTTACTTTTAAAATAGTCTTTTCTCATAAAATTCATAACTCTCAATCTATACATCCAAAAATCACTATTTTTGGACACAATCAAGAAAACTCATCAAAATATCATTTTAAATTTTTCCAGAATTTTTGAAGATCAGAAAAATTACGAAACTGAAAATCATAACAACCCTTAAAATCCATTACTATCCCTTACCTCAAAAGAGCAGTACTTCTGACTGGATATCGGATATGATGCTGAAAAAAACTTGCACTGATGAATAGCAACTCACCAAGTATCTAAAAACTCACAAAATATGCTTCATAATATAGAGAGAGAAAGAGAGAAAGCTTATGTTTCTGGTGTGATTTTCAATTCTAACTTAGCCCTCTATTTATAGGAAAATTTTGGTAGGTTTGACCTGCAACCTGATGGCTTTACCTGCTACTATTCCCACCCACCACATTTGAAATATAATTCAGCACATTTCTTCACCAACCACAAGTGGGGCCCACCAATTCTAGAATTTTCTACCAAAATGATAAACTCTGAAAATTCAACAATTTCTGAACCAGTCATCTCGTAAAATTCATAATAAATCATACGTTCATTTTTAACGGTTCAAAATTTGTGGGCATATACTCAACTTATATATGTATAACATATCCAAAAATTACCACGATCCAACGGTCGGATTAAAAATTATAACCCCCGCAAAATATCTCAAAAACCCTGATTTTTAATACCTCCATTCCGATAAAAATACGGATAAAAATCTCAACATTAACTCCTTCATTTTTTAACCACAAAAATATATCCCTCATTTATATCCACATAAAATAAATATTTTCTTATCATATGAATCAATAATTAATTATTCACAAATAATATTACAGAATCACATTTATGACAACCAGGCCGTTCCCAGGAAAGAGGGGGCTTTCCAATAAGGATTTCTCCTTACTGGCGCGCAATTAGATGACCAAACCTCTCCTTAGACAGAACTTTCTAGACATTGCCAATAATGTTATCTAATAATATTATTCAAATAATATGAATTATTGATCTGATAAAGGGAAATACTGTGCAGCAACAATTATTGAACAACAATAATATAAAATTTCAACGTAGCAATTATTGAATCAATAAAATAAAATATTGAACAGTAATTACTGTAACAATTATTGAGTAGTGCCTTCTTACGTAAGAATCAATAATTTCAAAAATACTATGCAATACCGTGTACTACTGTGAAATAACGCGTATTACTGCATTTTAATCACCGGGTATTCCAACAGTGTTAACGGTAACAACTACGCCGTTATTTGTAAAAACTCAAATTTGTCGTTTTCTTCACCCGACAGTTATTCTGTTATGGGGCCCACAAATGGCTGCGCCGTCGTACGAATATTCCCCAACAGAAAGAATATTCCACGACCAAACGAATATTCCCCGACAACAATGATTATTTTATAACCACTTGCTTATTTTGAAAAAAAATCATATTTCACTCATAACTTTAAATTTTTATCAATTTAACCATTTACTGAATAGTAATTATAAGAAAAATTGAATACTTTTATTTCATAAAATTCGGGGTCTTACACAGCACCAGTAACAAATTCTAGGGGAGGAGAACGACCGCCGGTTAGATGTTACAGATGCGGAGAAGAGGGACATATAAGTCCAAACTGCCCACAACAGTTCAAGGTATGTTATAATTGTGGAATGGAAGGACATATCGCTCGAGATTGTACTATAGCGAAACCAAGTCTAGCTGAGACGGTGACACTAAAGGCGGATACAGACAAAATAAAGTCGGCGATTTCTGGAAGAGCGTTTGTCGTGACTGCCCAAAACGCGAGGAACCCGAACGAAGGTATAACGAGTTAGTTAATTATAAATTCTTGCGAAGTTTATACCTTACTAGATACCGGTTCTACCCATTCTTTTATCTCTCCTGCTTGTGCTCAACGTTTAAACTTGACTCCGGAGAAATTAGACTTTGACCTATCTGTGGAGACTCCGTTAGGAGAAACTTTCATTACATCTACAGTTTATAAATCTTGCTTAATCCAAGTTGGCACAATCACATTACCTGTTGACCTTATCTCTTTAAAGATACTTGCTTTTGATGTGATTTTAGAAATTGATTGGTTAACTACTCATCATGCCAAAATTGATTATTTTCGTAAGGTTGTTAGTTTTTATATTCCTAACCAACCTGTTATGCGAATTCAAGCAACCAAACCACTAAAATCAATCGTTGTCATACTAAGCCATAAAGCCATTCGTTTATTGAAAAATGGATGTCAAGCTTTCTTAGTCCATGTCATGGACTTGAACAAAAATACGTCAGATTTGAATGATATTTCTGTTGTTAGTGAATTTTCTGACGTATTTCCTGAAGAATTTCCTGGCCTAACCCAGAGCGTGATATTGAATTTTTGTATTGATCTTCAACCCGATACAAAACCCATTTCTAAAATCTCATATTGAATAGCTCCTATTGAACTTCAGGAGTTAAAAACCTAACTATAGAAGTTGGTACCCGAGCCTCTATCTGGTGACTTTCTTTGTGGAATGCACCAAAGCCAGACTCTCCGTAAGGGACTCTATGTTTGTGTGGTGGTACAACAATAGGTGCCATTGTGACGTGCTATCCAAGATTGGGATATGAATCACAATTGAGAGCAACCGAAGTCGGTAACCAAAGTACGTAGCTTTCTGGGCTTAGCTGGTTACTATCGAAGATTGGTGGAAGGATTTTCTCGAATCGCTACTCCGTTAACTTAGCTGACTCAGAAAGATACAAAATTCGTATGGAGCGAGGAATGCGAGAAGATTTTACAATAGTTCAAGAGGCGACTCATTCGGAACCTGTTCTGACCATACCATCCTGGAAAAGTGAACGTGGTAGCTGACGCTTTGAGTAGAAGATTGTACGCGAGTACGAGTGTGATATTGTTAAACACAAAGACCTATTTTGTATAATTTATAAATGATAGAGATAGAGTTAATAACTCTAGGGACCCACGTGATGATATACGAGTAAAATCGACTTTAATCGATAACGTTAAAGCCGCTCAAGCTACAGACCTGGAGCTGATGAATATAAAGAAGAAGGTGAATGTGTTATTCTAGAAGTAAGAGTCGATGAAGAGAAGAAAGCTCAAGCCTTCGATTTATTTGAAATCGTCGATCGAGTAGGAACTGTGGCCTATAGACTCGCCTTAACGCTAAGTATGTCGCGTGTTCATAACGTTTTTCACGTACCAATGTTACGTAAATATGTGGACGACCCGAATCATATTATTGCGTTAGAACCAGACGAGATAGCTGAAGATTTAACGTACGAGGAGGTACCTGTTAAGATACTGGATAGGAAAGAACATGTCCTATGCACGAAGGTTATACTACAAGTTAAGGTTTTGTGGAGAAACCATGCTATTGAAGAAATGACTTGGGAGTTGGAATCAGAAATGAAAGCGAGGTTGTAAGACCCCAACTTATTAATGAATAAAATCAAATTTTCTCTAAATATTATTGTGAATAATAAGGGGCTAATTTGATATAATACTTTGGTTATGGGTGAAATGTGCAAATTTTGCAAAATAAGCAAGTGGTTATAAAATATTCATTTTGTCGGGGAATATTCGTTTGGTCGTGGAATATTCTTGCTGTCGGGGAATATTCGTACGACGGCGCAGCCTTGTGTGGGCCCCATAACGGAAAGCGATTGGATGAAGAAAATGACAAGTATAAGTTATTTATAAATAACGGCGTAGTTGTTACCGTTAATACTGTTGGAATACCCGGTGATTAAAATACAGTAGCACACGGTATTGCACCAATTATTAATTCTTACGTAAGAAGGCACTACTCAATAATTGTTACAGTAGTTATTGTTCAATATTTTATTTTATTGATTCAATAATTGTTGCATTGATATTTTATATTATTGTTGTTTCAATAATTGTTGCTGCACAGTATTTTCCATTATCAGATCAATAATTCATATTATTTGAATAATATTATTAGATAACATTATTGGCAATGTCTAGAAAGTTCTGTCTAAGGAGAGGTTTGGTCATCTAATTGCGCGCCAGTAAGGAGAAATCCTTATTGGAAAGCCCCCTCTTTCCTGGGAACGGCCTGGTTGTCATAAATGTGATTCTGTAATATTATTTGTGAATAATTAATTATTGATTCATATGATAAGGAAATATTTATTTTATGTGGATATAAATGAGGGATATATTTTTGTGGTTAAAAATGAAGGAGTTAATGTTGAGGTTTTTATCAGTATTTTTGTCGGAATGGAGGTATTAAAAAAAATCAGGGTTTTTGAGATATTTTGCGGGGGTTATAATTTTTAATCCGACCGTTGGATCGTGGTAATTTTTGGATATGTTATACATATATAAGTTGAGTATATGTCCACAAATTTTGAACCGTTAAAAATGAACGTATGATTTATTATGAATTTTACGAGATGACTGGTTCAGAAATTGTTGAATTTTCGGAGTTTATCATTTTGATGGAAAATTCTAGAATTGGTGGGCCCCACTTGTGGTTGGTGAAGAAATGTGCTGAATTATATTTCAAATGTGGTGGGTGGGAATAGTAGCAGGTAAAGCCATCAGGTTGCAGGTCAAACCTACTAAAATTTTCCTATAAATAGAGGGCTAAGTTAGAATTGAAAATCACACCAGAAACAAGTTTTCTCTCTTTCTCTCTCTAGATTATTGAGTGTATTTTGTGAGTATTTAGATACTTTGAGAGTTTCTATTCATCAGAGCAAGTTTCTTTCAGCCTTATACCGGTATTCCGACCAGAAGTACTGATATCTTGAGGTAAGGGATATTATTTTCTTCTTAAATGATATTATTTTCTTCAATATCATTATGCTGAAATATTGATATGAGTTTTTATCAAATTTGGAACTTTTTGTGTCGGGGTTACTATTCATGTATACGGCACTATTCACGTATACGGCACTATTCACGAATACGGCACTATTCACCGAAAAATAAAATTTTTCCTTTTTGTCCAAGATGTCTATTATGGTTACTATCTTTGATTGTATCCATGTTTTGATCTTTATTTTTGAATTCTGCTTCACAATTGATTATTATGAAGTATTATTGATCTTGGATAAACTGTTATACGAATCCCTACTATTTGTCCTTCTGTCTCATTGGATTCGTTCTCTTTAAGATATTTTTCATCATCCTCAGTCCTAAATGATGATATTAATGAATATCTTTGGCCTGTAGTGCAAAGATGTATGATTACTTGATGAATATCTTTGGCCTGTAGTGCAAAGATGAACAGGTGTTGAGATGAACATGACTGACAGGTGATACAAATGAATATCTTTGGCCTGTAGTGCAAAGATGAATATTTGGATAAAGATGATTATTAATTGATGTTACAGGGATAAAATATTGATGATGGACTTTTAAATCTTAGAAGATAGTAGAATTCTTTCTCTACTTGACTCTTCTAATGGTTTGATGTTTCCGCTGCAGTTGTTGATCTAAAACTTGTTGTCGATTATATTCTATCAGATTTTTCCCTGTTGAAGACTAACGATAATTTGTTTGTATATTATCTTAGTCATAATATTCTTTACTGGGCTAGTTGAGCTCACCCTTTTCCTTTTTGTTCCATTTTTCTTCTCAGGAGGTGAGAACATAGCAGGATCTAGTCGGGGTATGGAGTGATGGTTCTAGAAAGATGTTTTAGCAGTCCTCACTATTTCTGTAAAATAGTGTTTGAATAATTGTAATGAGGATTTATTTGAGTGTGGATATTGTCTAGAAGACAATATTTGTATTTAAACTCACAGTATGTGTTGTCGTATTTTGCACGACATTTGTATTATTGAAGTTGTAGTTTGCTTTCTGTACCATGTATTTGGCGACTCAGAATGGGTGTTGTATACCTATTTTGGGGGCGTCACAGTTGGTATCAGAGCTTAGGGATATGATCCCTGGCTGAGATGTGAGACAAGAACTAGGAGGGGAGAGACGGGGAATTCCTTCACTAGTATGACTTGACTAAGTTTATTTGGTGTTTATTTGGTCGGTCAGAGTATAGGGATAATATATGACATGACTATTAACCCTTGTTTTATGGCAGTATTTAAGAATGGCAGCTGAGAACGTTAATAATGGAGTAAATCAGACCGTGGAGACACCTTTGATCACCACCCAGGGGAACGTGCAACAGGAAGGCAATATTCCTCCTGTAAACAACGTTACCGAGCAAACGATGAATGATGGAATGTTTAGGAGCTTTTTGCAGTTCATGCAAAATCAGACGAGGGAGACTCGTGTGCAGAATACGGGTGGAAATGATAACGCGCGGTTTGTCACAGCTAAGCAGTTCAAAGAATTGGGACCACCAGAATTTAAGGGAAAGCCGGATCCGATCATGGCGGAAACGTGGGTCAAGCAAATTACCAAGATATTCGATGTCTTGGGATGCACGGAGGAACAAAGGTTCCATTCGCCACCTTTATGTTCCGCGGTGAGGCAGACTACTGGTGGGAGTCTGTGAAGCGTACCCAGCCTGACGCACTCAACATGTCCTGGGAAACATTTCAAAAAACTGTTCAATGACAAGTACTTTCCTGAAAGTATTCGTCATATGAAGGAGGTAGAGTTTATCAGACTGGAACAAAACAACATGACGGTGTCCCAGTACGAGGCGAAGTTTGCAGAGTTATCCAGGTTTGCACCTCATTTGGTCGAAAATGAGGAACGAATGACAAGGATGTTTCTGAGAGGTCTAAAACCCGAGATTCGACAATATCTTATCTCTCATAAATTTTCTTTATATTCAGATGTTGTAAATAGGGCTCAATTATTAGAGCGAGATAATGAGTATGTGCAACCGAGGGACCACAACCAGGGTCATACCGGTGGCGGCAGTCATCGAAGCAATGAAAACCAGCAGGGAGGAAAATATTCGGACAAAAGCGGTAACCACTCTGGTGGTAATCGTGGTCGTGATAATAGAAGGAGCGAGTCGGGAGGAGATTTCAAGAAGAGAAGGTACAACAATGATAATGTGAAGACGTCAGCACAAACATCAACTGTTTCTAGGGGAGGAGAACGACCACCGGTCGTATGTTACAAATGTGGGAAAGAGGGACATATCAGCCCAAACTGCCCACAACAATCCAAGGTATGTTATAACTGTGGAAAGGAGGGTCATATAGCTCGAGATTGTTCTGTAGCAAAACAAAGTTCAGCGGGGATGGTGACTCCAAAAGCTGTTCCGGATAAGTCGAAATCAGCGGTTCCTGGAAGGGCGTTTTTCGTTACTGGCCAAAACGCGAGAAACCCGAACGAGGTGATCACGGGTAAGCTAATCTTGAATTCTTGCGAAGTTTATACTTTACTAGATACCGGTTCTACCCATTCTTTTATCTCTCCTGCTTGTGCTCAACGTTTAAACTTGACTCCGGAGAAATTGGACTTTAACTTATCTGTTGAAACTCCGTTGGGTGAAACCTTCGTTACATCTACAGTTTATAAATCTTGCATGATCCAAGTTGGCACTATCACATTACCTGTTGATCTTATCTCTTTAAAGATACTTGCTTTTGATGTGATTTTAGGAATTGATTGGTTAACCACTCATCATGCTAAAATTGATTGTTTTCGTAAGGTTGTTAGTTTTCATATTCCTAACCAACCTGTCATACGAATTCAAACTACTAAACCACTAAAATCAGTCACTGTCATATCGAGCCACAAAGCTATTCGTTTATTGAAAAACGGATGTCAAGCTTTCTTAGCCCATGTAATGGATTTGAACAAAGACAAGTCAGATTTGAATAATATTTCTATTGTTAGAGAATTTCCCGATGTATTTCCTGAAGAACTTCCTGGTCTACCCCCAGAACGTGAAGTTGAATTCTTTATTGACCTTGAACCCGGTACAAAGCCCATTTCTAAAACTCCATATCGAATGGCTCCTATTGAACTTCAGGAGTTAAAAGTCCAACTACAGGAGTTGTTGGACATCGGTTTTATTCGTCCTAGTACGTCTCCTTGGGGTGCTCCTGTTTTATTCGTAAAGAAGAAAGACGGGAGTATGCGACTTTGTATCGACTATCGAGAATTGAATCATGTCACTATCAAGAATAGGTATCCGCTACCTCGCATTGATGACCTGTTCGACCAGTTACAAGGAACACAATTCTTTTCAAAGATCGACTTTCGTTCTGGATATCATCAGCTGAAGATTAAAACTGAGGATATTCCAAAGACTGCCTTCAGAACTCGGTACGGGCATTATGAATTCTTAGTCATGTCTTTTGGATTGACTAATGCTCCTGCTGCCTTCATGGATATGATGAACCGTGTATTCAAAGAATATTTGGATCAGTTCGTTGTTGTCTTTATTAATGACATCCTCATCTATTCCAAAAGCCGTGAAGATCATAAGCGCCATTTGAAGCTGGTACTGCAAAGGCTTCGTGAAAATAAGCTATATGCCAAATTGAAGAAATACGAGTTCTGGCTTGAGGAAGTAGCATTCCTTGGGCACGTGGTGTCAAAACATGGAGTATCTGTCGACCCGGCGAAGATTGAAGCCATACAAAGTTGGGAGCAACCGAAGTCGGTAACCGAAGTACGTAGCTTTCTAGGCTTAGCTGGTTATTATCGGAGATTTGTGGAAGGATTTTCTCGAATCGCTACTCCGTTAACTCAGCTGACTCGGAAAGATACAAAATTTGTATGGAGTGAGGAATGCGAGAAGAGTTTCCAAGAACTCAAGAGGAGACTCATTTCGGCACCTGTTCTGACAATACCATCTGGTTCGGATGGATTTGTTATCTACAGCGATGCTTCAGGCAAAGGGTTAGGATGTGTTCTCATGCAACATGGGAAAGTCATAGCCTATGCCTCACGACAACTCAAAGAATATGAGAGGAATTATCCTACTCATGATTTGGAGTTGGCAGCAGTCGTTTTTGCGTTGAAGATCTGGAGACACTACCTGTATGGGGAGAAAGTGGAGATCTATACAGATCATAAAAGCCTCAAATATTTCTTCACCCAAAAGGAACTCAACATGCGGCAGCGACGTTGGCTCGAGCTGTTGAAAGATTACGATCATATCATCCAATATCATCCTGGAAAAGCAAACGTAGTAGTTGACGCATTGAGTAGAAGATCATATGCGGGTACGAGTGCAATATTGTTAACACAAAGGCCCATTTTGTATGACTTACAAAGGATGGAGATAGAGATGAAGGCTCCAAGTACCCACATGATGATATCAAATATACGAGTAGAACCAACTTTAATCGATAAAGTTAAAGCTGCTCAAGCTACGGACATGGAGCTGATGCGTATGAAGAAGAAAGTGCAAGAAGGTGCTATTCCAGAAGCAAGAATCGATGAAGAAGGAATACTTCGAGTCAACTCCAGACTTTGTGTTCCTAACGATTTTGACTTGAAGCATAGAATAATGATGGAGGCACACAACACACCGTTTGCAATCCATCCTGGGAGTACCAAAATGTATCACGATCTTCGACATACATTTTGGTGGAGCAATATGAAAAGAGAGATCGCGGAGTTTATCTCGAGGTGTTTAACTTGTCAACGTGTAAAGGCGGAGCATCAAGTGCCAAAGGGTCCATTGCAACCACTTGAGATTCCGAAATGGAAGTGGGAACACATTACTATGGATTTTGTTACGGGTCTTCCCAAGGTTTCTCAAGGCATAGATGCGATTTGGGTTATTGTTGATAGATTAACCAAATCCGCTCATTTCTTGCCGATACGTGAGACTTATTCTCTTGAACGTCTTGCTAGTATGTACGTGAACGAGATTGTGAGATTGCATGGCATGCCAGTATCCATAGTTTCGGATCGTGACCCAAGATTCACTTCACGATTTTGGGTTAGCTTGCAGAAAGCTATAGGCACGGATTTACGATTCAGTTCGGCATACCATCCTCAAACGGACGGACAATCAGAGAGGACTATTCAAACTCTTGAAGATCTATTAAGACTTTGTGTCCTAGATCTCAAAGGGAGTTGGGATAAGTACCTACCATTGGTGGAATTCTCCTACAACAACAGTTATCAGGCGAGCATAGGTGTGGCTCCATTCGAGGCGTTGTATGGAAGAAAATGTCGTTCTCCAGTATGCTGGGACGAGGTGGGTGAAGCAACATTGTTGGGACCAGAGTTGGTACGCATTACTACAGAGAAGATCCAAACGATTCGACAACGTATACAAACGGCACAGGATCGACAAAAGAGTTATGCGGATCTTCATCGGAAGGACGTGGAATTTAATATTGGGGATCATGTATTATTACGTGTTGCACCATGGAAGGGAGTTACAAGATTTGGGAAGAGAGGAAAGCTCAATCCAAGATTTGTTGGTCCATTTGAGATTCTTGAGCGAATAGGAAATGTGGCATATAGACTCGCATTACCTCCAAGCATGTCTCGTGTTCATAATGTTTTTCACATATCTATGCTTCGTAAATATGTTAAAGACCCGAACCACATTATTGAGTTAGAACCAGACGAGATAGCTGAAGATTTAACGTACGAGGAGGTACCTGTTAAGATCTTGGATAGGAAAGAGCATGTCCTACGCACGAAGGTTATACCACAAGTTAAGGTTTTGTGGAGAAACCATGCTATTGAAGAAATGACCTGGGAGTTGGAATCAGAAATGAAAGCGAGGTATCCTCACCTTTTTGAAACATCAGGTACGTACGTCAATTTCGAGGACGAAATTTCATAAGGAGGGGAGGTTGTAAGACCCCAACTTATTAATGAATAAAATCAAATTTTCTCTAAATATTATTGTGAATAATAAGGGGCTAATTTGATATAATACTTTGGTTATGGGTGAAATGTGCAAATTTTGCAAAATAAGCAAGTGGTTATAAAATATTCATTTTGTCGGGGAATATTCGTTTGGTCGTGGAATATTCTTGCTGTCGGGGAATATTCGTACGACGGCGCAGCCTTGTGTGGGCCCCATAACGGAAAGCGATTGGATGAAGAAAATGACAAGTATAAGTTATTTATAAATAACGGCGTAGTTGTTACCGTTAATACTGTTGGAATACCCGGTGATTAAAATACAGTAGCACACGGTATTGCACCAATTATTAATTCTTACGTAAGAAGGCACTACTCAATAATTGTTACAGTAGTTATTGTTCAATATTTTATTTTATTGATTCAATAATTGTTGCATTGATATTTTATATTATTGTTGTTTCAATAATTGTTGCTGCACAGTATTTTCCATTATCAGATCAATAATTCATATTATTTGAATAATATTATTATATAACATTATTGGCAATGTCTAGAAAGTTCTGTCTAAGGAGAGGTTTGGTCATCTAATTGCGCGCCAGTAAGGAGAAATCCTTATTGGAAAGCCCCCTCTTTCCTGGGAACGGCCTGGTTGTCATAAATGTGATTCTGTAATATTATTTGTGAATAATTAATTATTGATTCATATGATAAGAAAATATTTATTTTATGTGGATATAAATGAGGGATATATTTTTGTGGTTAAAAATGAAGGAGTTAATGTTGAGGTGTTTTATCAGTATTTTTATCGGAATGGATGTATTAAAAATCAAATCAGGGTTTTTGAGAAATATTGCGGGTGTTATAATTTTTAATCCGACCGTTGGATCGTGGTAATTTTTGGATATGTTATACATATATAAGTTGAGTATATGTCCACAAATTTTGAACCGTTAAAAATGAACGTATGATTTATTATGAATTTTACGAGATGACTGGTTCAGAAATTGTTGAATTTTCGGAGTTTATCATTTTGATGAAAAATTCTAGAATTGGTGGGCCCCATTTGTGGTTGGTGAAGAAATGTGCTGAATTATATTTCAAATGTGGTGGGTGGGAATAGTAGCAGGTAAAGCCATCAGGTTGCAGGTCAAACCTACTAAAATTTTCCTATAAATAGAGGGCTAGTTGAGCTCACCCTTTTTCTTTTTGTTCCATTTTTCTTCTCAGGAGATGAGAACATAGCAAGATCTAGTCGGGGTATGGAGTGATGGTTCTAGAAAGATGTTTTAGCTGTCCTCACTATTTCTGTAAAATAGTATTTGAATAATTGTAATGAGGACTTATTTGAGTGTGGATATTGTCTAGAAGACAATATTTGTATTTAAACTCAAAGTATGTGTTGTCGTATTTTGCATGACAATTGTATTATTGAAGTTGTAGTTTGTTTTTTATACCATGTATTTGGCGACTCAGAATGGGTGTTGTATACCTATTTTGGGGCGTCACACCAAAGATATTCATTTATATCACCAGTTGGTCATGTTCATCTCAACACCTGTTCATCTTTGCACTACGGGCCAAAGATATTCATCAGGTAATCATTCATCTTTGCACTACAAACCAAAGATATTCATCAAGTATCACCATTAAGGACTGAGGATGATGAAAAATATTTAGAGAACGAATCCAGTACAATAAAAGGACAAAGTTTAGATATTCGTACTTTAGATAATTCAAGTTTAAAAATACTCCATAATAAAATATAATGGAGAAAAATTAATGACGATCAAAACATGGATACAATCAAAGATAGTAACCATAATAGACATCTGGGACAAAGAAGAGAAAATTTTATTTTTCGGTGAATAGTGTCGTATTCGTGAATAATGCCGTATAAGTGAATAGTAATCCCGACACAAAAAGTTCCAAATTTGATAAAAAGTTTAGACCAATATTTCGGCATAATGATATTGAAAGAAATAATACCATTTATAAAAAAATAACATCCCTTACCTCAAAATGATAGTACTTCTGATCGGAATATCGGATATGATGCTGAATGAAACTTGTACTGAATAGCAACTCTCAAAGTATCTAAATACTCACAAAATACGCTCGATAATATAGAGAGAAAGAAAACTTATGTTTCTGGTGTAATTTTCAATTCTAAATTAGCCCTCTATTTATAAGAAAATGTTAGCCCACCGAAGCAGACTTGACCTGCTACCTGATGGCTTTACACCACATTTGAAATTCAATTTGAGCACATTTCTCACCAACCAAAAGTGGGGCCCACCTATTCTAAAATTTTCCACCAAAATGATAAATTCTGAAACTTTAACAATTTCTGAACCAGTCACCTCTTAAAATTCATAACAAATTATACGTTCATTTTTAACGGTTCAAAATCTGTGGACATATACTCAACTTATATATGTATAACATATCCAAAAATCAAAACGATCCAACGGTCGAATTAAAAATTATAACTCACGCAATATATCTCCAGAACACTAGTTTGATTTTTAATACCTCCATTCTGACAAAAAAACTGATAAAACACCTCAACATTAATTCATTCATTTATAACCACATAAATAAATCCATCATTTATATCCACATCAAATAAATATTTCCTTATCATATAAATCAATAATTAATTATTCACAATTAATATTACAGAATCACAATTATGACAACCATGCCATTCTCAGGAAAGAGGGGGCTTTTCAATAAGGATTTTTCCTTACTGGCGCGCAATTAGGTGATCAAACCACTCCTTGACAGAACTTTCTAGACATTGCCAATAATGCTATCTAATAATATTATTCAAATAATATGAATTATTGATCTGATAATGAGAAATATTGTGCAGTGATAATTATTGAAACAACAATAATATAAACTATCAACGCAACAATTATTGAATCAATAAAATAAAATATTGAACAGTAACTACTGTAATAATTATTAAGTAGTGTCTTCTTACGTAAGGATCAATAATTCAAAAATATTGTGCAATACCGTGTGCTACTGTGCAACCAAGCGTATTACTGTATTTTAACCACCAGGTATTCCAACAGTGTTAACGGTAACAATTACGCCGTTATTTATAAAAACTCATACTTTGTCATTTTCCTTCATCCAACCGTTTTCCGTTATGGGGCCCACAAATGGCTGCACCGTCGTACGAATATTCCCCGACAAAAAGAATATTCCACGACCAAACGAATATTCCTCGACAAAATGAATATTTTACAACCACTTGCTTATTTTATAAAATTTACATATTTCACCCATAACCAAAGCATTATATCAAATTAACACCTTATTAATTAAAATAATAATTAGAAAAAATTTGATTTTATTTATAATAAGTTGGGGTCTTGCAAAAAAATATGTTGGTTACTATCATATAACTATTTGGTTACTTGTTTAGTATGTTTGTTGTTAATGTTTGCTTATGATTTGGAATCTATTATTGTTCTCTCAATTTGGTATTTTGGTTACTTTTTTATATTGTTTTGGTTACCATGTATTTGTGTAGTATACATTTGTTGGCTGAAATGGATTTGGTCTACATGTTGATCATGTTTCGGTTACCATGAAAACATGTTTTGGTTACTATGATATAACTGTTCGGTTACAATGATAAAACGGTTTGGTTATTATCATATAACTGTTTGGTTACTATATAAACTGATATGTACTACATCTTGTTAATATTTTGGTTAGCATTAGATTATATAATATAACTGTTTGGTTACTGCTTTATTATATTATGGTTACTGTTATATTATGATATGGTAACTTTTTTTGTGCAGTCAATGAGGGATGTTGAAAACTTTTTTATAGTCTATTTTGGCTACTGCGTAATTGTTATATTATGTTTTTGCTAGTATGATATTATTTGTTGGTTATTATGTAACTGTTTATGGTATAAACAATGTTTTATATTGGTTACTAATAATTGTGCAAATCTGATTTTGTTTATTTACAGTTATGGGATATGTATTATGAGGGATGCAATAGAAAATTTACTGGAAAAGTTATATATTGGTGCGACGTGGAAGTCCCCAGCATTATTGCCAAGAAATTGAACGAAAGTCAGTTGGAGAAGTTTAAAGCAACATGTTTTGGGAATTTTCTGGAGTTTGGTGATCAGCACCAAATGTATTCCCAGATTATTAACCATGCTCTTGTAAGGGAGGTTCACCAGAGTGATGATGGTGAAATGTGGTTTTTGTTTGGTGATAAAAGGGTCAGATTTGGTTTGCTTGAGTTCTGTCTAATTTCTGGGTTGAGATGGCAGGGTGAGGATGATATAACTACGTATAAAGGTATGGAGAATATGCCTATTGAAAAGTTTTTTGGGGATGAAGCTGTGACACGTAGTAGTATAGGTAAGGTTTATCGGAAGGCAATTTTTGATGACGATGATGAGGCTATTAAGATGTCATTGATTTTTTTTGTGTTTAATTTCATTTTATCCACAGTTTTTGAAAATTATGTGGATGGGGCAATGGTCAATTTTTTATGTTATGGTGATGTTAGTAGTTTTCCTTGGGGGAAAGTCGCGTTCGAGATGACAAAGTACTCTTTGTCCAATGCGTTGAAGGGGCGTTTGAAGAAAGGAAGGAATGGTGGGTCAATATATAATTTATACAATGATCATTATACAAAATTGTACAAGTTGAATGGGCTACCTTATGTATTCCAAATGTTTATGTTTGAAACCATTCCGACATTCAAAACTCGGGGCATATGCAATGATGAGCA
This sequence comes from Panax notoginseng, assembly GCA_016801055.1. Lineage (NCBI taxonomy): Eukaryota > Viridiplantae > Streptophyta > Magnoliopsida > Apiales > Araliaceae > Panax > Panax notoginseng. The sequence goes on from CM029021.1 coordinate 143,871,507, forward strand.
TCCGTCGGATGTCCGTTTATTTAGATGGAAGGAGCTAGTGAAGCCCCTTACGAATGACAAGTTGAATGATTTAGTATTTTATTCCGGATAGGTATGCAGTTTACTACTTAGAGTATAATTGGTTACCTTTAGTTATATTTTTAGTTACTGATTATATTTTGTGAATTTTACTGTTAACAAAGTAGTTAGTTACCTTTATATACTCATTTGGTTACTGATTATTTATGTGTATGTTAATAATAACAATGTATTTTGTTACCTGAATATACGCATTTGGTTACTAATTAAATTACCCTCATGTTGCTAATAACAATTTTGTTGGTTACCCGGTTATACAAATATTGGCTACCTTTATTCATTGATTTGGTTACTGATTTATATACATTTGGTTACCTGTATATATGTAGTTGGTTACTAATTATGTTTCATGATTCTTTATTTACCATTTTTTTTACTGTATTTGTACAATGTTTGTCAGATGTTATACTAAATGTACTTAATGTTTTTTAGTTGAGGATAAAAAGTTTGATTCCCACGTCCGAGGAGAAGGATCGGCTTGATTTGGGCGGGCTTCAATTTTTCAATGGGAAGGATGCTGATAAGAAGGTTGAAAAAAAAGTGAAGGGTGACAACATTGGATTTGATATATCTGAAGTTAAAGATGCAATTGATGCACAGTTTAGGCCGTTGGAGAAGAAAGTGTCTGAAATTAAGAAAGACATTGTAAAATTGTGGGCTGATATTAAGGATGATAGACATGTTTTACATGTTCAGTTATGTAGGGACTTTAGGTCCATTATTAGAGATGAGTTACGCGGGATCAAAGATGTTGGGGACAAACAAGTTGATGGTGATTCTGATGATGATGATGATGGCGGTGATGATGATGATGATGATGATGATGATGAAGATGATGATGTAGCTGATGATGTTGTTCATGATGATGATGATGTTTTTAAAGGTAATAATAATGATGATGATGGGTTGAAAGTCGATGAAAATAATGATGAGTTTGAAACTGAAGTCGTTAAAGAGAGTGAAGATGTTGTTATGGTTGATGAAGTTGTTAAAGAGTGTGAAGACCCCCATGTTGATGAGGATGTTGATGATGGTTCAAAACTAAATAAGAATAATGATGGTGATAATGTGTTGAATTTTGTTGAGAAAAAGGATGGGAATGAAATTGAGATTGGTAATGAAGTTGAACGTGATGTTGTGGTTGAAGAACATCATGAAATAAAAATTAATGATGATGCAGAAAATGTCAAGGTTAGACATATTTGTTTGTTTTGTTGTGTTGTATGTCTTTTTTTAATGATTAATTGGTTATTTTTTATTTTGCACAGATTGGCAAGAATAATGACATGCCATCGTTTGACATATTAAGCCAATGCACTGGGAAAGAGATTGTTGTGTATGTTGCTGCTGAGGTTAGTGTTATAATGACATGCCATCCTTTTTTTACATGCTATTGGTTCTGGTTACTGTTACATTGTGATATGGTTACTATTATATATATTATGTTTACTATTATAATATTGGATGGCTACTATTACATTGTGTGTTGGTTACTATTATATTATAATTTGATTAGTAATTTATTTTGTTTTGGTTACTATTATGATATGTTCACTCTAATATGTCGATTATTGTTCATTCATTTTTTTATTGCATATAGTTGTTAACTGCATGTGTTTATGTTGAAAATATAATTGTATTTGTTACCCTTTATGTCAATATAAACATGGGAATAAATGTGAGGCAAAAAGCAAGTCTGCCCTTGATCAGATGGTTTTGACCACACAGGACATAGTTCAATGTGATGAGTTGGAGAAAAGTGTCCATAAAGCCGGTGGTAGACCTATCCGTGAACATGCAAAGAGTGCCGTTTTGCGGTCTCCATGTACATCAACGTTTGGATCGGCTGGTTTATCGTCTACTGCCGTGGGTGCTAGTCAAACACTTGCATGCCTTTCTGCATTTTTGAAAGTATGCATGAATATGCCATCAAAGTTTGAAGAGGCATTGTTTGAACAATGGTTTAAAATTGGTCTAAACAACAGGAAAATGTTTGTTTTTTATTGTTAAGAATGCTATAGTTTTTTTATTAAACAAGTAAATTTGTTTTGTTTGTAGAAATATATGGTTAATATTAAATAAATGTTATGGTTACTATTATTTTATGTTTTGGTTTCTGCTTTATCATGTTATGGTTACTGTTATATTATAAGTTGGATAACATTTTTATTTTCTCAAAATGGTTTTTTGGTTACTATCATATTATATGTTGGTTACTATGTAATTGTTAGGTATATGCATGTTGGTTAAATTGTTTTTGATTACATTATATTTCTGTTTTATTTACTGTCATATTATATTTTGGTTACTGTCATATTATGTTTTGGTTACTAATATATTATATTTTGGTTACTATCATGTAATATTTGTTTTATGGTAATGTTCCATTGAAGTAAAGTGTTTGTTACTTTATTTTATATTTTGATTGATTATTAGGTATTTGTTTAGTACATTCATGTTATTTAAAATTATTATTGAGTAGATGATGTTGTTGTTTTGGTTTCTATTAAATTATTTGATAGTTACTATTATTTTATATTTTGGTTACTGTTTTTGTTATGTATTGGTTACTATTTGATTATGGTTATTATATTAATATTTGTTGGTTACCAGGTTACTGTTTACAATTAAGTTGCTGATTAGTATGTTAATTATTGACTGTTTAAGTCTGATTTTGGGTAGTGTATACTAATACAGTAACTGTTAATGTTAGTGTGTATACTAATATGCTTTTATATTGAAGGACCGACAAATTCCCTGGAAAGAATGATAATATTGAACCTGCTTTTGTATTTGAGTATGTCCCAATATCATCAAAAATGTGATTCTACAAATTAAAGACTCCTGGACAATGGTTAGACGACGATGTGAGTTCTTTTTTAAAAAAATTATGTTTTTCTAGATATGGTTACATTTTTTAGTTGGGGTAGTAACTAGTGTTAACAGAGTTGGTTACATTCATTACATACTTACATTTTTCAGCAACTGTGTAATATTATATGTTTTTTTTCTGGTTCAGCACATCAATGTTGCGTTATATTATTTTCGTAAATTGGCCAGACATTCCGACAGTGTTCATATTAGGGCAACGACTACGAATTGTTGGTTTCATAACAAGATGACCGCTCTTTTCGAGGAGTATACAAGTAAAAATGCAGATAAGAGTGTTTTGTCTGGGGAGGGTGATGTTGCTGAATACATCCATGGAATGTTTATGTCAACACACCATGGAGAAATGTTGACTACGTGTTGTTTCCCATTCATATGATATCACCAGAACATTGGTTTTTGTTGACATTTGATGTGCATCGTAGACGTCTAACTGTTTATAATTCTTTGCGGCCAAAAAAGAAATCCATGCAAACAAAAATTATGGATGTTTGTGAGCCATACATATTCATTCTTCCCACTTTATTGCACAATAGTGGTTTTTGGAGGGATAGGTCTGACATTGACTTTAGCAGTGAACCGTATCACAACAAGGAGGAAGATGATATAATTGAGTTGAAATTTGCAGAGGCGGTTCCTGAACAAGTCGAGGGGTAAGGGTTACATTGTTTACATTTTTTTAATTATTACATATAGGTTGATTTTAGTTTTGATTTTTGTTATCTTTTTTCTGTTTGTGTAGTGATTGCGGGATGTTCACGATATGTTTCGCTGAGCATGTCATTCATCAAAAATTTGATGAAATTCCTATTCCATTCCTCATTGTGCAGTATCGAAAGAAGTTATGCACAAACCTATATATGCATACAAGGAACAAACAGTTGGAGGGATATGAGACTGACAGAGAATTTTCAGGAAGATTTGTTACAAATTTTGATTAGTTCGGATCTCGTTGTTTTGTATTTATGAATTGTGTTTTGTATTTTATTTTTTTTTTTGGGATATACACAACATTTTTGTATGGGTTATGAGTTTGTGATGTTTATTGGATCTTATGTAGATGGAATTACATATTTGAGAATTTTAGCAGTAATGAAAGTAACATTGTTTGTTGGTTGGTATTTATTTCTTTTAAGTTGTGTTTGCTACATTGTTTGAGATGTACAATTGGTAACCAAATATGTATAAAAAGGTAACCAACTATTGTTTTGATAGTAACCATAGAGTTACAAGATTGTTTCAGGACATATATCAATTGTGAAATGAACATGTCAGAGTATACTTGAGTTGCCTAAACAAACAATATCACTTTCATTACAGGATGCTGGATACACAGGTTGTTTTATGTTTTGGTTACCATTAAAATATGTTATGTAACTATTTGGTTACTTATTTATTATATTTGTTTTACTTTTATTTAATGGTTTTTGACTACTATTATTGTACAATCAATGAGAGATTTTAGTTATTTGTTTTTTTTTGTTAATATGTAATTGTTTATTATACATGATTTCCTAAGATGGATTCTTGTTTTGTTATAGTTACCATTATTTTTATTATATAGGTAACCATTTTATTACTTATTAGTGAACAAATTAACATAAAATTTGTTAAAATCAGTATATATCAGCTATGTAAGTTGAAATGTTAGGTAAATATCCAAACCTACATATATGTTAACAATTTTTGTTTTTGTTGGTAACCAAATAGTTATAAGTTTGTAACACGAATGTTATAAAGTGTTAAATGTATGTGTTTGATTTATAGTCAAGTGCATAGTGTACATGTGTGGGTTCCCATTTATCTAACTGATGGATACTTTTAAATTACATAGTTATCTAGCTGGTAGTAATTAAACATTAATGAAGTGGTAACCATTTTATTTTAGGTGGTAAACAAATTTACATAAAAATATTTTAGAATAGTTAACAATTGTACAATGTATATATATATATGTGCTTTATATTGGAAACTCATAATGAAATCAGAAATCAAAATATTAATCAATAACAATTTTGTTTACTGTACACAATAAAAAATGTTACCAACCATATGAATAATGGCTACTCATAGTAAACAATTATATATTCATGTATTTACACTCTTAATGTAATTGCATTATATCAGACATTTTTTTGTCTTAAAACAGGTGGATTATTGCATGTTTTCCTGTTGTGTCCTTTTTCTTGGCACCTGCTGTATTTGTTTTGAATTTTGATTTTAGACCCGTGTTTGTACCTCCCTATTTTTGGTCTTCCCGTTAGTCTTCTTGTGTTCAATGGTTTTACACATATGTTTCTTACTTCCTCTGGTATATCCCAATTTTCTTTGTCATCTAACGGCATGATGGAAGCTGAATATGTGTCGACCAAAGTTGTTTTAGAGTAATTTTTTGAGCAAAAATCATAACAGCTCAAATTTCGCTTGTTCATAACAGCAGCAGTGTGCGGACAAGGCATCTCATGGTACTAAAATTTACGACATGTGCATGTCTTTTGGTCGATGTCCACAATATATTGTTTGGCGATATCGTAAACAGTGAAAATCACTAAGTTTGATCACTACTAGAAAATTGACCTATAGCGACAGTCGGCAACCGTCGTTATAGGCCTAAAGACCGTCGCTATAGGCTTTAGCGACGGTGGCCGATCGTTGCCATAGAAGCCGTCGGTAAACGCTATAGCGACCGTCGCTATAGACTTTTTAAATTTCAAAAAAAAAATTAATAATGCACATTTATTCAACAAACACAACTACAATATAAAATAAAACATAAAAAATATTATATACATCATTTAAAATCATTCGCATTACAACATTACAATACATAACATCTAGCATCTGTCAATGCCCGAAGAAGGTGTGCCCTTGACTTTGCTGCCAGATCAACCTTAATTTCTCTTGTACACATCCAAGCAGTCCTGCTCTAACTAAAGAAGCATCTTGTCCCGCTCTCATCACTTTCACTAACCTCAAACCACCATGAACCAATTTTTGATAATAATCTGAAAACACAAGGAAAAGCATACTCATTCTCATTCAGATTACAACTGTTGGAATATAATTGAGTTGTTTATAGATTGACTTATTTTTTGGACAGAAACAAGCTAGAAGATGTTATTCCTATTGACTTTAAATATTCTAAGAATGAAATATATATATATATATATATATATATATATATATATATATATATATATATATACAATTTAATCTTTTTGATGCTGGTATCATATGGTTTTTGTGAGTATTGAACATGCTTGGAGAACAGAGATAGCTGCATTCATCAAAAGTTTGGACCAAAAACACCAATAAACATTATCACAACATGTACTTGTTATATAATCTATTCTCATGGTAGTGTGCATGCATGCATAAATAGTAATCTCAGCAAACATAGTGATCACAACAGGCACGGGTTTAGGACAGGGACAGCCCTCCCAAACCCAAATCCAAATCCCAATAAGAAAATCACTTTCCCTGCACATCATCAACAGGATATATAAGCACTTTCCATAACTACTACATGAGAGGATCAGACAGATTAGGTTTTGGGCTAAACATATAATACTTTAGCATATTCAGTTAATATAATATTAAAGTGACTTCTACAACTGCCATGTGAGAGCTGAGATTCATGGCTTGCTTTATAAATAGTCATCTGCTTCAGAGATATGTCATGAAACAAATTTAAAATATAAAATGGTATGGTGCATTATTTAAGATATGCTCTGGTGCATTATGTAAGATATGCTAACCAGGGCTTAGATGCAGTGGTAACTCAGCGACCAACTTGTAATCATAATTTCTGTATGCTATATTGTTGTACATGAGTTTGCAGTAATCATAATTGGGGTTATATGGAGTAGACATATCAGAATCCGATATCACATTCTAATAGCAAGTAATAACAAAAAGATATCATGCATTTAATGAGTCAGGCCGATATGTGGATTATCATAACTCATGTCATTTGATCTAGTGAGGTCATTGAACAATTTGTCAGAATAGAAAGAAAACCTTTAATTTCACTAGGATCAACAAATCAAAATAAACAGATGTCACCTGAGCTGATGCATTTTCAAAGTTCAAACCATATACTATTTATTAAGATACGGATGGACGGATGCATTTTCAAAGTTCAACCAATATATTATTAAGATACCGACAGTCCAAATAAAAAGCTTAAAACCAGCTTTTGAGAGAGTATTGTAAAGCTAAATATAAGTGCATATTATGAAGCATTTGATAGGGACTGTTTGAAAAATGAATAAAAGTAGAAGGGAAAAAAACATTTGATAGTTGAGTTTGCCTTTCAAGTCACTGCACAGATGTGGAAGGCCTGTAAAGAAATGGAGATAAGAATAATAATGTCTTGTATTACTTTATAGTTCTGATATCTATTTCTTACCATTTACAATTTAAATATCGGATCTTCCAAAAGAATTAAATTCATAAAGGGAAAATGATTATGGGCATCCATTAATAATATCAAGTAGTAATCTTTTCTAGCATTCCAACTAAAAAGTTGACTGATCCAGCTAGGGATATGCTAAAGCATCGTGGAGTTTGAAGAGAGGTCCCCAACTAGGAGGAAAAAATCCACAACCCCTTGCTAACCCAATCTTAATTCGGGTTGATTTAGACACAGGGATGGGGTCGGTTGATTTAGACAGCTTAAGTTCTGTGATAAATGACTGAGGATGGTGGCTAATGCTAGACTTTTGAGGTTTCTCTTTTATTTTTGGTTGGTCTATTACCTTTGTAAAACGAATAGTGTTGTATTGCTTTGCTTTTTTGCTTATATTTTGAACAGTTTTTCCAATCTACATCAACAATGTTATGAATTTTGCCGTTTTGTATTGCCCAGTGTATGCGTGCGTGCCAAGGGGCTAGTAGTCCAGAATGTTTTAAGCTAAAGGATTATTATATAATACAGTGGTTGTGTTGATACTAGAGACTACAAATGTTGGTCCATGTTTATAATGGAAGAAGACATTGGACATGTGATGGATGATGTAAAACATGAAAAGACTAGCAATTCTAACATGTCAAAATTGTTGGGCAAACTATAGGGTTAGCATATAGTCAACTATGGGCAAAATGTCAAGATTGTGCATTTAAAGGCCTTGATACTTGAGATATTCCGCATAGCTAATGAAACAATCATACATCATTAATTCATGAGGAAGCAGCAGCAACAATAATTTTAATAAAGCCAGATACTGGGTTTGTATCTAATATAAATGAGTAATAAACATGATGCAGTAATCAGTATCATTTAGAATATTCCCATCCATTTATCTGAGAAGTGCTAACTTATGAATCACTCTCAATAACATATATAGGGCTACTACATACACAAATTCAGAGATTACTAAAATGTACTAAAATGAGACATCAATATATGAGCATCTAGCTAGTGAAGGAATCCATGGCGAATCCTAGAACCATGAAACACCCCACAGAAGGGTGTCCCAAAATTAGTAAATTTAGGGCTTGTTAGAGGAGAGAAATAGAGGAAATCATAACAACTAAGGGGTAAATAAAATTAAAAACCTAAAGAATGATATTATACCTACTCAAACAACCAGTCAATATGATCCTTTCAAGCCGGACGGAGAGTTGGAGTGAGACCAAGTCCGGCGGACACGAGATGCAGTGACTGAGATGCAGAGTGACTGAGATGGAGTGAGAATACTGAAGAGAAGATGTAGAGTGACTGAGATGCAATGACTGAGATCGAGTGACTGAGATGTTGATCGAGCAACTGAGAGAGATGTTGATTTGGGGGAAAGAACAGGAGGGATTTGTGACTGATAAAACTCCCCCTTTGTGACCATCGTTATTATCTGACCCTCGTTAAAATTCCAAAAGAAAAAAGTCCTATACCGACGGCCAAATTGTGACCCTTGGAATAGACCACCTTCGGAGGCATATACCGACGGTTCCGCCTCAACCGTCGCTAAATCTCGTCGCCATAGCTTGAATTTCTAGTAGTGGTCTCAACCTAAAACACAAATTAAGTGTTGTTAGAATAAAGTACAACTGGAATCATTTTTATTGTCTGAAAACAGAATAAACATAGTAAAGTAAATAAACTCAATGTTATAATTACAAAACACAACAACATTATAACTATACAGAGTAACCAAACAAGCATCAGTTAGTAACCAGTACATTGATACATAGTAACCAACTCAGCAGTAGTCAGTAACCATTATAATGTTATGCAGTAAGCAATTAAGTATTAGTTAGTAACCAATATAATATTACATAGTAACCAAGTTACCATTAGTCAGTAAACAAGTCATTATTAGTCAGTAACCATTATAATGTTACACAGTAATCAAGTCAGCATTAGTCAGTAACCAATTCAACATTAATTAGTAATATTATGCAGTAACCAAGACAGCATTAGTCAGTAACTAAGACAGCATTAGACAGTATAATGTTATACAGTAACCAATAGTGAACAAATAAGTTTCCATAAAATGCAAATGCAACTTATGATGTAATAATTTAAAATTTGTATTAGTTACCTTAAATTTCTTTGATTTAATGATATTAGATTGTAACCTTCCCTCAGCTGTTGTGAAAAGTGTTGTGAATGTTGATATGGCTGCTTGTTTATTTGTGAAATACCATCTTTGAACCAGACAACGTAGGCATTCAATTATTGATGCAACTGAAAGATCCCTGATCATCTTGATTGCGTTGTTAATAGATTCGACGGTGTTTGAAGTCATTGTTAAGTATCTGCTTACAGTCCCATGGAGCATGGTGTACTTCTCCAACTTGACCTCTTCCTCCAAATATGTCCTTATTCGAGGATCACTGGCATCAAGTTCAGCCATGTGTTTGTTGAATTGTTCAATAGTGTAAGCTCTACAAGCACCGTTGTAAGCCTGTTTAAGTTCCTCTCCTCTCTTTTTGAATCTATTTTTTATACTTTTCAGTACATGGTATGTGCAGGAACCATGCATGACGTTCGGAAACACAAAATTCAGTCATTGTATAATGGCTTCATGTCTATCTGAGACAATGCATTGGCCTTCCCTAACTCCACAAGCAATTCTCAAATTTACGAAAAACCATCTCCAAGATAATTCATTTTCGCTGTCAACCACTGCAAAAGTAATCGAAACAATGTTTCGGTTTGCATCTTGTGTGCTTGCTATCAGTAGTGTCCCCCCGTAAGTTGATTGTATGAATGTTCCATCGATTACAATTATTGGAAAGCAATGGTTCCATGCTTGAATGGATGCTCCAATGGCAAAGAATAAATACTTGAAACGACCATTTATTTCCAACTCAAGGGATGTGACAGAACCTGATATGAAACATGAGCATTATCATTTGAATTACTAGTAGTATACAGTATCCAAATCACTAGTAGTTGGTAACCATTCAGTTGGTTAATGGTATCCAAATCAGTTGAGTTGGGTAACCAAATCAATTTAGTTGGGTAACCAACTAATTATGAAAAACCAATAAAATGTTTTTAATTATTACCTGGATTTATTTTCTTCAGCATGTGTAACCATGATGAGATCATTGAGTAGTCGTGTGGATTTCCTCTTACCTTTTCCAACGCTTTCTCATTCGATCTCCATGCTTTTTGGTAAGAGATAGACACATTATATTCTGTCATCATGTACTCCACAATATCGGTTGGTATGTATATTTTTTTTCAAATTTGTACGTTATGCATTCACTGACCAACTCACTATATGTCTGTCTGTGGTCTCCCAGCAATACGTTGACTGAACACATGTGGATGTCATTGAATTCTCTCGCCTTGAACATACTGGTTTTTCGAAAACTTGATACTCTCATCTTCCATTTGTAATTTTTATCATATACGCACACTAGCACAAAGTCTCTATGACCTGTTCGTTGAACTTTGTGTTGTCTGTTTTTCCTGATTGAATGCAGCCTCATAGCTTGTGATAGGATTTTTTTGTCTTTGTAGGTTTGATGTAATTGTACTTCACGTTCATTCGGATATGTTATTACATCGTCATATCGTTCTTCTGTGTATGATATGTCATGTTGTCTGTCTCGTTGTTGTTCAATAATTTCCATTGCAAGGTGATCGGCATATTGCGTTCCAATTTGACAATCGTGTGTTGGTAGTGAAACTAGTGCTGAATTCCCTTGTGTTGATCTGATTGGTGTTACATTATGAATTATAGTTTTTTCTACATTTGTCAAGTTATGCAAGATTGTTGTGCGTCCTCTTCTGTGTTCAGTTTCTATAATCACTGGGAATTTACCTTGCTCATCAGATTTTCTACTGACTTCAATAAAGAATATCAAGGTTGATTCATCTGATATACTGATCGGTGGAATATCGCTTCTAATCTGAAATTTAATTGACAATTTTGTTGCGTTTGTGTCTAGCCGTAATGCACTGCATATCATGTTCTGCATTTCTCTGAACGAACAAGTTGATGGAACTAGTATGCCGATAACTTCAAATTTGGTGTATTGGTTACTATCAGTCCATGTACCATTGAAATAAAGTACAACTGAAATCATCTCCATTGTCTGACAACATAATAAGTATTGTAAAGTAACCAAATCAATGTTAGCTAGTAACCAAACTACATGATGTTAGTAACCAGAACATAAAACACATTTGTACATTCATCTTACAATAGAAATAATCAGTATATTGATATTTGTTACCAATTAAATTATAACAGTTATATGCAGGTAACCAATGTAGCCAATAAGTAACCGCCATATTAAAATAAACTAATATAAAACACCATAACATTATACAGTATTCATAACAACTTTATACAGTAACCAAATACATTTTAGACTGTAACCAACACATATTTATTTAGTAACCACAAGATAAACACATTTTTCAATGCATTTTTATAATAAAAAATAACCAGTATAATTTGTTTGTTATCAACTAAAGGCAAACTTTTGTAAGAATGTAACCAACGTAGCTAACAAGTAACCATTAATATAAAAAACATAAGTAGAAGTGTACATTAATATGCTTTAGCAACCAATAATACAGTAACCAATTAATCACTGCAGTAACCAAGTCAGTATTAGTCAGTAACCAAGTCAGTATTAGTCACTAAATAATATTTTTACACAGTAACCAAGTCAGCATTATAATTTTAGACAGTAACCAAGTCAGCATTAGTCAGTAACCATTATAGTGTTACACAGTAAGCAAGTCAGCATTAGTCAGTAACCAATATAATGTTACACAGTAACCAACTCAGTATTAGTCAGTAACCAAGTCATCATTAATTAGTAATATTATGCAGTAACCAAGACATCATTAGTCAGTAACCAAGACATCATTAAACAGTATAATGTTACATAGTAACCAATACAAAATAGTCAGTAACCAAGACAACATTAGACAATAACCAATTTATATAACCTTAGTAACCATAATATAAAACATGTTTTCAAATACATTTTGCAATCACAACATTCAGTATTCAAACTTTGTGACAATTTTAAGTTCGAAAAACTTAAGAAAGGTAATCAATATAGTAATTCGTAGTAATCATAGGTAACTATATGCTTATAAATTTTAAACTCACATACCTCAGTATTTGTATCGAAGTTGATGTTGATCTTGTATTCAACAATCACTGTAGTAATTAAGTTTTTGGTTACTGACTTGATGGCGTTATTGATTTTGTATGCTATTTTTGATCTTAGAGATGCGTTGCGACAACAAGTTTCGTCTTCTCCGATTACGAGTTGCGTCGCGACAGAAGGCTTCGTCTTCTCCGATATCAGAGTTGTGTCGTGACAGAAGATTTTGTCTTCTCCGATTGATTTGGCGTTGATATGTTATTCCAATATCAAAATTGCATGTATCTTCAGTTGCTTGAATTTAGGTGCGGTTAGTTACAAATATGAAAGACGGTAACTGACGTGTAGGAATTAATGATACGTGATTTTAGCAACGTAATATATTGTATTTTGTTATTTTTGTAATTATTTTGTGTGTGTTTTATTTTTGTAATTACTTTTTAATTGTTGTATATTAGTGTTAAGGACCCAAGTTTAAACGAATTGGGCTATGCCATGACCCAACAAAAATATAATCAGACGTATACTTAACGTGTCAGCTGTATATTGGTTACACAAACAGTAAGAGCCAGTCACACCGCACCATTCTTCAAAATCGCGCGGGAACTTTAGGCGCCCTAATTTCCCTTCCCGCCATAAAACTAGAAAACCATCTATAAAACCTGAAACAATCCTGTCCAATATTCATTTCTTGCTTGATTTGATATATGTACTGAGACCTGAGGGGGGAGAAAGGGTGCGAGAGAGAGAAAATAGCTGGAAAAAAATTGAACTATAAGCAGGCAGCCATGGTTGTACCTCTAGGTCCAGGCAAATTCTACGGCAGCAGCCTTCCAAGGCCTCGAATCTACACCGATGTCAAGCTGAACGACAAGCGGGTCGATCCACCGGTTCCGGTCCTTGACGCACTGATGTCGTGGGCAGAAGACGCCCACTGGTCCATGGGCGGTCTGAACATCAAGCGCCTCCGCCTCCAAGGTCGCATCGAAGGCAGCATCAAGAAACTCCGGGCGGAGCACGACAGGTCCATTAAGGAGCGAAATAAGCAGGCTGAAACTAATCGCATCCAGGCCAAGTCCTTTAAGGGATCAAGCCCCTCGTCTTCGCCTTCGCCTTCGCCGTCGCCGTCGACGTCTCCATTGCCGCCGCCTGCTCCGGTGGCGGTTAAGCGGAGGCGGCTTCTGTTGGATGAAGACGATGAGAGCGAAGAAGAGAAGAGAGAATCGGTTAAGCGGGGCCCAGCTAGGAAGCTTTGGGGTGATTTTGATAGGGTGGCTGAGGAGTGTGGGCTGAAGAGGGAGAGTGGTGAATCTGAAGGAGTGGCGACGAGGAGTCGGAGTCAGAGATCTGTGAACGTGGAGGTGAATCGTGAATCTAATTTCAAGGGCAAGAAGTTGAAGAGGAAGGATAAAGTAAAAGGAAGCGGAGAAAAAGGTGTTAGGGTTTCGCCTAGATTGGCTAAACGTGGTTAGTCTTATAGGTGTTCGATGATCTGCCTGAATGAAGTTTGGCTGGAATCATAGTTTATGTTGATGCTAGACATAGATTTGGAATATATGTTTAATTTTGATGTGTTTATAATCTTAATGGTTTTTGAATTTTAAAAATCTTAAATTTGGTTGAAGTGAAAGAACTCGTGAAAATGCAGTTTCCCAATTATGTTGTCAATGCGTTGTTTAGTAATTAGTTTCCCAATTATATTGTCAATGCGTTGATTAGTAATTGTTATTGTTGATTCTACGTGGAGATTCATTTATAGGTTGGGTTTTGCTGATCATTTCTTCCTAGTAAATCTAGGCTTTAGCTTTCTTTTCCCAAAACTCAAAATGCTGCAAATTAATTAAGTAGTGAAGGAGAAGACGGGTTCTCCTGTTCTTCACTGCGTTAAACTTCTAAGCACTACATTGTGCCAGAGACAAGTATGTGATTAAGAATTCCAAAGCTAAGTAGTAGTCTAGTTAATCATTTGTATTAACTATATTTCTCAAACTTTCGTTACATGTTGCAGGCAAAAATAGGACTAACCATGAAAGCCAGTAAAAAACATGGAGGCTGGTCTGCTTTGCTTCTGTTTTAACCTTTTATCCAATCATCTGGAGAATGGGAGGGTATATCCTACTACTTCAAAATTAATAGAGTGCAGCAAATCTTCAACCATTTTAAGGCTAAAGTTCATCTCAAGGGCGAGATAATTTGAAATGTTAACTCATCATGAATATGAAATTCAAGACATGAGCATGTATTTTGTATGCCCTTCTCAAGTCAAGAGATGATTACCTGAATTTTAAGAATTTTTTTTTTGATTCGTTCAACATAAATTGTTAAATATATCTATCTATATATGAGAAGAAACGATGTACAAAACTAATGTCTTGTAATCCCAAACCACAAACTATCCTACAAAGTTCAGTATCTTGAAACTATATTTTTACCATCAATGTGAACACAGTTGTTTCATATATCCACTTTGCCAAGGGAATACTCCTTGAATTCTTGCCAGTCTACATGATTGTTCAGTTATCAGCTTATATGTCGAGGGCCTCTGCCATGGGACAATTCCAAATTCGTCATTGTACTCTTCCATTCCTCCAACAAAGAACTGCCAAGCAAAAGATCCGGCTCCAGACTCTTTCTTCTTTGCAGATTTATATATGATGTCGAAAACAATTTTGTAGAATCTATCTCGCTGAGCTGGGTCAAAACCCTTGTTCTCGCTAGACAATCCAAATTCAGTGAACATGATAGGTTTCTTGAGTTCTTTGTCACCATCTTCAATGTGGGATTGCATCCATTTAGAGACAAATTTTAGTCTGTACTCGAGGTCTTCCACGTGAGTCCTACCAAAAAAGAAACAGATCAAATTGGTCTAAGGTTAGGTTAGAAAAGGAGCATATACAGCAAGTTTAAACTTAACCTGAATATGACCAAGTGGGCTTACAATCCTTCTTTTCTTTTTAAAGGATGAAAGGTTGTCGTAGGTAAAAGGAAAATGATGAAGGCCTTGATTTTTCAGTATCATACATGGCCTATTTCTTTCTTTCTTTCCTTCTTTTTTCTTTTCTTTTAATTTTTTTTCAGGCTAAGGTTTAGAAGTAGCATTAGCAACTTGGTCTTAGGTTTGGCATTTGTAGAGTTGCACATTACAATAAAAAAGAACTTACCAGTGGTCAGGATATATATGAACAGAAGCAAAGTCGATTGTAGAGAGCATTGAGTTGCGAATAAAATCAGTTCCAAGGTCCGCAGCCCAAAATTCTGGATTCTCAGTTAATCTTTTGGGACTTTTAGGACCATAGAATCCTTCAAGGCCCACAGTTAGTAAATGCTTCCTGTCAATTGCTTTCACAAAGTTTGACATTTCTTCTATCCAGTCCTGCAATTCTATGACATACAATTAATTCACGCTCGGACAAGAATGAAATCTAGGACATTCAGTTAATTAATACAATGGAATAGTGAACAGCCAGGAAAGTGATTCTCGCTTTAATGCATCATTTTCATGTGTTTGAGAGAAAGCAAATTTTATATAGGTCCAAACACACAGAGACACCATAGAGAAAGAATGAAATGCCTGAATGATAAAAGTATGAGTACAGCCTCACTAGTTTATAACTATGATTTAATTCTCCAGGGCGGAAAAGGCACATTGAAATGTAAACAGAACACAAAATGTAAATTGAAGAAGGTTGCATGCCAGAATTTAGCAGCACAACCTAGAAGTAACTCAGTTAAGCACTTTAATAACTTAAGCAAGAAGACTAATTTTGTACAGGTCAAGACTCAAATTTAATACTGAAAGAGTGACCAAGAAATGGGTATTCACCATAAAACCTTAACAGAACTAAGCGACAGGGGCGGATCTACGGCCGGGCCAGGAGGGCATCTTCCCCCACTGAATTTTCGAACTTTTCAAACTAAGAAGTGTAGGTATCGAATTCTACAAGGTTGGTTCTATGTTGCACGGATGGGTGGCTCATTCGTGTGTTCTTGATCTGAAATTTTGCTTATTGTTTATCTCTTAATTTTCAGATTTGGATGTTCATCGCTGATTAATGGGTTTGTTAGCCGGAATCTGGGCTTTTAATTTTAAAGTGCTATATTATGTTTGGTTAACGACAGTTTTTCTTATTCCGATTGATTTTTGTTTTCATAATTATCGATTTGGGTTGTTGTACTCCCTTGATTTTGGTTTTATTGATCTGATCTTGTTTGGATATCGAAATCTCGGGTTGTTTTCTCTACTAATCAGATTTGGCTGCTATGTTGCTCTTCTTTTCACCGGAATTTGGGCTGGCATGGATGGTCACAGCATGGTTGGGTCTGATTATTGGTGTGTTTTGGCCATTTTAGGTCTATTTTCCTAATTGTCCAGATCTGTAATGTTAATGCTGTTGCTTGTTGGATCTGATTAGAAATTCCGATGCATTTTTGTGCCAGTATGGGGTATTGTGTGTTGACATGGGGTGAAGCAATGGGCCCACATGATTTCAAATTTCAATTTGCAGATGGTGATAACTTGCTATCTATCGGGTCCAACATGTTTCGACGTCCCACGTGAGCTGGGCTGATGGTCTTATGGACTGATGGCCACTTGGGCTGCGTTTCCTTTTCAACTGGTGGGCTTATGCTGACTCATTAGCTAAACTTAGTGCTTCCATTGCCTAACCTTGGATTGTAAGGAAAAATGTATTTTAGGCTAAGTTATTGGTTTCCTTGCCTATTCTAGGTGTTTTAGCCTCTCGAGAAAAGGACTGTGTATTTCCTAAACCTAATCTCGAGTTGTGAGGTTAATTTATTACGTTTGGGTTAGAGATTTCTAGGTTTAATGAGGTGTTATAGTCCATACAGGAGATGGGACTATGTTTTGAACTTCATTGTATTATCTAATTTTTTAAAATTAATATACAAATCAAATTTAGCGGGAAAAAAATGAAACCTCGAAAAATTTATTGTAAATAATATTTGAGGATTATAACTATGAGTACAGCCTGAAAAAAATGAAATGCCTGAATGATAAAAGTATGAGTACAGCCTCACTAGTTTATAACTATGATTTAATTCTCCAGGGCGGAAAAGGCACATTGAAATGTAAACAGAACACAAAATGTAAATTGAAGAAGGTTGCATGCCAGAATTTAGCAGCACAACCTAGAAGTAACTCAGTTAAGCACTTTAATAACTTAAGCAAGAAGACTAATTTTGTACAGGTCAAGACTCAAATTTAATACTGAAAGAGTGACCAAGAAATGGGTATTCACCATAAAACCTTAACAGAACTAAGCGACAGGGGCGGATCTACGGCCGGGCCAGGAGGGCATCTTCCCCCACTGAATTTTCGAACTTTTCAAACTAAGAAGTGTAGGTATCGAATTCTACAAGGTTGGTTCTATGTTGCACGGATGGGTGGCTCATTCGTGTGTTCTTGATCTGAAATTTTGCTTATTGTTTATCTCTTAATTTTCAGATTTGGATGTTCATCGCTGATTAATGGGTTTGTTAGCCGGAATCTGGGCTTTTAATTTTAAAGTGCTATATTATGTTTGGTTAACGACAGTTTTTCTTATTCCGATTGATTTTTGTTTTCATAATTATCGATTTGGGTTGTTGTACTCCCTTGATTTTGGTTTTATTGATCTGATCTTGTTTGGATATCGAAATCTCGGGTTGTTTTCTCTACTAATCAGATTTGGCTGCTATGTTGCTCTTCTTTTCACCGGAATTTGGGCTGGCATGGATGGTCACAGCATGGTTGGGTCTGATTATTGGTGTGTTTTGGCCATTTTAGGTCTATTTTCCTAATTGTCCAGATCTGTAATGTTAATGCTGTTGCTTGTTGGATCTGATTAGAAATTCCGATGCATTTTTGTGCCAGTATGGGGTATTGTGTGTTGACATGGGGTGAAGCAATGGGCCCACATGATTTCAAATTTCAATTTGCAGATGGTGATAACTTGCTATCTATCGGGTCCAACATGTTTCGACGTCCCACGTGAGCTGGGCTGATGGTCTTATGGACTGATGGCCACTTGGGCTGCGTTTCCTTTTCAACTGGTGGGCTTATGCTGACTCATTAGCTAAACTTAGTGCTTCCATTGCCTAACCTTGGATTGTAAGGAAAAATGTATTTTAGGCTAAGTTATTGGTTTCCTTGCCTATTCTAGGTGTTTTAGCCTCTCGAGAAAAGGACTGTGTATTTCCTAAACCTAATCTCGAGTTGTGAGGTTAATTTATTACGTTTGGGTTAGAGATTTCTAGGTTTAATGAGGTGTTATAGTCCATACAGGAGATGGGACTATGTTTTGAACTTCATTGTATTATCTAATTTTTTAAAATTAATATACAAATCAAATTTAGCGGGAAAAAAATGAAACCTCGAAAAATTTATTGTAAATAATATTTGAGGATTATAACTATGAGTACAGCCTGAAAAAAATGAAATGCCTGAATGATAAAAGTATGAGTACAGCCTCACTAGTTTATAACTATGATTTAATTCTCCAGGGCGGAAAAGGCACATTGAAATGTAAACAGAACACAAAATGTAAATTGAAGAAGGTTGCATGCCAGAATTTAACAGCACAACCTAGAAGTAACTCAGTTAAGCACTTTAATAACTTAAGCAAGAAGACTAATTTTGTACAGGTCAAGACTCAAATTTAATACTGAAAGAGTAACCAAGAAATGGGTATTCACCATAAAACCTTAACAGAACTAAGCGACAGGGGCGGATCTACGGCCGGGCCAGGAGGGCATCTTCCCCCACTGAATTTTCGAACTTTTCAAACTAAGAAGTGTAGGTATCGAATTCTACAAGGTTGGTTCTATGTTGCACGGATGGGTGGCTCATTCGTGTGTTCTTGATCTGAAATTTTGCTTATTGTTTATCTCTTAATTTTCAGATTTGGATGTTCATCGCTGATTAATGGGTTTGTTAGCCGGAATCTGGGCTTTTAATTTTAAAGTGCTATATTATGTTTGGTTAACGACAGTTTTTCTTATTCCGATTGATTTTTGTTTTCATAATTATCGATTTGGGTTGTTGTACTCCCTTGATTTTGGTTTTATTGATCTGATCTTGTTTGGATATCGAAATCTCGGGTTGTTTTCTCTACTAATCAGATTTGGCTGCTATGTTGCTCTTCTTTTCACCGGAATTTGGGCTGGCATGGATGGTCACAGCATGGTTGGGTCTGATTATTGGTGTGTTTTGGCCATTTTAGGTCTATTTTCCTAATTGTCCAGATCTGTAATGTTATTGCTGTTGCTTGTTGGATCTGATTAGAAATTCCGATGCATTTTTGTGCCAGTATGGGGTATTGTGTGTTGACATTGGGTGAAGCAATGGGCCCACATGATTTCAAATTTCAATTTGCAGATGGTGATAACTTGCTATCTATCGGGTCCAACATGTTTCGACGTCCCACGTGAGCTGGGCTGATGGTCTTATGGACTGATGGCCACTTGGGCTGGGTTTCCTTTTCAACTGGTGGGCTTATGCTGACTCATTAGCTAAACTTAGTGCTTCCATTGCCTAACCTTGGATTGTAAGGAAAAATGTATTTTAGGCTAAGTTATTGGTTTCCTTGCCTATTCTAGGTGTTTTAGCCTCTCGAGAAAAGGACTGTGTATTTCCTAAACCTAATCTCGAGTTGTGAGGTTAATTTATTACGTTTGGGTTAGAGATTTCTAGGTTTAATGAGGTG
This sequence comes from Panax notoginseng, assembly GCA_016801055.1. Lineage (NCBI taxonomy): Eukaryota > Viridiplantae > Streptophyta > Magnoliopsida > Apiales > Araliaceae > Panax > Panax notoginseng. The sequence continues at coordinate 143,891,762 of CM029021.1, forward strand.
TTATAGTCCATACAGGAGATAGGACTATGTTTTGAACTTCATTGTATTATCTAATTTTTTAAAATTAATATACAAATCAAATTTAGCGGGAAAAAAATGAAACCTCGAAAAATTTATTGTAAATAATATTTGAGGATTATTTAGTTTTTTAATTTATTTTAATAAATTTTTATTCTCAACGGATTTTTTTTTTCGAATGTGACCCCACTGAACTATCAGGCTGGATCCGCCCCTGCTAAGCGACACCACTAGAATGGTATCTCTGCCCTAAAAACGCATGGAGTCCATGGGGAGGGCTATCATCCTGGCACCACCCCCCCCCCCCCGCAGAATACTGATGTTTGCTCATTACAATCATAAATACAAACACGCCAAGATATTGTCATTTATTGGGCATATTTACAAATCTCAACCAAAACCTTGAAGTAAACATCATATGAGATATATTCCAAAAGATACGAATCAACATAAAATGAACAGGACTTGTTGAAATTGATGAGAAGTTTGACACCATATTAGATAGTTTATAACTTTCTACAGTTCTTTAGAATATACTGTCACGATTCAAGCGTATTTAGGAGTCTGTGACTTACTTGGAGAGTGTCACCTGAAGCATCAGTCATGCACCTGGGCTCATTAATTAACTCCCATCCGAAAATGGTGGGATCATCCCTATACTCGATTCCGGTGATTGTATTCTTCCTTGTCAGAACAGTCTGCAGAAATGAGAGTTACTAGAATCAGTAAAAGATTTCAAAACATTATCATCATCTATCCATGTCAATACTGTATCAACAATTACAAAATATGCAGCAAACTAGGGAAAATTAAACTAGTATAATTGGATGTGCTGCTGAACCCATGTACTTTGTTTTTGCGTTTAGAGGGATGGGGAGGGAAGGGAAAGTATAAGTGGGGAAGGTGTGGGAAGAGGTCATAACTTTCCCCTGTCAAGTTTTGTGAGCTTAAGAAAGGAAGCAAAAGTTAGTGTGATTTAACTTATGTGTGAGTTTAAAAGAAGAGAGGGGAAGGGAAATTAATATTTAAAATACACTTACAATAGTACCCTTAATGTAAAATAAATGTTGTTTATTCTTAAGGATCTTGGTATTATGATAATTTCATTTAAGTTAACTTTCCAATCCCTCCGAATCCTCCAATTTTTTTGGGGTGGAAGGGGGGTGCTGGTGGGGAAAAGTTTTGAGGGTAAAGTAACCACAATTTTACCTCCAAATCCCTCCCTTTTCCCACTTAAAAACTCACAAACAAAGAATTTGAAAGGAAAGTAATAAATTTCCTTTCACTCCCCCCAAACCCTTTCTTCTCCGCCGGGGGGAAAATCTCAGAAACATGGTGATAGGGACCAGAAAAGGCTTTCGAACAAGTTCATTGATCTATCAATTGATATTAAATTGGATATAATGACAAACTTGTATAGGGACAAATGAAAAGAGAAAGAATTACTCAGTCTGTAAGTTTTTGCCAAGTAATTTGAATTCTCTACAGACAACTACTCTCTCTCAAAAATGCAGAGTGCTGAAAGTGAGATTTGGGCGCACACACACCACCATGTATGTTATGGTCCAACCAGTGATTCTTGGGTTATGTGACCTTGAAGCTAAATACATTCAGTTAAGAAACAGTCTTGTTATGAAATAATCCTATCTTCCTCAACAAAGACAGATAAGTCGCATCCTTCTGCTTCATGAAGAAATTACTTTTATTACCTTGTTTGTCAATCAGTTTATAATAAACACCAGGTTGTGATTACCACATATCTTCACACGCTGGGTCTCTTTAAATAGGAAATGAACCCCAGGAACTTAAAGAATACAGAAGATTAACAACTGATACCAAACTGATTTCTTAGATTCTCCCTCGCTCAGACAGACCATGATCTCACCCTCTCTTACCTCTTCAATCAGGATCCCCCTTAACCCCAATCCAAGATGTGTGTATCAGACCAGTTCAGAAAGCCTGCCATATTTATAAATTTTCTCATTTCCAAAAAGTCTAAACTGGCTTAGGGACTACGAACAATGTTAATTTTCTCTGTCTACATAAGTCTTCAACCAGAATGCATTCCTAGTAAATATATTCTTTCAAAAATATAAATTTCCAACAATTTGCACAATATTTGAAAATTTTCTCGAGTCCTCATCCTGATCCCCGACTAGTGCACCCTATACAGAATCATAATTTTACTTGCTATGGTTATTCTGTTGCAGTCTCTCCAATAATAAATGTTTTGATGAAAAGATTTAACTTAATAAATGTTCATTTGGACATTCAGTGGAAACTTACAATTCTATTTTGATTTACATGGCAATAAAACCAAGTCCAGTTATTTTAAACTGAATGACAATTTGCACTTTGCACCCCAGGGTTTACATGTTAGAGAAATTTTGCACCCTAATCTTTAAATTGTTTCTATGTGCACCCTCTCTTTATGGTTTACATCATACATGTTAAACGGCTATCCTAGTTTTTATCCTATCAAAAGTGACCGGAAGCATCATTTTCTCATAATTTTAAGGGTAAAATAGGAATTTCAATAGAATAATATTAAAACTAAAAAAATAGGAAATAGAAAGTAAAAATAATGAAAATAATAAATTTACATAAAAGAAGAAAAATAGTCAAATATCTCTTCCCTCTCTAACCCACTCACCTTAGGTTTCTGTTAGACTCTCTCTCTAATGTACATATCAACTTTCACTGTCGTAACCCACAAACCCCTCCACTACTGTCGTTGATCTCCACCATCACCTACTCCTTTCTTCGTCCTACTTTTCTCCACTTCCAACTACTCACATTGCTACATTGGTACTTATAGCAAGGTTACTTTCTTCATTTTCCATATCATTTAGAACTGTTTATTAAGTGTCGGTTTACATGTCAATTCAACTCGAGGGATAAGAGATTTACGTCTAGAACTAAAGATGAGGACTTGGTTCTAAGAGTGTCTAGAAAACAGCAAGCTGCTTCACTGTCCTCTGTTCTCAGATTTTCCAAACCCCGTTTTGTTTAATGAGATTTCTAAAGTTCAATGAATGTGAAATTCCTAGTACTTGGTCAAAAGTTATGTTTCCAGACAACTACAGAGTCTAACAGAAGAAGATTTCATCACACACAATACTTCTAATGCATGGCAAAGAAATTGATTTGTTCATTGATTGTTATTTTCATGGTATGATGTAATTATTTTCAAGGTCTGTCCAAGAAGTCTATAGCTACAAATTGCTAATTCGACTTCATAAATACTAAAGAGTATATCTGTTCCAGCCATCTTCCTACTTGAGAGATCCAATTAAGTGATCCTATTCCATTTATCAATAGATTGTTCAATTTAATTATATTAGCCTTATGTTTAAAATGTTAAAAACTTAAAAGTGAGAGTTTAAAACGTCGTAGACCCCGTTCCATATATCAATGTACTACTTCATTGTGTGTTTGGAAGCTGTTTTTGAAAATGTTACAGACTTGGATCAATTTGATTTCAAAATCTTGTCAATCGAGAATTCACCACTTTAGTTTTGATTTCAGCAAGCCATGCCCATTAATTTGGCGATTTTCTGCACTAGGACTAAGACCAAAGCTAATTTATTGAAGCCATAGCTTTAAAGAGTTACAGTAGTAGCATAGGTACAGTGAATGCCTCTTGCCCCCTAAACCTCATGTATGTTAAATTTGAATCAAAATATAATAGTCAGTGTTCTAAAAGTCGCTAGGCGCCGCCTAGCCTAGGCGGACAAAGTATTTTCTTAGGCTGTCTCATTTATTTATTTTTCTATTATACATACTTTTTTTACTATACAAAGCATAAAATATATGTATTTTTCTAAAATTTCACATGAAAATTATCAAAAAAAAGATCTTTTAAGACTGAAAATTTTATTTTAAGTATTGCAGAGTTTCAAAGTAGAGGTCTGGTTCTCCCTAGGCGAGGGCTTGAGCGTCCAACCAAATCTAAGCAGTAGATGATCGCCTAGCGCCTAGGAGGGGATTTTTAGAACACTAATAATAGTAGTGTGATGCAAAGTTAGGTACTACTCTTTCTTAAAGTATGTGCCAAGTGAAGAGTGTCACTTGAATAGCAATGAGAAGACCAGTAACTTGAATTAATACCAAGTGAGTTATGACCGAACATGATAAATATATTACCTTGACATAGTGTTTGAAATAACGACGAATGGATGGATCATAGAAGAATGAATCATTAGAAGCACTTAAACCAAGGCCCTCTTCCCATGCCCATTTGACATACTGAGTCTTACCACCGTAAGCTTGTAAGTTATTGACTAAAGCAAGCAACAGCCTTATCCCTTGTTGCTTGGCTTCTGCAATGACGTGGTCCAAGGCCTGTCATAGAATTCAGCCAAAAAGTGAAAATTGACAGTATGAATAATATATAATTATATATACAGTGATTTACCATGGAAGAAATTGACATAATGAAGAAGGAACAAGTTTAACATTTAATTGAACATATCAATTAACTGGTTCAAAAAGTAAAAGCCAAACTGGAAACGTAAATCAGATGAAATGATTTGGAACCAGTATCTTCTATTCTTCCAGACATGCAGGAACTTTAAGCAATGAGAGGTAACAGACTCAATATCAAAGATGAACGCAAAAGAACGATAAAATGAATGGACCATTCGTAATGAGCACAGATTGATACTACTATTACAAATTAATTCATTAGTAGATAAACAAATTGAAAGCCATAAAATAATTGTTAAAACATCATTCCTGGATTAAATTTGACAATTTCATTCAGATGTGAATTGGAATGTTAATCCTAACCCAATTATATTACCTGATACACATATTAGGGGATCTTACATAATTAGAAACTGCAAACATACCTCATTTTTCACATAGAAAAACTTATGTAGACACTAGTTAACTGAAACACATAAAGAAGATCTACATAATTAAAATAGAACAATATACTAAGAATTACAGAATTTCATTACCCTGAATACTTGCTCATCAAATTGACCAGGGGAAATCTGGAGGGCATTGTAGGCACCATCATTAAAAGCCCACGTTCGACATACGGTGAGACCCATCTTTGCACCGGCTTGCAGCATTTGTTTGATCCTGGGTTTGTTATATTCATTCACAGCATGGTCCATCATCCAGTATGAATTCCACCCATTAATGTAGAAGATTCTACCATCTACCATGAAATGAGTCCCATTTCTCTCCACAAAACTCAATTTTTGTTCCGGTTGATCATGAAGATCAGCCCACAAGTCCCCAAAAGACATATATATGAAAGCAAAACATGATGCAAAGCCAACAATTGGGTAAAACAGGTTATTCCCAACTACCATTTTTTTTATTGGTGATGAATTAAATAAACAGCACCGTCCCAGATTAGAAGTGAGTGAATATTGAATACCCTTTGAGCTAAAACTCAAGAATTTGTTAAAATCACATAGATGACGATGAGGTTTTCTTGGGTTTACCTTGGATCTCTTAATTCCCAGATCTTTGTATACCCAGATGGATACAAAATTGGTGAGCAAACCAGATCCAAAAATAGCTAAGAAGACAATTAAACTCCAAAAATCATCAATGAAGCTCACAAAACCAGTCACCCAGTTACACCTGCATCATATGTATAAGTAACTTTTAATGAAAAGAGAGAAAAAGCAGGACTATAAGGGAGATTTGTATTTTGCTGGCCTAAAAATAATTAAAGAGATGTGAATCAAAGGGATTTTTCAATTTTAGAAATGAGACTTCTGAGGCAGGGGGAGACCAAATGGGAGAAAATTTCTACCTAACATGTTCCCTCCAAGTGTCAAAAATATCAACAAACTTTAACTGCAGTGTTTGGGGAGTGAAGGTGGGTGCAAGGGTATACACGAGTTACGAGTAGAACGGAACTGAACACAAAATTATTCGGATTCGGTTTGAAAAATTAAATTTATATTATTATAGTTAAAAAATTCTACTTAAATTTGAGTCAGATTCAAATATTTATTAATCAAATTCGATTCAATTTAAATTAAATTATATTTAAATAATTCGCGAGTTTCAAATTAAAACTTAAATTCGAGTCTCTCACTAGTAACTAAATTTATAATAGATATAATTATAAATTGAACTTATTATTTTGCTAAAAAATTAAAAAATATATTTATTATTACACTTTATAAATATAAAATCACAATTAAAAATAAAATAATAATAATTAATTATTCTAATTTTATTTAACTTTGTATATATTATAAGAGAATGTATCGAATATCAAACATGTATCGAATCACAATCGACAATTTAAATAGTTATTATCTTATACGAATTAAGTATAACCTCATTTAGATTATACTCATATTTTAATTCAAACTATTTTTTGTACTCAAATTTAAATCATAATATTATTAATAAATCTAAGTCTTTTCCGTATTTTTTTTGAGTCGAGCTCCCATCAAGACCGAGTCTTCTGTTTTGTTCTATGATCTTAAGTGGGTGTATCTATTGTACGGTGGAATGTTGGTATCAAATGTGTTGGGCTGTTGGCTAATTAGACCTGAAGCTTTTATTTTCTTAGATTTTCTTCAATTTTACTCTATTATACGTGTATTTCCTGAAGCTTTTATTTTCCTGGATTTTCATCGATTTTACTTTATTATAGGAGTATTTCGTGAACGAATCAATACATGATTTAACTGTCTTATCTTATTAATCTTTTACAATACATAAATACATCCGGATTAGCTTTCTTATATGTTTAGAAAATTTTTTTCCCTTGGTGATTGAGATTCATTTTAATTTAACTTCGATGTTTTTTGTAGTTATTTTTTAATTTTATGAACAATCAAATTAATTCAATTATAAAATTCTGTTTTAAAAATTAAATATATATATTGATTTTAATTGATATATATACATGAATAAATTGTAGAGTAAAATTTGAACTAATAATTCTTTTGGGCCAATTTATGCGAAAAAATTGAGCCTCTAAAATAAATGTAGATTACCAACCAAATTAATTTAATTTGTAATTCTTTCTTGGATTGTTATATATAATCCAAGAAATTAAACCAACCAAAGTTGTAAATTGTATCAAACTTTTTCTTATTTTATTTGACCTATATTTGTTTAATTATTTGTGAATTAGTGATTCAAGTTATAGACACGTTTTCAAAAAAATTCAAATGACTTTATAGTTAAAATACATATCTAATTTTAGAATCGACGGGACAATATATTTTATCAGTGCATGCATTGATATATATATATATATATATATATATATATATATATATATATATATATAGTCCATTTCTTAAGTTCACCCTTATTGAGCTCACCCTGTTTTTTTTTTTAAAAAACATAACTAATAAAAAATGTATAATAATTTTTGGAATTGAAATTTTTTTTAAAAAAAGTGTTTTGAGTGTGATTTGGGTACATATAACAAACAGTGTTGTACATGTATAATAATTTTTGGAATTGAAATTTTTTTTAAAAAAAAAGTATTTTGGGTGTGATTTGGGTACATATAACAAAACAGTGTTGTACAGACTGTACAACACTATTTTGTTATATGTACCCAAATCACACCCAAAATACTTTTTTTTAAAAAAAATTTCAATTCCAAAAATTATTATACAAAAACATTTTTTTTAAAAAAACTTTCAATTCGAAAAATTATTATACATTTTTTATCAGTTATGTTTTAAAAAAAAAAAGAAAAAAAGGCAGGGTGAGCTCGGGGTGAGCTCAATAAGGGTGAACTTAAGATCCTTGCTATTATTAGTAGCGATGGATGTAACCCGTCATCCGTTATTAATTGTAGCAGGTGTGATTTTTTTTTTATTTTAATATCGGTCGTTGATATTAAACGATAAAGATGGTAGTTATCCATTTTTTATCTATAATAACTACTCATTATAAATTATTCTCCATATATTATATATATATATATATATATATATATAACTTGTGTAGGTGTGTTGTTTATTAGCTAAATGTTTATTAGCTAAACCTTAGCTATTTCTAATAATGTATATATTTTTGTTTCTGGTTTGGTAGATTATTAAGTGTCCCCATGCAGACCCAACTTTGTTGGCAAACCAGGAAAATTATATATCTGGCACCAGCAGCTATCTTATTTAAAATAATAATAATAATAATAATAATAATAATAATAATAATAGCCTAGTTAACTGGATAATGAATATTTATAAGGCCCATAAGTGGGGAGTGGGGGTGAGAAGTACGTTGGCATATTCGGAATGCTCTGGCTCTCTCCTTCAATGATATTTCTTTGCCATCTATATTTTTATTTCTTTTTAAATATATATTTGTTCTATTTTAATTTAAAATAAAATAAATTTTTTTGGAAGAAGATGTTGAAACAAAATGATAGAGATTGCCTACGAAAAATGTTAATAATATTTTTAATATATATATTTAAATTTAAAAAAATTATATTTTCGTATGTTAAAATAATATTTTCACATAAAAATAAAAATATTATTTTTTAATATAAAAATATCAGTTCTTAAATTTAATATGAAAAAATAAAGGCAGGCGAGCTTGCTTGTAGATGTAGGATGAGGAACAGTTAATGAATAAATGACAAAAGTGAAAATAGAGATGGGTCCACCATATGAGTATTACGGTATTACCAATAGCCACCGACAGTAGCATAAGCTTACTAATTACTGCTCCTACTAATAAATATTAGTAAATAATAATGTTAATAACGTGACGACTGTAACCGTCATATATTACTATAAATTTATAATTAAATTAAATTAATTTTTTTATACATTACACATTTAAAAATTATTATTATTGATATTTAAATAATTAAAAAATCGATATAAACATTCTTAATATACATATATATTATTTTTTTAATAATATTCCCCAAAAAGCAAAGGACTAAACAAATTGGGATATATTTTGTTACTCATTTAGTTTAACTAGTGTAATAACATGTGCGAAGCACGAAATTTGTTTATTAACAGTTATTTATATTAAAAATAATAATATTTAATCAAATTATTTATGTGATTAATTAAAATGAACGACATAAATTATTCATATAAAAATATGATTTATAACATATGAAAATGATAAATAATTTTTTTGATGTAACTATCTTTGAAGTAGTTGAAACACACATACTCACCAACAACCCTTTCTCCCCGTTTTCTTAACTATTTTTGTCTTCAGACAAATAAAAGTAAAAGTAATTGAAAGATAGGGTGAATAACAAATGAGGGAATAGAGACCTATTTATACAAAACATAAAAAACTTTTGGTATTCTTCATGTAGAGTATATAGGTTGAATTTATGTGAATAATTAAATAATGAATATTAATTTTAAGTAATCACATGCATGTACTTATAACTCTTATAAAGGTTTCGCATGGTTGAATATAGAAGGTCTAAATTATTAACTAATGGTGTAAATATATCGAATTGAACCGGAAAAAAAGCTGCTCGAATTTGATTCAAAAATTTAAATTCATACTGGAATTCGACTCGAATTTAAATTGTATTTAAAAAATTCCACTCAGATTCAACTCGACTCTAATATTCATTACTCGAACTCAATCTGACTTAGATCGAATTATTATTTTGCTTAGAGTTATTATTATTCAGCTTCAAATTCAAGCTTGAATTCGAGTCTCCATATAATAACTAGTTTTATAATAAATATAATTAGAAATTGAATTTATTATTTTACTCATAAATGAGAAAATATATTTATTATTATACTTTACAAATATTGTAAGACCCCAACTTTTATAAATAAAGATGAATTTTCTATAAATGTCATTTTTGAATATTATGGAATTAATTTGATATAATGTTATAGTTGTGGGTAATATTTATAAATTTTGTAAAGTACGCAAGTTGTTATATAATATTCGATTGGTCGGGAAATATTTGTTTTAACAGGGAATATTCGTACAACGACACAATCATTGGTGGACCCCACAACGGAATTATTGTCGGATTGAGAAAACGACAAAAATATTTTATTAAAAATAACGGCGAAAATTTTACCATTGTTACTGTTGAACTACTCGGTAGTAAAAGTACAGTAATATGTGTGGTTGCATAGTAGCACACGGTATTGATTATTAATGCTTATGTGAGAAGTCACTCAATTTGATTCAATTATTGTCAGTTAATAATATGAATTATTTAGCGATAATGACGTTTTGTTTTATTCGTATTATTAACGTAATAAAACAGAAACATCTTTTTATATAAAACAGAATACTTTATTAAAGTTATTCTATAAATAGAATATATTATATTTTATTTAAAAGATTTTTCTTTAAATATGGACCGTCAGATTAAAGTAATCAATCTGGACCGTTCATGGATTAGTTACTATGCATTCTATTTTTCTATAAATAGCAGCTCATTCCTTCATTATTTCTTACGAATTCACTGAACTCTAGAGAGAGAAACTATAGAGAGAAACTACAGAGAGAGAGAGAAGAAGAGTATTCTGCTACTTAACTACTTCCTTATTTCAGCTCTTCTTTAAAACGGTAAGGGGTGTTATTCTTTCTTATTCATGAAGAGAACTGTTGTTATTCCATTTCTTATTATTCTGTTGGAATAACCTGTATACGTGGTCTACCCTATACTTGGTGACATTCTTCTATTATTCTGTTGGAACATCCTGTCTGTGTGTTTTACACCGGACCTGGTTCCGTTTTTATTATTATTCTGTTGGAACATCCTGTCTGTGTGTTTTACACCGGACCTGGTTCCGTCTTGTTATTATTCTGTTGGAACATCCTGTCTGTGTGTTTTACACCGGACCTGGTTCCATTATTTATTATTCTGTCGGAATATCCTGTCTGTGCGTTTACGCCGGACCTGGTTCCATTATTTATTATTCTGTCGGAATATCCTGTCTGTGCGTTTACGCCGGACCTGGTTCCATTATTTATTATTCTGTTGGAATAACCTGTCTGTGCGGTCTATCGCATGCATGGTGATTTCTTTTGTTATTCCATTCTTTATTATACTCAGTTGGTTAAGTTTTGACTTCTATACTCCATGAAATTTGTGGAATATCCTTGATAATTGCGGTTCATCCAGTATCTTTTCATGAAAATATTCTTCTAAGTGCTCTTGAATTTTACTCCACAAAGCAATATTATGTTGACAATTTGGACGTTGTTAATTCTTGGATAAATTAATTCTTGAACTTGTTTTATTGAATTCTTATATCATTGTCATCATCCTCATGTTTATAAAATGTTGAAAGTCATCTGTGGCCTGTAGTGTATAGATGGACTTGGTATGATTATGACCAGGGATTATTCGGTATAATCATGACCGTAATGTTACAAATGATGTGGTAAAAGTCCTCATTGGCCCGTAGTGCGTTGATGGACAGTTGTTGGCATGATCATGACCATTAATGAATATACGAATATCCTTGGCCGTAGTGCAGGGGTGATTCGATGATGTGAATTATTTTATTAAGCATAGTCTCAGCGATCACAGTGTTGAAAAATCTTTTAAATCATAAAAGATAGTAGAGTTTATTTTCTACTTGACTCTTTTAATGGATTGCTTGTTCCGCTGCAGTTAAACTTGATGTCTATTATATTTTATCAGTTTAACATTGTTGAAGGCTAATGATAATTTATTCTGCATTATCTTAGTCATAATAATATTTCTTACTGGGCTAGTTGAGCTCACCCTTTCTTTCACTGTTCTCTTCAGGAAATGAGAACGTAGCTGGGGCAAGTCGGGGAACGGAGTGATGGTCCGAATGATAGTATTAGTTAGTAGTCCTCACTATTCTATGTAATGGTGTGTTAATAAATGTAATGAGGACTCCTTTTGAGTATGAATACTCTCTAGAAGATAATATTTGTATTCAAACTCACAGTTTATGTTTTGTCGTATTGTACACGACAGTTGTATTAGTAAGTTGTATTTGTATTTTGTACTATGTATCTGACAACCCAAGATGGGTGATGTATACCTAATTTTGGGGGCGTCACAAATATAAAATACCAATTAATTTGAAAACAAATAAAATAATAATTAATTATCCTAATTTGATTTAATTTTGTATATATTATAAGAGAATGTATCGAATATCTAATTGAATATGTATCAATTGAGTATATATCGAATTTGAGTAGTTTGAATCTTAAACGAGCCGAGTATAACCTTACTCAAATTTTACTCGTATTTTTATGTGCAGATTTTTATCCAAATTTTGTTTGTATTTTTTCGAGTCCAGCGCAAACTATTTGGTTCGATTTACAACCTTACTCTTAACTCTAAAAAAAATCATTTTTATGTAAATTATGCCGTGGAAATGGTGGATGTTTTTATACAAGCCCAAGGTCAGTACAATTTTGGGTTAATTACATATATTAGTACATTTTTGAAAATAATTATAAAAATCATGCATCCATAAAATAATTACAAAAATATAACACTTCATCATATTTATTTATAATACTAATACAATTAGGAGTCCTTAATTTATGGGATTAATAATAGGGTTGGTTTTTTATGAAACGCGTAATAACCATCATCTATTATTTGTACTGGACTCTTCAGTTAACAAAAACCCTTGTTGTTGAAATCTTTTTCTCTCTCTTCTGTTCGTGTGTTAGTCTGATCGTTTCTGGTGATTTATTCTTCATTTTAGTAAACGTTACTCATTATCATCTTCGTTTAGTTGTTCGCTATCTTTGTTTAGTTGTTCGTCATCGTCGTTTACTCTCGTTATCGCTGTTGTAAAGTGATTCAGTTGGTTTCTTATTCTGCATTGTTCGATTTTGGTGTTTATTATTGTTTCAGGTAAGTAATTTCTAAATAGTTTAATGTATTATATATTTAAGTAGTTTTCTAACAGAATGGAGTATTGATTGTTTGGGTTTGTGTTGTTTTTATGTTTTGTATAAAATGGTTGATATAAAAAAGAAGGATGGAAAGAGAAAAAAAATCACAGAGGGTGATTCTGTTAAGGACTTGAAGAAATTTGTTTGGGTTTGTGCAGTTGGATTTTGATTTTGATATCCCTGTAGTTAAGACAAAAGCTCAAGTTCATAGCCAGAAGATATTTCCAACCCAAAAAATTTTAAAAGGTGTGTTAATTTAAATTTTGATATTGTTACTATTATATAACTGTTTGGTTACTATTAGCTTGTGATTCGGATACCATTTTTGCTACCTTGATTTGGTATTTTGGTTACCTTTTTATGTTGTTATGGTTACCATATATTTGCTTAGTATACATGGTTGACTAAACTGGTTTTGATGTACATGTTGTTTATGTATTGGTTACCATTAAAACATGTAATGGTTACTATCATATAAATATTTAGTTACTTCTTTAGTATGTTTTTGGTTACTGTTAGTTTCTAATTTGGATTCCATTTTTGTTTCCTTGAGTTAGGATTTTGGTTACTATTTTTTGTTGTTCTGGTTACCATGTATTTGCTTAGTATATATGGGTTGACTAAACTGTATTTGGTCTATATGTTGTTTATGCATTGGTTACCATTAATATATGTTTTAGTTACTAACATATAACTGTTTGGTTACTTCATTAGTATATTTTTTGTTACTGTTAGCTTATGATTTGGATACTATTCTTTTTTCCTCAATTGAGATTTTGGTTACTTTTATATGTTATTTTGGTTACAATGTATTTGCTTAGTATACATTGGTTGACTAAACTAGGTTTGGTCTACATGTTGTTTATGTGTTAGTTATCATTAAAACATGATTTGGTTACTATCATATAACTGTTTGGTTACTTCTCTAGTATATTTTTTGGTATACATATTTCTGTTTTGGTGACCTTTAAATTATATTTTGGTTAATATTATATATAACTGTTTGTTTACTACATAAAATAGTTTGTATTACTTGTTGTTTATATTTTGGTTACCATTAGATTATATAATATAATTTTTTGGTTACTACTTTATTATGGTATGTTTAATGTTATATTATGATATGATAACTATTATTGTACAGTCAATGTGGGATGTTGGTTATTTGTTATAGTCTGTTTTGGCTACTGTGTAATTATTTTATTATGTTTTGGTTAGTATGCTCTTATTTGTTGGTCACTAGCTACGTAACTGTTTATGATATAAATATTGTTTATATCTGGTTACTAATGGCTGTAAATCTGATTTTATTTATTTGCATTTATGGGATCTTTACTATGAGGAATGCAATAAAAAATTCACTGAAAAAGTTATATATTGGTGTGACATGAAAGTCCCCAACATTATTACCAAGAAATTAAACCCAAGTCAGTTGGAGAAGTTTAAGGCATCATTAGTTTGTAGATATATTATTTTTGTAAATAATAAATCCGAGTCATAATAATCCATGTATTTGGTTAGTATACATTGATGTATTATTTTTATAAATTCTTTCAAATATCTTCTACAATGTTTATGCTCTTCTAGTTCTACTTCCATTTCCACAAACACATCCTACATGGGTTCTTTATTCACTAATCCCAAGGTATTTCTCTTCCTCCCACAGGTTCATAATGCAGAAGTCTTTTCTAGAGAATGTGAGCAGCCATGAAGAAGAAAGTAGCAGCAGCCAAAAAGCTAAAGTTTCAGGAAGATTTGTACCAGATTTTGATTAGTTCGGTTGTCGTTGTTTTGTCTTGCTGAATTGTGTTTCGTACTTTGATTTTTGTTGTATATCCATAACCATTTGTTATGGTTAGTGGGTATGTAATGTTTATTAAAGCTTATATAAATGGGATTACATATTTGATTATATTATCAATTATTTGACATTGTTTGTTAGTTCGTATTTGTTACTTCTAAGTTGTGTCTGATACATTATTTGAAAGGTGCAGTTGGTAACCAAACATGCATAGAAGGGTAACTATTTTATTTTTTTGGTAGTAACCAAATAGTTACAAGCATGTATATGGACATATATCAAGTGTTAAATGTACATGTGAGAGTATACATGAGTTGCCTAAGCTGGGTTGGATATACAGGTTGTTTCTGTTTTGGTTACCTTTAAAACATGTTCTGGTTACTTTCATATAACTATTTGGTTACTTCTTTATTATGTTTTGGTTACTGTTACCTTATGGTTTGTCTACTATTATGTGTCCTCAATGTGGGATTTTGGTTATTTTTATTTTTTATTCTGGTTAATATGTAATTGTTTAGTATACATGGATTGCCTAAACTGGGTTTCATTACATGATATTTCTGTTTTGGTTACCATTAAAACCTGTTATGGTTACTATCATATAATTATGTGGTTACTGTTTAATTATGTTACATTATGGTTACTGTTATTAGTAACCAGATAGTTACAAGCTTGTATTAGGACAAACATCAAGTGTTAAATGTACATGTGAGAATGTCCTATTTATCTAGCTGATGTATACTTATAAATTACATACTCATAAAAATTATCTGGAAATTGTACAATTGGTATTTAAATCTGCATATAGAGGTAACCATTTTATTTTTTGTGAGTAACCAAATTTACATCAAATTGGTTCAGAACAGTATCCATCAGCTATTTCAGTTGAATTGTTATGTTGGTATCCAAACCTATATATATAATAACCATTTTTGTTTGTATTAGTAACCATTTAATTATAAGTTTGTATCAGGACTGTTATAAAGTATTAAATGTATATATTTTATTTATACCTTGTTATCATGATGGAATAAGAAACTCCAATTAAGAGTTTCCATTTATATATATGATAGTCATTTATAGATCTCATATTAAAATAAAAATAGTTTGAAAGGTGCAGTTGGTATCCAAACCTGTATATAAGAGTAACCATTTTAGTTTTTGTTAGTAACCAAATAATTAAAAACTTATATTAGAACAATTATCAAGTGTTTAATGTACATGTGAGGATTCTCATTTATCTAGCTCATGGATACTTTTAAATTAAATAGTTATAAAAGTTATTTAGAAATGGTCCAGTTGGTAATTAATATATGAATATAGAGGTAACCATTTTATTTTAGATAGGTAACCAAATTTACATAAAAATATTTCAGAACAGTTACCAATTGCTCAATGTATATGCTTACTTTATATTGACAACTCGTGATGGAATCAAAAATCAAAATATTAATCAACATCAATATTGGTTATTGTACACCATCAAAAATGTTACCAACCATGTGGTTAATGGTTACTAATAGTAAACAATTATATATTTATGTAAACAATTAAATTTGTTGTATTAGTTACTGTCAGTCTCTATTGTCTGACAACTGAATAAACATTGTAAAGTAACCAAGTCAATATTAGACAGTAACCAAATTACATAATATAAGTAACCAGAACATAAAAAAAATCAGTAACCATCAATATAAAAAAAAATCAGTATAAAACACATTAATATTATGCAGTAACCATGGTAATATTACACAGTAACCAAGTTAGCATTATATATGACGCCCCCAAAAATAGGTATACATCACCCATCTTGGGTCGCCAGATACATGGTACAGAATACAAATACAAACTAATTATACAACAGTCGTGTAAAATACGACAAAACATATGCTGTGAGTTTTAATACAAATAGTATCATTTAGACAATATCCACACTCAATGGAGTACTCATTACATTTATTATTACACTATTTCACAGAATAGTGAGGACTACTAATGCACCATCTAGGACCATCACTCTGTTCCCCGACTAGCCCCAACTACGTTCACATTTCCTGAAGAGAACAATGAAAGAAAGGGTGAGCTCAACTAGCCCAGTAAGAAATATTTTGACTAACATAATGCAGAATAAATTATCGTTAGCCTTCAACAGTGTTAAACTGATACAATATAACAAATATCAAGTTTAACTGTAGCGGAACAAACAATCCATTAGAAGAGTCAAGTAGAGAATAAAATCTACTATCTTATATGATTTAAAATATTTTTCATCACTTTTATCGTTGAGACTCAGCTCAATAAATAATCCACATCATTAAATCATCCCTGCACTACAGGCCAAAGATATTCTTTAGTATCATGACCACGAATTATCCATGCACTACGGGCTAAAGATAATCGTGTTTACATCAACGGTCTTGATTATGCCATAAAATAATTCATCTTTACACCCTTGGCCGAAGAGAATTCATAGCTATAATCATACTAAAAACTGTCCATCAATGCATTACGGGCCAATGAGGACTTTTTTCACATTATTTGTAACATTACGGTCATGATTATACCGAATAATCCCTAGTCATAATCATACCAAGTCCATCTATGCACTATAGGCCACAGATGACTTTCAACATAATATAAACATGAGGATGATAACAATGACATAATAATTCAATAAAACAAGTTCAAAAATTAATTTATCCAAGAACCAATAACGTCCAAATTGTCAACATGATACTTCTTTGTAGAGTAAAATTCAAGAATGCTCAGAATAATATTTTCATGAAAAGATACTGGATGAAGCGTAAATATCAAGGATATTCCACTAATTTCATGGAGTATAGAAACCAAAACTTTAACCAACTGAGTATAATAGAATATATGAAATTGCAAATGGATTTTCGCCGCCATGCGGTAATCCACTTAGACAAATCATGTCCACAATTTAATAAGGAATGAATACAAAGGATCATTCACCATGCATGTGGTAATCCACATAGACAGGTTATTCCAACAGAATAATAAAGAATGAAATAACAGAAGGATTCGCCATGCGTGCGATAGACTGCACAGACAGGTTATTCCTAACAGAATAATAAGTAATGGAATAACAGAAGTTCTCTTCAAGAATACAAAAGAAATAATGCCCCTTACGGGTACAATAAATAATATCTCTTACCTTAGAAAGAAGAGTACGAGATATAGGAGTAGTGAAGTAGCAGAACACTTTTCTTCTTTCTCTCTATAGTTTCTCTCTCTAGAGTTTCAGTGAATTCTTAAGAAAAAATGAAGGAATGAACTTCTATTTATAGAAGAATGGACTGCATAGAAACTAATTCATGAACGGTCCAGATTGATTTACTTTTAATCGGACGGTCCATATTTAAAGCAAAATCTTTTAAATAAAATATAATATATTCTATTTATAATCTAATAAAACGAATAACTTTATAAAAGTATTCTGTTTTATTTAAAAAGATTTTACTATGCAAAATACTATGCAGACACTATGCATAATAAAATATAATATATTCTATTTGTAGAATAACTTTATAAAAGTATTTTGTTTTATATAAAAAGATTTTACTATGCAAAATACTATGCATAATAGAATATAATATATTCTATTTATAGAATAACTTTATAAAAGTATTCTATTTTATATAAAAAGTTTTTCTGTTTTATTACATTAATAATACTAATAAAATCAAACTGAGTGACTTATCACGTAAACATCAATAATCAATACCGTGTGCTACTATGCAACCACACGTATTACTTTACTTTTACTACCGAATAGTTCAACAGTTTTAACGGTAAAATTGAGCCCTATTTACAACATCTGAATACAAACACAGTTTGTGAGAAATTAAGTATTGGCGTATCTCAGGTTTCAAACCTCTTAGAAACATCCGTGTCATTTTCTCCTCGTTATCAACTAAGTGGGACGCAAACCGGGATAACTCAGCAAACTTGGCTTCGTACTGTGACACGGTCATGTTGTTTTGCTCCAACTTGATAAACTCCACCTCTTTCATGTGACGAATACTTTCGAGAAAGTACTTATCATTGAACAGCTCTTGGAACTTCTCCCAAGACATCTTGAGTGCGTCAGGCTGGGTACGTTTTACAGATTCCCACCAGTAATCTGTCTCTTCACGTAACATAAAGGTGGCAAAGGGAACCTTTTGTTTCTCGGAGCATCCCAAGACATCAAATATCTTGGTGATATGCTTTACCCACGTCTCCGCCTTAAGTGGTTCTGGCTTTTCCAAAAACTCCGGTGGTCCCAGCTCCTTAAATTGCTTAGCGGTGACCGACCGTGGGTTGCCATTATTTTTACCTGTATTATGAACAGGAGCCTCATTTGTCTGATGTTGCATGAATTCTAAAAAGCTCCCAAACGTACCGTCATTCGTCAATTGATTAGTGTTGTTGTTTATAGGAAGATTATCGCCATCCTGTTGCACATTGTCCTGATTACTGATCTGTGGAGATTCAACCGTCTCCTGTGCTCCATTGCTTATCTCAACATTTTCATATGCCATTTTCAAATACTGCCACAAAATAAGGGTTAATTAACATATCACATATTATCTCTATACTCTGACCGACCAATTAAATAACAAGTAAACTTAGGTAGGTCATACTAGCGAAGGAATTTCCCCGTCTCTCCCCTCCTAATTCTTATCTCACATCTCAGTCAGGAATCATATCCCTAAGCTCTGATACCAACTGTGACTCCCCCAAAAATAGGTATACATCACCCATCTTGGGTCGCCAGAAACATGGTACAGAATATAAATACAAATTAATTATACAACAGTCGTGTAAAATACAACAAAACATATGATGTGAGTTTTAATACAAATATTGTCATCTAGACAATATCCACACTCAATGGAATACTCATTACATTTATTATTACACTATTTCACAGAATAGTGAGGACTACTAATGCACCATCTAGGACAATCACTCTGTTTCCCTACTAGCCCCAGCTACGTTCTCATTTCTTGAAGAGAACAATGAAAGAAAGGGTGAGCTCAACTAGCCTAGTAAGAAATATTATAACTAAGATAATGCAGAATAAGTTATCGTTAGCCTTCAACAGTGTTAAACTGATACAATATAACCAATATCAAGTTTAACTGCAGCGGAACAAACAATCCATTAAAAAAGTCAAGTAGAGAATAAAATCTACTATCTTATATGATTTAAAAGGTTTTTCATCACTTTTATCGCTGAGACTCAGCTCAATAAATAATCCATATCATTAAATCATCCCTGCACTACAGACCAAGGATATTCTTTAGTATCATGACCACGAATTATCCATGCACTACGGAGCAAAGATAATCGTATTTTCATCAAAGGTCCTGATCATGTCATAAAATAATTCATCTTTGCACCCTTGGCCGAAGAGAACCCATAGCCATAATCATAGCAAAAACTGTTCATCAATGCATTACGGGCCAATGAGGACTTTTTTCATATCATTTATAACATTACGGTCATGATTATACCGAATAATCCCTGGTCATAATCATACCAAGTCCATCTATACACTACAGGCCACAGATGGCTTTCAACATAATATAAACACGAGGATGATGATAATGACATAATAATTCAATAAAACAAGTTCAAGAATTAATTTATCTAGGAACCAATAACGTCCAAATTGTCAACATGATACTTCTTTGTAGAGTAAAATTCAAGAATGCTCAGAAGAATATTTCCATAAAAAGATATTGGATAAAGCGCAAATATCAAGGATATTCCACTAATTTCATGGAGTATAGAAGCCAAAACTTTAACCAACTGAGTATAATAAAATATATAAAACTGCAAATGGATTTTCGCTGCCATGCGGTAATCCACTTAGACAGATCATGTCCACAATTTAATAAGGAATAAATACAAAGGATCATTCACCATGCATGTGGTAATCCACATAGACAGGTTATTCTAACAGAATAATAAAGAATGAAATAACAGAAGGATTCACTATGCGTGCGATAGACTGCACAGACAGGTTATTCCTAATAGAATAATAAGTAATAGAATAACAGAAGTTCTCTTCATGAATACAAAAGAAATAATACCCCTTACGAGTACAACAAATAATATCTCTTACCTTATAAAGAAGAGTACTGGATATAGGAGTAGTGAAGTAGCAGAACAGTTTTCTTCTTTCTCTCTATAGTTTCTCTCTCTAGAGTTTCAGTGAATTCTTAAGAAATAATGAAGGAATGAGCTTCTATTTATAGAAGAATGGATTGCATAGTAACTAATTCATGAACGGTCCAGATTGATTTACTTTTAATTGGACGGTCCATATTTAAAGCAAAATCTTTTAAATAAAATATAATATATTTTATTTATAATCTAATAAAACGAATAACTTTATAAAAGTATTCTGTTTTATATAAAAAGATTTTACTATGCAAATACTATGCATAATAAAATATAATATATTCTATTTATAGAATAACTTTATAAAAGTATTTTATTTTATATAAAAAGATTTTACTATACAAAATACTATGCATAATAGAATATAATATATTTTATTTATAGAATAACTTTATAAAAGTATTCTGTTTTATATAAAAAGTTTTTCTGTTTTATTATATTAATAATACTAATAAAACCAAACTGAGTGACTTATCACGTAAACATCAATAATCAATACCGTGTGCTACTATGCAACCACACGTATTACTGTACTTTTACTACCGAATAGTTCAACAGTTTTAACGGTAAAACTTCCATCGTTATTCTCATAAAAATACTTTTATCGTTTTTTTATTCCTACAATAATTCCGTTGTGGGGTCCACCAATGATTGTACCGTCGTACGGATATTCCATGACAAAACGAATATTCCCCGACCAATCGAATATAATATGACAACTTGCATACTTTACAAAATTTATAAATATTATCCACAACTATAATATTATATCAAATCCACACCATAATATTAAATAATTTTATTTCGAGAAAATTAAATCTTATTCGTAAAATTTGAGATTTTACAATCTCCCCTCCTTATGAAATTTCGCCCTCAAAATTTACGTACGTACCTAGTATGCCGAACAGGTGAGGATACCTTGACTTCATTTCGGATTCTAACTCTTGAGGTATAACCTTTGAGTGTCGAATACGATTCTTCTTATTCAAGATTTTAAACCTATTATGCGAATTCAAGCAACCAAACCATTAAAATCAATCGCTGTCATCTCAAGCCATAAAGCTATTCGTTTATTAAAAAACGGATGTCAAGCTTTCTTAGCTCATGTCACAGATCTAAACAAAAATACGTTAGCTTTGAATGATATTTCTGTTGTTAATAAATTTCCTGACGTATTTCTCGAAGAACTTCTCGGCCTACCCCCAGAGCGTGAAATTGAATTTTGTATCGACCTTGAACCCGGTACAAAACCCATTTTCAAAGCCCCATATCGAATGGCTCCTATTGAACTTCAGGAGTTAAAGACCCAACTGCAGGAATTGTTAGACATTGGTTTTATTCGTCCTAGTACTTCTCCTTGGGGTGCTCCTGTTCTGTTCGTGAAGAAGAAAGATGGGAGTATGCGACTTTGTATTGATTATCGGGAGTTGAATCATGTCACCATCAAAAATAGGTACCCATTGCCACGTATTGATGACCTGTTTGACCAGTTACAAGGAGCACAATTCTTTTCAAAGATCGATCTTCGTTCTGGATATCATCAGCTGAAGGTTAGAACTGAGGATATTCCAAAGACTGCCTTCAGAACTCGGTATGGGCATTATGAATTCTTAGTTATGTCTTTTGGATTGACTAATGCTCCTGCTGCCTTCAAGGATATGATGAACCAGGTATTCAAGGAATATTTAGATTACTTTGTGGTCGTCTTTATCGATGACATCCTTGTTTATTCCAAAAGCCGTGAAGATCATGAGCAACACTTGAGGCTGGTACTCCAAAAGCTTCGTGAATACAAACTTTATGCCAAGTTGAAGAAATGCGAGTTCTGGCTGGAAGAGGTAGCATTCCTTGGGCACGTAGTATCAAGTCGTGGAATATCGGTTGACCCGACAAAGATTGAAGCTATTCAAAGCTGGGAGCAACCTAAATCAGTGACCGAAGTACGTAGCTTTCTTGGTTTGGCTGGTTATTATCGGAGATTCGTGGAAGGATTTTCTCGAATCGCTACTCCATTAACTCAGCTGACTCGGAAAGATACAAAGTTCGGTTGGAGCGAAGAATGTGAGCAGAGTTTTCAAGAACTTAAGAGGAGACTCATTTCAGCATCTGTTCTAACAATACCATCTGGCTCGGAGGGATTTGTCATCTACAGTGATGCTTCGAGCAAAGGGTTGGGATGTGTTCTCATGCAACAGGGAAAAGTCATAGCCTATGCATCAAGACAACTCAAGGAATATGAGAGGAATTATCATACTCATGATCTAGAGTTGGCAGCTGTTGTCTTTGCACTTAAAATTAGGAGGCATTACTTGTATGGGGAGAAGGTGGAGATATTTACGGATCATAAAAGCCTTAAATATTTCTTCACTCAAAAGGAACTCAACATGCGACAACGACGTTGGCTTGAATTGTTGAAAGATTATGATCATACCATTCAATACCATCCTGGAAAAGCGAACGTGGTAGCTGACGCATTGAGTAGAAGATCATATGCAAGTATGAGTGCGATATTGTCAACACAAAGGCCCATTTTGTGTGATTTGCAAAGGATGGAGATAGAGTTAAAGACTCCAGGGACCCATGTGATGATGGCGAATATACGAGTAGAACCGACTTTAATCGATAAAGTTAAAGCTGCTCAAGCTACAGACCTGGAGCTGATGCGTATAAGGAAGAAAGTGCAAGAAGGTGCTATACCGGATGTAAGAATCGATGAAGAAGGAATACTTCGAGTCAACTCTAGACTTTGTGTTCCTAACAACCCTGATTTAAAGTATGAAATCATGATGGAGGCGCACAACACACCGTTTGCAATCTATCCTGGAAGTACCAAAATGTATCATGATCTTCGTCATACATTTTGGTGGAGCAATATGAAGAGAGAGATAGCGTTGTTTATCTCAAGGTGCCTAACTTGTCAACGAGTCAAAGCGGAGCATCAAGTACCAAAAGGTCCATTGCAACAACTTGAAATTCCAGAATGGAAGTGGGAGCACATTACCATGGATTTTGTTACCGGTCTTCCTAGGGTTTCTCAAGGTATTGATGCGATTTGGGTCATTGTTGATAGATTGACCAAGTCTGCTCATTTCTTACCGATACGAGAAACTTATACACTTGAACGTCTTGCTCGTATGTACATAAACGAGATTGTAAGACTGCATGGTATGCCAGTATCCATAGTTTCTGACCGAGACCCAAGATTCACTTCACGATTTTGGGTTAGTTTACAAAAAGCTATGGGCACGGATTTATGATTTAGTTCATCATATCATCCTCAGACGGACGGACAATCAGAGAGGACTATTCAAACTCTTGAAGATCTATTAAGACTCTGTGTCTTTGACTTCAAGGGAAGTTGGGACAAGTTCTTACCATTGGTGGAGTTTTCCTACAACAACAGTTATCAAGCAAGTATTGGCATGGCTCCATTCGAAGCATTGTATGGAAGAAAATGTCGTTCTCCAGTATGCTGGGATGAGGTGGGTGAAGCAACGTTGTTGGGACCGGAGTTGGTACGTATGACTACAGAAAAGATTCAAACGATCCGACAACGTATAAAAACCTCACAAGATCGACAAAAGAGTTATGCTGATCTTCATCGAAAGGACGTAGAATTTGATGTAGGAGATCATGTGTTCTTACGTGTTGCTCCATGGAAAGGAGTTATGAGATTTGGAAAGAGAGGAAAGCTCAATCCTCGATTCATCGGTCCATTTTTAATCCTCGATCGAGTAGGAACTGTGGCTTATAGACTCGCTTTACCGCCAAGTATGTCTCGTGTTCATAACGTTTTTCACATATCCATGTTACGCAAATATGTGGAAGACCCGAACCACATTATTGAGTTAGAACCGGATGAAATAGCGGAGGATTTGACGTATGAAGAAGTTCCTGTTCAAATCTTGGATAAGAAGGAACATATTCTACGCTCCAAGGTTATACCTCAAGTCAAAGTTTTGTGGAGAAACCACGATGTTGAGGAAATGACTTGGGAGTTAGAATCTGAAATGAAATCAAGGTATCCTTATCTCTTCGACATACCAGGTACGTACCCTAATTTCGAGGGCAAAATTTCATAAGAAGGGGAGGTTGTAAGACCCCAACTTTTATAAATAAAGATGAATTTTCTATAAATATCATTTTTGAATATTATGGAGTTAATTTGATATAATGTTATAGTTGTGGGTAATATTTATAAATTTTGCAAAGTACGCAAGTTGTTATATAATATTCGATTGGTCGGGGAATATTCGTTTTAACAAGGAATATTCGTACAACGACACAATCATTGGTGGACCCCACAACGGAATTATTGTCGGATTGAGAAAACGACAAAAATATTTTATTAAAAATAACGGCGGAAGTTTTACCATTGTTACTGTTGAACTACTCGGTAGTAAAAATACAGTAATACGTGTGGTTGCATAGTAGCACACGGTATTGATTATTAATGCTTATGTGAGAAGTCACTCAATTTGATTCAATTATTGTCAGTTAATAATATGAATTATTTAGCGATAATGACGTTTTGTTTTATTCGTATTATTAACGTAATAAAACAGAAACATCTTTTTATATAAAACAGAATACTTTATTAAAGTTATTCTATAAATAGAATATATTATATTTTATTTAAAAGATTTTTCTTTAAATATGGACCGTCAGATTAAAGTAATCAATCTGGACCGTTCATGGATTAGTTACTATGCATTCTATTTTTCTATAAATAGCAGCTCATTCCTTCATTATTTCTTACGAATTCACTGAACTCTAGAGAAAGAAACTATAGAGAGAAACTATAGAGAGAGAAGAAGAGTATTCTCCTACTTAACTACTTCCTTATTTAAGCTCTTCTTTAAAACGGTAAGGGGTGTTATTCTTTCTTATTCATGAAGAGAACTGTTGTTATTCCATTTCTTATTATTCTGTTAGAATAACCTGTATACGCGGTCTACCCTATACTTAGTGACATTCTTCTATTATTCTGTTGGAACATCCTGTCTGTGTGTTTTACACCGGACCTGGTTCTATTTTTATTATTATTCTGTTGGAACATCCTGTCTGTGTGTTTTACACCGGACCTGGTTCCGTTTTTATTATTATTCTGTTGGAACATCCTGTCCGTGTGTTTTACACCGGACCTGGTTCCGTCTTTATTATTATTCTGTTGGAACATCCTGTCTGTGTGTTTTACGCCGGACCTGGTTCCATTATTTATTATTCTGTCAGAATATCCTGTCTGTGCGTTTACGCCGGACCTGGTTCCACTATTTATTATTCTGTTTGAATAACCTGTTTGTGCGGTCTATCGCATGCATGGTGATTTCTTTTGTTATTCCATTCTTTATTGTACTCAGTTGGTTAAGTTTTGACTTCTATACTCCATGAAATTTATGGAATATCCTTGATAATTGCGTTTCATCCAGTATCTTTTCATGAAAATATTCTTCTAAGCATTCTTGAATTTTACTCCGCAAAGCAGTATGATGTTGACAATTTGGACGTTATTAATTCTTGGATAAATTAATTCTTGAACTTGTTTTATTGAATTCTTATATCATTGTCATCATCCTCATGTTTATAAAATGTTGAAAGTCATCTGTGGCATGTAGTGCATAGATGGACTTGGTATGATTATGACAAGGGATTATTCGGTATAATCATGACCGTAATATTACAAATGATGTGGTAAAAGTCATCATTGGCCCGTAGTGCATTGATGGACAGTTGTTGGCATGATCATGACCATTAATGAATACACGAATATCCTTGGCCGTAGTGCAGGGGTGATTCAATGATGTGGATTATTTTATTAAGCTGAGTCACAGCGATAACAGTGTTGAAAAACCTTTTAAATCATAAAAGATAGTAGATTTTATTTTCTACTTGACTCTTTTAATGGTTTGCTTGTTCCACTGCAGTTAAACTTGATGTCTATTATATTTTATCAGTTTAACATTATTGAAGGCTAATGATAATTTATTTTGCATTATCTTAGTCATAATATTTCTTACTGGGCTAGTTGAACGTAGCTGGGGCAAGTCGGGGAACGGAGTGATGGTTCGAATGATAGTATTAGTTAGTAGTCCTCACTATTCTATGTAATAGTGTGTTAATAAATGTAATGAGGACTCCTTTTGAGTATGAATACTCTCTAGAAGATAATATTTGTATTCAAACTCACAGTTTATGTTTTGTCGTATTGTACACGACAGTTGTATTAGTAAGTTGTATTTGTATTCTGTACTATGTATCTGACGACCCAAGATGGGTGATGTATACCTAATTTTGGGGGCGTCACAAACAACATCTCACTCGCATACGATTTTCTACTCAACGTGTCAGCTACCACGTTCGCACTTCCACGATGATATTGAATGGTACGAACGTAATCTTCAACAGTTCGAGCCAACGTCTTTGGTGCATTATACGTTTGTTTTAGTTGAAGAAATATTTGAGGGTTTAAGAAATGGATTTTGTACTGGGGTCAATACAAAATTCGATTTCACGCTCTGGGGTAGGCTAAGAAGTCTTCAAGAATACGTCAAAAAATTTATTAACAATAGAAATATCGTTCAAAACTGTGACCCTCATCCAAGACTTGGATATCACGTCACATTGATACCTATCAACTTGCCATCGTCATTCACGACGTCGCCTACAGAAAGTCTGGCTTCTGTGCATTCCACACAAGGAAGTCAACAACGAAAGAACCGGGGCTATTTACTTATGGCTTGATATGACAATGATTGACTTTAGTGGTTTGGTTGCTTGAATTCACATAACAGGTTGGTTAGGAATATGAAAGCTAACCACCTTACGAAAAGCTTGATGAGTATTTAACCAATCGATTCCTAAAATCACATCAAAGGTAAGTATTTTCAAAGAGATAAGATCGACAGATAACGTGAAAGTGTCGATTTGAATCAACAAGATTTATAAACAATGGAGGTAACGAAGGCTTCTGCTAACGAAGTTTCAATAGATAAATCAAAGTCTAACTTCTCCAGAGTTAAGTTCAAACATTGAACACAACTAGGTGAAATAAAAGAGTGAGTAGAACCGGTATCTAACACGGTATAGACTTCAAAAGAGTTTATGACTAACATACCCGTGATAATTTTATTCAAATTCCTCGTCACGAAAAAAAAATGCTCTCTCTTAAACTACCGGCTTTGGCTTGTCTGGGACATCTTTTGGCATCATTATCCCAGCTGGACTTGACTTCACCATACGATAAAATTGAGCTAGGTGACCTTCTCTTCCGCAAATAAAACACGCTTTGGATTGCTGCGTACAATTTGGACGGATGTGTCCCTCCTGTCTGCATTTGAAACATACAACTGGTGGTCGTTCTTCTTCCTTTGAAACGGGTGCTGGTGCCGACGTCTTCATGTCATTGTTGAACCTTCTCTTCTTGAAATGCCCATTCTTATTGTTTTGGCCATGATTACCACCGAAGTGATTACCATTTCTGGCAATTTGATTCCCTCCATGCTTATTGTCACCGCTTTGATGACTGTTATCATCAGTATTATTATTTTGTCGGCTGCTCTCTTTTGGTTGGGTTGACTCGTTATCGCGCTCTAATAACTGAGCCCTATTTACAACATCTGAATACAAACATAGTTTGTGAGAAATTAAGTATTGGCGTATCTCAGGTTTCAAACCTCTTAGAAACATCCGTGTCATTCTCTCCTCGTTATCAACTAAGTGGGACGCAAACCCGGACAACTCAGCAAACTTGGCTTCGTACTGTGACACGGTCATGTTGTTTTGCTCCAACTTGATAAACTCCACCTCCTTCATGTGACGAATACTTTCGAGAAAGTACTTGTCATTGAACAGCTCTTGGAACTTCTCCCGAAGACATCTTGAGTGCGTCAGGCTGGGTATATTTTACAAATTTTCACTAGTAATCTGCCTCTTCACGCAACAAAAAGGTGGCAAAGGGAACCTTTTGCTCCTCGGAGCATCCCAAGACATCAAATATCTTGGTGATCTGCTTTAACCACGTCTTCGCCTTAAGTGCTTCTGGCTTTTCCAAAAACTCCGGTGGTCCCAGTTCCTTGAATTGCTTATCGGTGACCGACCATGGGTTGCCATTATTTTTACCTGCATTATGAACAGGAGCCTCCTTCGCCTGATGTTGCATGAATTTTAAAAAGCTCCCAAACGTACCGTCATTCGTCAATTGATCAGTGTTATTATTTACGGGAAGATTATCGCCATCCTGTTGCACATTGTTCTGATTATTGATCTGTGGAGACTCAACGGTCTCCTGTGCTCCATTGCTTATCTCAACATTTTCAGATGTTATTTTCAAATACTACCACAAAACAAGGGTTAATTAACATATCACATATTATCTCTATACTCTGACTGACCAATTAAATAACAAGTAAACTTAGGTAGGTCATACTAGCGAAGGAATTTCCCGTCTCTCCCCTCCTAGTTCTTATCTCACATCTCAGTCAGGGATCATATCCCTAAGCTCTGATACCAACTGTGACGCCCCCAAAAATAGGTATACATCACCCATCTTGGGTCGCCAGAAATATGGTACAGAATACAAATACAAACTAATTATACAACAGTCGTGTAAAATATAACAAAACATATGTTGTGAGTTTTAATACAAATATTGTCATCTAGACAATATCCACACTCAATGAAATACTCATTATATTTATTATTACACTATTACACAGAATAGTGAGGACTACTAATGCACCATCTAGGACCATCACTCTGTTCCCCGACTAGCTCAGCTACGTTCTCATTTCCTGAAGAGAACAATGAAAGAAAGGGTGAGCTCAACTAGCCTAGTAAGAAATATTATAACTAAGATAATGCAGAATAAATTATCGTTAGCCTTCAACAGTGTTAAACTGATACAATATAACAAATATCAAGTTTAACTGCAGCGGAACAAACAATCCATTAGAAGAGTCAAGTAGAAAATAAAATCTACTATCTTATATGATTTAAAAGGTTTTTCATCACTTTTATCGCTGATACTCAGCTCAATAAATAATCCACATCATTAAATCATCCCTGCACTACAGGCCAAGAATATTCTTTAGTATCATGATCACGAATTATCCATGCACTACGGGCCAAAGATAATCGTGTTTTCATCAACGGTCTTGATCATGCTATAAAACAATTCATCTTTGCACCCTTGGCCGAAGAGAATTCATAGTCATAATCATACCAAAAACTGTCCATCAATGCATTACGGGCAAATGAGGACTTTTTTCACATCATTTGTAACATTACGGTCAAGATTATACTGAATAATCCCTGGTCATAATCATACCAAGTCCATCTATTCACTACAGGCCACAGATGACTTTCAACATAATATAAACATGAGGATGATGATAATGACATAATAATTCAAGAAAACAAGTTCAAGAATTAATTTATCCAGGAACTAATAACGTCCAAATTGTCAACATGATACTTCTTTGTAGAGTAAAATTCAAGAATGGTCAGAAGAATATTTCCATGAAAAGATATTGGATGAAGCGCAAATATCAAGGATATTCCACTAATTTCATGGAGTATAGAAGCCAAAACTTTAACCAACTAAGTATAATAGAATATATGAAACTGCAAATGGATTTTCGCCGCCATGCGGTAATCCACTTAGACAGATCATGTTCACAATTTAATAAGGAATGAATACAAAGGATCATTCATCATGCATGTGGTAATCCACATAGACAGGTTATTCCAACAGAATAATAAAGAATGAAATAACAGAAGGATTCACCATGCGTGCGATAGACTGCACAGACAGGTTATTCCTAATAGAATAATAAGTAATGGAATAACAGAAGTTCTCTTCATAAATACAAAAGAAATAATACCCCTTACGAGTACAACAAATAATATCTCTTACCTTAGAAAGAAGAGTACTGGATATAGGAGTAGTGAAGTAGCAGAACAGTTTTCTTCTTTCTCTCTATAGTTTCTCTCTCTAGAGTTTCAGTGAATTCTTAAGAAATAATGAAGGAATGAGCTTCTATTTATAGAAGAATGGACTGCATAGTAACTAATTCATGAACGGTTCAGATTGATTTACTTTTAATCGGACGGTCCATATTTAAAACAAAATCTTTTAAATAAAATAAAATATATTCTATTTATAATCTAATAAAAAGAATAACTTTATAAAAGTATTATATTTTATATAAAAAAATTTTACTATGCAAAATACAATGCAGGCACTATGCAACACTATGCATAATAAAATATAATATATTCTATTTATAGAATAACTTTATAAAAGTATTCTGTTTTATATAAAAAAAAATTTACTATGCAAAATACTATGCATAATAGAATATAATATATTCTATTTATAGAATAACTTTATAAAATTATTCTGTTTTATATAAAAAAAATTTACTATGCAAAATACTATGCATAATAGAATATAATATATTCTATTTATAGAATAACTTTATAAAAGTATTTTGTTTTATATAAAAAAAATTTACTATGCAAAATACTATGCATAATAGAATATAATATATTCTATTTATAGAATAACTTTATAAAAGTATTTTGTTTTATATAAAAAAAATTCTGTTTTATTACATTAATAATACTAATAAAACCAAACTGAGTGACTTATCACGTAAACATCAATAATCAATACCGTGTGCTACTATGCAACCACGCGTATTACTGTACTTTTACTACCGAGTAGTTCAACAGTTTTAACGGTAAAACTTTCGCCGTTATTCTCATAAAAATATTTTTGTCGTTTTCTTATTCTGACAATAATTTCGTTGTGGGGTCCACCAATGATTGTACCATCGTACGAATATTTCCTGACAAAACGAATATTCCCCGACCAATCGAATATAATATGACAACTTGCATACTTTACAAAATTTATAAATATTATCCACAACTATAACATTATATTAAATCCACACCATAATATTAAAAAATTTTATTTCGAGAAAATTAAATCTTATTCGTAAAATTTGGGATTTTACATTATATACTAACCAAATTCAGATTAGACAGTAACCAACATATATTTACTTAGTATCCATAACATAAAACATATTTTTTTATACATTTTACAGCAAAAATAAACAATATAAAAAATATCAATATGTACTTAAAGATCCAATAGTTACAGGAAGGTAACCAATGCATTTAATAAGTAACCATCAATATAAAAAATATCAGTAAAATATACATTTAAAGTATACAACAACAAAATAAACATTATACAGTAACCAAATCAATAATAAATAGTAACCAATTTATATGTACTTAGTAAACTGAATATAAAACATATTTTTACATGCATTTTGTAATAAAAACACTAATTATAAAGTAACAAAATTAATATTAGACAGTAACCAAACTACACATTAATAGTAACCAGAACATAAACAACATATTTACATACATCTTACAATGAAACAATCAGTATGATGATATAGTTACAAATTAAATTATAACAGTTGTATGAAGGTAACTAATGCAGTTAATAAGTAATCATCTACATAACATATCAGTATAAAACACACCGACCAGTATATCAGATGAAGCAACCTTTAGTATGTTTTTGGTTACTGTCAGCTTATGGTGTGTAAAGTAACCAAATCAATGTTAGACAGTAACCAAACTACATAATGACAGTAACCAGAATATGAACTGAGGTAATATTATGCAGTAACCATTGTAATTATAGACAATAACCAAGTCAGCATTATATACTAACCAAATTCAGATTAGACAGTAACCAACAGTTGTAAGTTAGTAACCAATATATTTAATAAGTAATCATTAGTATAAAAAGCATCAGTAGAATAAACTTTAAACTTATAGAGCAATCAAATAAATATTATACAGCAACCAAAACAATAATAAACAGTAACCAATTTATATGTATTTAGTAACCAGAATGTAAAACATAATTTCAAATACATTTTGCATTGTCAATCATTCAACTGTATAATACACAACAACATTGTCAATCAAATTTCATATTAGAAGCGATATTTCACCGACCAGTATATCAGATGAAGTAACCTTTAGCATATTTTTGGTTACTGTTAGCTTATGGTGTGTAAAGTAACCAAATCAATGATATACAGTAACCTAACTACATAATGACAGTAACTAGAACATGAATTGGGGTAATATTATGCAGTAACTATTGTAATTTTACACAGTAACCAAGTCAGCATTATTTACTAACCAAATCCAGATTAGACAATAACCAATAGTTGTAGGTTAGTAACCAACGTATTTAATAAGTAATCATTAGTATAAAAAGCATCAGTATAATAAACTTTAAAATTATAAAGCAAGCAAATAAACATTATACAGCAACCAAAACAATAATAAACAGTAATCAATTTATATGTATTTAGTAACCAAAGTATAAAACATAATTTCAAATGCATTTTGCATTTAAAACATTCATTATTCTGACTTTGTGACCATTTAAAGAGCGAAAAATCTGAGAAAGGTAACTATTAGACGAATATGCAGTAAACACGGGGTAACACTATGCATATAAATTGGTAAATCAAATACCTCAGTATAAAAATTTGTAACAAATCAGCAGTACGATCAACAATCAGTGTAGTACGTAAGTTCCGGTTACAGATCTTAAAGTTGCTGTTGATCTTTTATGTTCTTCTCCGATCTCAGAGTTGCGTCGCGAAAAGAGATTTCGTCTTCTCCGATAGATACGTCGTTGATCTATTTTTTTGATATCAAAGTTGTATTTTTTTCATTTGCTTGAATTTAGGTGCGGTTTGTTGGAAGTTTCAGTAACTGACGTGTAGGGGATAATGATCTGTAATTTTAGCAACGTAATATGATGTTGCGTTATTTTTGTAAATATTTTGTATATATTTTATTTTTGTAAATATTTTTTAATTGTTGTATATTAGTGTTAAGGACCCTACAATTTTTATAAAAACAATCAAATTAAAGTACCAACAAAACATGGCCCAAGCAACCCCATCCACCCTTCAGAGTGGCCCTGATATTGATTTATCTTGACTACTATCAGGGTGAGCCCATATCAGCTATTTAATTCATAAATGATAAGAGACTCAATAAACTTTAATGTAATAAATGATACTACCTCTTCCGTTTTTAAAAGTTTGTCGTTTAAAATTTTTGCACATTGATTAAAATAATATTATTTACCAATAAAATTTATTTAAAATTTCATCACTACCCCTTTATAGGAAGTTAAAAACTATTAATGCAAAGAAGAGAATTTCTTGGGACAATGAGAGAAGATAGAGGTAATATAAGAAAGTAAATAATTTATTTTTCTCGAAAGTCGTAAACGACAAACTTTTTGGAACAAATTTTTTCTTCTAAAACGACAATCTTTTAGGAGAGTAATAAATGTTTTTCTTTACAATTAAATGATATTAAATGTTTTTCTTTACAATTAAAATCATTGATGTGCTAATAAATTTGAGTAAGTCCCCAATATATTGATTGATCACTTCATTCTAACAGCCAAGTTAGTTGCTTATAAATTCCAATAATTAGTTCAAGTAATAGCTTATCCTAAGGAATTCATAAGGAACTCATATATATATATATATATATATATATATATATATATATTGAATAAACAAAAGTAAGTTATTAGTGTTACATTAGCGAGCTTTCCCCATTCTAATTAAAAGCCTTAAAAACTAATTTTACATACAGAAATTGATTAGTCAAAATTAACATGGAAACAAAGATTTATTGGTCAAACATTCTTCACAATCCTTCGTCTCTATTCTTCCTACCCAGAGCAAAGTACCCCAAAACAGCACAAACCGCAGCCACAAAATTACCTTCCTTGATCAAGATTTTCACTACAAACCCAGTAATCTCTGCCGTCAATTGCTTACCCTCCACCACCAAAGCTTTTCTGGGCTTCCCACAAAAAGTCAGCAAAACCAGCACAGTGATCCATGTCACCAAGGTGGCCGGAACCGCCACTGCCAGGGCGGCGCCCATCGAAAGAAGCCCAAAAATGACCCCAAGCGCCACCGAGGCGTAAATTGCCGGCCACCCAGATGAGTTGGACGAGCTTGAAACGGTGGATTCGTACCAAGAAAGTACGGATTTGAGGAGATTCCAAGAGGAAGATAATAGAATGGTGTATACGGCAATAAACAGAAATACCCATGTTCTTCTTTTGCTCATGATTCTTATCAGTAACTTGGGAGGTGGAGGTGGAGGTGGAGATGGGATTGATTCTTCTTCAACATAACCTGCCATGGCTGCTTGAACAAATAAAGTAAAGAAGATGGTTGATTTTCTCTTTCTGTATTTTCTTTTCTTGCTTTCTCTCTCCTGTGCTTCCTCTATTTTATGGGGTGGGGATGGTTTGGTGAACAGTATATATTAGACTATTAGTAGATGATAAAAGTTAGTAAATTCCAAAAACCACGCCCTACCAGCCGCACGTGCAGATTGTTTAGTTTACTAACTAAATTCATTTGTGTATTTTTCATATATTTTCTCAAGACTTTTATTCCACTTCATATTTAAATCGGAGGTGCTAGCAAAAAATAGTCTTAGGATTTAATATTTTGATAACTGGCTTAACAGAAAATATACTTTCCGTAAGAGAGTTATACTTTCAATGAAAATTAAAATTATAAAAACATGTAGATTTTTTCAAAAAGAGCGTTAAAAATATTTAACCGAGAAAAAAAAAACATCTAGACATAGAGTAATTATGGTGAATTTCTTCTAAGTGAAGTACATACATTTCATAAACTAATTGAAAATAGTCTTTCACTTTTCTTGGTTTGAAGGTACCGTATAATATAATGCACAACTTTCTCTGACCTCATATAGAGATTGGACCTAATTCTTTGATAGTACATTGGGTTTTATTGAACAAGGGTTAAATTTTGGGGTGAGATTTAGATATGAAATGAAATGGTTTGTGATAAGCTTTATGTAATGTGAGTTTCACACACTCTTGAGGAAGGTGGAGGTTATATTCATATTGTGCAGATATTTGCAGTACAAGGGTGAACATTTTATCCATGAATAGGATGAAAAATGGGTACTAATACTGCTCTTTTATGGAAGGAAGGGGTTGTAGTGTAAGAGGAGCTGTTGGAAGAGTGAGTCACTCGTGGGTCCGTGGGATATTTGGGATGACCAAAGCACATCTGTTTGGACTTTGGACCAAACCAACACTTGTTTGGAAGAGTTGAGTGAATGACAATTACTCTCCTTTGGCCAAACTCTCTCCTTTTCTTTTTCACACTTTCCACCCTGCAGATTCTTGTTATTATGCACTTTTATCTGATACCTGCATATGCAAATACATACAGAAAAATGATAAAAGAGAAAGCAAAAGATGGCTGAATTCTGACGTGTGGTATTGAAAAAGAACAAATTACCACCTTAAAGCAAAGAATTTGCCTTTTGGTCTCCTCTCTAAACTCTATTTTAATCAAGAACACCAACCAGTTAATACTTGATCAATCCCTTCATACGTACAAATCCTTGATCATAACAATTAATTAGTCTCGGCATAAATGTAAATTCAGTTGTGCAATTATGTTATACTCGAGTTAGTACTTCTTAGTTTTTGACCAAGAAACAGACCTACAGATAGAAATTCAATTCGGGCATTCATTATTTGATTGAACTTTGAAACATTTACTAGTAGGCAGTGGCAGAAAAATAGGGAGTTTTTCTTCTCTGGGGTAAAGGGGAAATAAATACCAGCAAAACACCCCAAACACGCTTACACTGCCCCTATTTAGCAGGCGTTACCGGGAAGGGACTACACAGCAGAAGCTTGCGTGGGCATTCAAGTCATCACATTTTTCTTATTCAGATTTTCTAAAATCCTGCATAAATTACCAGGATACTGAAATTTCAAAGTTAACTTTAATTATAGTTAAATTGTATATATCACATAATCATGTCAGACATATATGTCATGCACTACATAGCATTTACTTTAAACTGTACTGAACAAAATGCCAAAAGGACTCTGATATTGGTTATGTAGACTTCCAATTATGTAGATAATAAGCCAAAAAGACTAAGAACCAATTTGTTTATAATAATACAAAATATTAAACTGAAAATACTTAGTAAATGAACATAAACGTCTCCACGCATTTCTTCATGTATTATTACAAACTTGGAAGATTATTGAAAGATGAAACTGCGAGTACAATAGAACAATCAATAAAAAATGCGCAGACACATGCTAGAGGCCACAAATTGGAAAAGCAGCATATATAACTACAATGTGAAAGAAAGGCTCAACTTCATTGCTTAATAAGGGAGACATAGGGGTATGAGCTTACATATCCAAGTTTGTAACATCAGGTAGACAACATAGTCAACTTCATCTAGAACATACACACA
Source organism: Panax notoginseng (assembly GCA_016801055.1). Taxonomy (NCBI): domain Eukaryota; kingdom Viridiplantae; phylum Streptophyta; class Magnoliopsida; order Apiales; family Araliaceae; genus Panax; species Panax notoginseng. The sequence continues at coordinate 143,929,056 of CM029021.1, forward strand.
GAAATAATGATGATAACAATTACAATGATGACTACAAAGATGAAGACCTCTAGATGATGATAATAGCAATGGCCGGATATATATTCTTAAGCAAAAAGAAATAAATTGTTAATGTTGCTAGTATCTGCAATGCAGCTTATATTGCCTTAGTCAAACCATATAAGAGCTTCAGACATATTTCTTTCAAATGCTAGATCGCCAAAGTTATCTTTTATTGTTTTAATCATGCAAGTTTAGTATAGTGTATATCCTGTCTACTTCAGCATGAACGTTGGAAACAGTTAAATAAAGCGAGAAAAAAGACAATAAACAAGACGGAAAGACCACGAATGAAAGTGCTCTCCCAAAACCTGTATAGCAGGCCAGGCACGTACTAATACGAATGCAAACATACTCACCACAACCTGATTCTAGGTAACTCCGGTATGAGACCAACTAAAATACTCCCTTCATTCCATAATATAGGATCAATATTGAACTTTTAAAAGTCAATTTGAAATATTTTCATATTCAAAATTGAGAATAATCCATTTAATTTGGAAATTGATATTTCCGCAAGTAAAAATGGTATTTCCATACGATCCTCTTCGCATGAATAGGAAGTGGCCCTCACACTTATGTGAGAGAGACCTTGTGGAAATATTAATATTTACATGTGGAAATAACAATTCCCTCTAATTTTTATCAATGCAAGTATGAATATTATAAAATATCTAAAAAGTACTACTAATTAAGAGATTTATTGTTTTCACAATTTAAATGAATCATGTTAATTTTAAATTTAAAAATGTCTCAAATTGATTTTTAAAAGGTAAACCATTAATCTTATGGTTTAGAACGGAGGGAGTAGTTTATACACACGTCCATTAAAGAATGGTAAAATCCTACGGAAGCCCATTGCATCCCTCACATATCAGAGGAGTGATTGTAAAGTTAACTTTGTAATATAAGAAACTAAGGCTTTTTATTTCAAATTAATAAATTAGGATTTCCTTAATTAAATTACTACTACTATCAGGGATGACTTCAACATATATCAATCATGAAGAGCTCAGCAATCGCCAATCAGGGCATATCTAAGCACTGAGGAGATTTAATGCACCTGCCCAAACAATAGAATAGCAATTAAATGTTTTCCTTACGAAAAGAGTACATCTGTACAGCAAGAAGAGTTTCCAATCATTATGGAGTAATACTGCACACTAACTGGTGTTTTCCAGGTAAAGTACACCTCTCTTTGCATTTGAATGTCAAGAAGCTTTCGCAATACATTTTGATATCTAGTAAAAATATAATTATAAACTACATGAAGTCAAAGCAATTATAAGTATAATGGAAAAACGTATCTTTGTTTGCACAAGATCACATTACTAATTCACGTCAAGGATGTCAGTATTCATTCAAAACTTTACACACACAAACACACACATATATAACAACAAAACAGTGTGCTCCAAACTTTTTTCAGTTGCACTTTGATTCAAGTAAGAAAATTCTTTCAAAGGAGGCCGACTCCAAAATGAATTACAAGCATACTCAAGATACTAACCCAAATATCCAAGCTGCGGTGTTCCTCCGATATTCAGGTCTTCCTCCAATTTCCACTATGTAGACCATCATTGAACAGCTTATAGTACAAGCAGGGAAAGAAAACTCACAAATGCCTTAAAACAATTCATCAGGAAAGATCTTCAAAATCATAACTATTCCTCGAATGTGTAATCTATGACTTCATACAACAGCACAGTTCAAACTGATCATATATTTACACTTCTTATTTGGTCTAATCATACTTCTCCCTCCATGAGTAAACAAGAAAGAAAACCCAAGAAAGTGCCAATAGAAAATCACCAACTAGCTGTCGCGGCCAGGCATAAGCCAAGTCTTCAAGTCTTCTCTCAAAGGAAATCCTCCAAAGAGCCATTGACATATGAACAAGAACACAACCTTTAGCAAAGAAGCTCTGAAACTCTCTGTCCTTAACAAAAGAAACCATCAACAATAAAAGTCCAATAACAACCAAAAGCAAACCAGCAAATGAATTGGAAGTTTGTACCAACAACTGATCGTGTGGTGATGATCCCAATAGCTTTGTAGCCGTTTCAATGCCGTGACCAAACACGGAGATTTCATTAAGATAAAAGATAATCAGAGCGCCACAAGTTACAGCTATCACTGAATGAAGAAGGCAGATTACAAAGAACCCAGATGATCCCATTAATCAAAATTTTAAAAACTAGCCCAATTCTCTACTCAAAACCCTGTAAATCAAACAAGCTTCTTAAGAATTATAAGAAAATTTGCATTCGTAATTACACCAAATTTTTAGCTTAAACTTCCCTTCAGTTCAACTACTTTATACTTAAACCTTTCCTTTACAATAAAAATCCCAGGTAAATTTACAGTCCTGATAATGACGACTCAAGATAGTGATGAAAAAAGAAGAAAAGAAAACCCAGCCTAGCTCAAGGCTTTGAAATACTGCTCTCACCTTTAACCCAAAGAGTACAACTATCTATAAAATCAATCACTTTTGCAGTGGTTAAACTTCACTCACAAAAACCAACCTCAATTAACAACTATTCATTATCTAAAAACTCAAATTGAGATTTATAACCTAACCTTAGACAGACAAGAAGAATCCCTTTCCATTTGTAAACTCTGAAAGTTTCAACAATTTATAGCAGCGCAATTTGTCTGTTGATAAACCCCTAAATTGTTTGAGAGTTTCGATGTAGGGGAAGAGAGGGAAGGATAGAGAAGTGGCAGTGATCTGGAATTGGTATCGGAGATTATTGTAAACCTAACCCTAGGTTCACGGGGGAGATCATCGGTGATAATTGGAAGGAGGAGTGCATTGGTAAGCGTGAAAATGGTAGTTGGCCTGGCGGGTTTTGTCGGTAACATTTCACTAGCTAGCTGCAACTTGCAATCTTCCTGCAGCCACTTTTATGAGGAAATACTTATTACTGCTTTGTTGGATGGACCATCCAACCTAAGCAGCCCAAAAACCAGAGCCCGAGCCCAAATGCTCGGCCTTACTCAGCCTAAATAATACCTTGAAAATATTGGGCTTGCTTTGGAGCTGAACCTTAAATCCTAAACCATTCTATTTTTTTCTCCCAAAAGACCGGCTTAAAGTGTGGCCTGGATAAGTGACCCAATAAATCGGGAAATAAACTTGGCTTTAAAATCTTATATTTCCATGCAGTTTTTTTAGGAAAATAATATACATATTACAAATGTTACATCATATTTTTTGATTGTATAACTATTAGTAGTCACCTGATGTGTAATTAGGGGACCCTTTTATAATTTCTTTTAATCTCATATATTAATAAATTTTGAAATTGTAATTTGAAAGTAAGATTTTTTAACCGATAACACCCATCAAAATACCACTACATCCTATTCTTATACTTTACATGATTATTGTCACATTAATCATTTTCTCCAATTAAACAATACTCTAGTGATTTACTAGGATAAAATTGTAACTTAGCGAGACGCATGAAAAATGTACCAATCGTGACTTTAATATCGGCAATAAACTTATTTGAGACACCTAAATATAATGTTTCTTGTTTCTTAAACGTAATCGATGCGTTTAAATTGTGAGTATTGTATAATCATAAAAATATAATTTTGTTTAAAAAAAATAGGATGAATATAACAAATATAGGTGCATGCATAATGCATGTTTAGAACTAATTTTATGGGACATAATAGAATGAGGGCAACTATTTTGACTTTGAAAATTTAAAAAGCGGTTGACCATAGCTTAATGCCATAGCCCCGAGAAGGATAGTTGCGGACCTTGCTGTATATTTTTATGGTTATATAAAATTGGGTAATTTTTTTTTATTAAATCTTCTTAATTTTTGTTTTCAAAAATGTTAAACCATTGGGATTGGATTAAAGGAATACTCCCTCTGTGGTTTATAATATATGACGTTTTATAATTTTATTTTTTTTAAATTATTTATCGTTTTATATAATATAGGAGAATTAATTATAATATTTTTAAAATTATGTCTCATGAGAAAATGATAAGTATGATATTATATTTAATGCTATATAATTATTTTTTTAATTCTTGGGCACAATTTTAAAACGTCCTATATTATGAGATAAAAAAGGTAAATGCTAATCTTTGAGATCTAGGATTTGTTTGATTCAACACTAGCTGGCTTTAGAAATGACAATTTTCTTAAAAAATTATTTCTCAACACCGGATAAAATTATAATATTAATAGCACGATTGTTTCAATCGACTAATAATAAAAATAATAATATGTTATAGATTCTAAATCACTTTATTGGAGTATAATTAAAAAATAAAAATATATATCTTTGAATTTAAACTGTATATTTCTTATTTTAGAATTGGAGAGTATTAAGTTTTTCATTTGTTATCAATTTAAATTCTTAATTACCGTACTTTTGGAAGTCAAAACTATGAATTTTAGAAATAACATTTAATTTTTCATTTAAGTTTTGGTTTGGTATAATATCGGTGGGGGGGGGGGGGGTGGGCGTGGGCGTGGGAGTGGGGGAAGACGTTATATAATGTGATCACTTTAAGTCAAACACCGCCCAATATTGGTAGTCAGTAGAGGCAGACATTCTAGAATGGCTTTGTATCATTGGTAGAGTTCACCTTTATATTATATCCCGCGGAGACATTAATTTTTGCATTTTTTTAAGGATTAATAGTAGCGTACTCATGCAATATATTACGATAAAATTATAATTACGAATTTTATAAATAGATATAATTGATAAAAAATTATAAAATAATCTCATTTATTGTATCTCTTCGAATTTATTTGCATAATTAATAATCAACCGATGAACGTATAATATATATCATTTTTCATATTTTTCATAATAGTGTATTGTAATTAAAAATTCATTTTTAAACTATAGGTGGTTATTTGTAATTTACTCTATATAACCGCCACCTATGGTTGATTAAAAATTACTTGTAGCCACGTTAAAAAGTAAACTTTTGACTGTATGTGGTTTCATAAACATAACAAATTAATTGATCAATTCCATCCAAATTAATCGAAAGTATACTCCATGTTAACGTTAAATTTTGTACGTCTAACGAAATCATCAAAATAATGTTAACAGTTGATTGTATTGTTGTGAAATCAAACTAATAATACATAAAGATAAAAATATAAAATATGAACACAAAATTTACGTAGAAACCCAATTGAAAAAAAATCACAAAGAGAGATAAGAAATACATTATAAAATAATAACGGTAGTATAAATTGTTTATTTGTGTTAGGCTTAAATATGATTTACTACCCTAAACTATATGTCATATTCTATTTCGGTGATTCACCTTTTAATTTTGTCAATTAGATGATTGAACTATTAATTTTTTTTAATTTCATTCAATTGTGTCTGCCACGTCAGAAACTGCTGACGTGGCATCCTAATAGGCTAAATGAGTGCTTATGTGTAAAAAGAATATATATTTTTAATGAGACAAAGGACAAAAAGATAAAATAACAAATAAAATTATAAAAAATTACACAAATAATATAAATTATAAAATATATAAAATTAACGTTAATAATTAAGTAAATTACAGGAAAAAACATAATTATGAATAATTACACAACAAACATAAATTAAACTTAATAAATTAACAATTAAATTAAACTAAACCCAGTTTTTGGCAAGACCGAAGCCATATGACTGAACCAAGTTTCCGGTAAGACCAATCCGAACAAGAACCAACATCCAAATCCCCCAACACAACCCAACACATGCAAACATCAAGATCAAGATCTGAAAAATCCCAACCCAAAAAATCCATCCATCCTAACAGATCATAACTTCAAATGGGCATAATGAATAAATCATGGGGAAATTAAGTAACAAGTATCATCAAAGGCATAGCCTTTGTAAGACCCCGAATTTTACGAAATGAAAGTATTCAATTTTCTGATAATTGTTATTCTATTTAGTAAATGGATAAATTGATACAAGGTTAAAGTTAAGGGTGATATTTGAAAATTTTGCAAAATAAGCAAGTTGATATAAAATATTCATTATGTCGGGAAATATTCGATTGCTCGGGAAATATTCGTTTTAACAGGGAATATTCGTACGACGACACAATCATTGGTGGATCCCACAACGGAAGTATTGTCGTAGATAGAAAACGACAGAAATATCTTTTTATAAAAATAACGGCGAAAGTTTTACCGTTAAACTGTTGAACTACTCGGTGGTAAAAGTACAGTAATACGCGTGGTTGCATAGTAGCACACGGTATTGATTATTGATGCTTACGTAAGAAGCCACTCAGTTTACTCAATTATTGTTACAGTAATTGTTGCATAGTATCTCACGTTATATGATTCAATTATTGTCATAGTATAATCTGTGACACCCCCAAATCCGAGTACTTCATTTTCACCGAATTTGGTGCTCACTATAAAAATAATTACATCTACCTACCCATAATAAAGGATAAAACATTAAATAACTTAAACAATAATATTTCCCATTAAAGGGTTACATTTCATAAACAATCCCAGGTAATCTAACCATAAAATTATTACATAAGTTTGCGGAATACATCATAAAAATAAAACAAGTCTTTAACATAATCAATTAAAATAAAATTCTCATAAGTCTTCAACTCTTGGACATTTTGCCCTTTCCTTTGCTAGTAGATGGCTCATCAACTCTTTCGACTTTAGCTGCATTGTTAATTGCAAGAGTGAGCAAACAATTGCTCACTGATATAAAGAGTAGTAATAACAACATGAGAATGAACAACGAATGCTGAACAATAATGAACTTGTTCTACGAATCAAAAATAGAAAACAAGTTTGAACTTTAATATTTGAGGGTCTTAAGACCACGAACTATGTCTTCGGTATTTAGGTGTTATTACCTTAACCTTAACAGTCATTAGACTATACAGACTCTTCTTAACGTACTTAGGGGGATCAACCCTTTGTACCATGTATTGTGCATAAACATCTAACGTTATACGTACAAAATCCCCTATGTTAGGGTTGTTCGTCTCAGTTTGAATTTAGAATTTTCGCACTAAAGAAAGTTTAGTTTAGAACTAGCTTGTCAGTGTTTCTAGAATTTTAGAACACTATTCAATTATAGATTGGTTTAATCAATAGGAATTTGTGTACTACTTGAAGATTTAATACAAGAATGTATAACTGAACAAGGTTATTAAAGTCAAAGATCGGATATCAACAATATAATTGAATAAACATGATACACATACAAAGTGCTATATCCAAAAGGGCTAGAACAATCTCATTTGAATCAATGTATTTGAACAATATATGCTTTGAATAATAATTTCAAGATTTAGAAAAATAAAACTCGCTCGAGGTAACGAATTAGGTTACAAGAGCTTATTCAATTGTACATAAGGATAGAATCAATAGTCTTGCTCAATAAAAGTTTAGGAACTTGCATTCATTAATAAAAGAATGAAGTTAATAAGCTTGCTCAATAATAACAGGATAGAATTAAAAAACTTGCTCAATGTAAAAAGATAGGTTTAGAAACTTGCGTTGTATATAAGCTACACAAGTGTAAAATAATCTCCAATTACCCTACATATATCATTGTAATCGCAACAACAATTAGTTGTATGAACATTAGCTTTATGGGTATAACCTTTCATTTGGGTCGTAACCTTAACCTAACATCTAACCACGTTGGTTAACATCTTTAATGAATCTGAAATCTCATTACGATCCAATATAACTTAATTGTTCATCTCTAACTTTGAAAATATCACATTCGGTTTCATTTCATAACTTATTTAAATATTTATTTAAAATCTTTACACTTTGCATTACAACACATTACAATCTATTATTATAGTTTATATTATGTCTTAACATCATTAACATGCATGCTTAACCAACACAAGTCCATTACACATGACCTGCAAATAAGCAGACTTCACTGCCTCAGACCAGAGTATGGTGCAGCTGCGCTTGGGACTGGCGCAGCTGCGCCGTTTTTGGTCTTGGCACCGGCGCAGCTGCGCTAGTGCACAGACAGAACCAGAAACGCAACAACAGTGTTCCGTTTTTAGCCCAAAAAATAAGAATTTCACCCACTAAACAGTGAAATTAACACATGCAATTGATATAAAACTAACACAAACATGTTTCCTCACATATTCATCGACTTAGAAAAATTAAACATCAATTTAAACTAATTTAATTCCTTAAATTTTATGTTTTCTCATGAAAACTCTATTTTTGACACCTTTAGCGAATTCGATCACCACGAATTCGTTTCTTAATCATTTGACACGATTCCAATTATGCCGCTTTCGTTTCTTAACATACACACATATTCTAACATCAAATTGCAAATTATAACAAGTATTGATCATGAAATTTCGTACTTAAACAAGCCATATTATAGGAACATATCACTGTTATTTGAACCCTTTCTACTACAATTCAATTTCATGTTTTTAATCATCAAATAATACTTACATATGATAGATAACAGATTATAAATAATATATACATATATATATGTATCAATCTAACACCACTATCAATAGAAATTTCAAGAAAACAAGAGTTAAAAATTAGAATTGGTTATACCTTATTCTTTGATTGTTGGCTAGCATAAGATGATAGAAAGCCTTCCCAAAACCCTCCTTTTCCAACTCTCAAAATCACTGAGTTTTTCCTCTCTTCTTCCAAGCTCTCTCTCTCTCTCTCTCTCTCAACTCTGCTCTTTCAGCCTTAGGAGAAAAAAATAAGACGCAAAAGAAAATAAACTGATATGGCTTAACTCTCCCACGTTCTCTTTCAGTTAAAACAATGCGCCTTCATCAGTTAAGTTAGACCAAAGGCCACAAAGGCCTTGTTTGGCTAAGCACATAACTCCCAAACTAAATTATTTTAATAACCTTATATTATATAGTTTCATGTCACACCTTTAGTTTGATTAATAACTTTAGTTTAGTTGATTTAAATCACTTATAATAATAATAATAATAACAATCTTATTATCATTATACTTAAAATTAATAAATTAGAAGCATCACTTTATTTATTTTCTTTAAATTAAACAATTCATTTAATTTAATTATTTTCTTAAATATTAAGCAATTGATTTAATTTAATTAAATCCTTCAAATAAAATTATCATTATTCAATTTAATTATCATAAATCAATTTAGTTACTAAATTAATTCACCACAATACATTAATTATTTATTTTCCTAAAAAAATAAAATATTTAAAATGTTTATCTAATTCAATAAATATTTAAATTAAATTACAAATTTTTCGAACGTTATATCCTTCCCTCCTTAAAAGGATTTTGTCCCCAGAATCACAACTCAAAAATTTATTCGTTACATTCTTCCTTCCTTAACAAGATTCTGTCCCCAAAATCGCTATACAAAATCTAGCAAACAACTGAGGATAATTCTTCATCATAACACTTTCAAGTTCCCACGTAGCTTCCTCAGCATTGTGGTTCCTCCATATTACCTTAACAGAAGGTATCACCTTATTCCTCAGTACTTGCTCTTTTCTGTCAACAATTTGAACAGGGACTTCCTCATATGACAAATCTTTCTCAAACTGTAAGGGCTCATATTCTATTACATGTTTATAATCAGGCTTATATGGCCTCAATACCGAGACATGGAAAATATTATGAACATACTCCAACTCTGGAGGTAAAGCTACCTCGTATGCCACTTCACCAACTCGTCGAAGCACTTCAAAAGGTCCTATAAACCTAGGGCTTAATTTTCCCTTCTTTCCAACCCGAATTTTCCCCTTCTAGAGAGACACTTTCAAGAAAACATAACTACCGACATCGAATTCTCTATTTTGTCGATGTTGATCGGCATATTTCTTCTGTCTATCCTGTGCAGCTATCAATCTTGCTCAAATCACGTTAATGATCTCGACAGTCTGTTGTACCAATTCTAGACCTAATAGTTGACGTTCACCTACCTCATCCCAGCATAGCGGAGTTCTGCATTTCCTGCCGTATAACGCTTCATAAGGTGGCATGCCAATACTCGCATGATAGCTATTATTGTAGAAAAATTCTACCAATGGTAGATGGTCGTCCCAATTTCCCTTAAAATCCATAATACATGCTCTGAGCATATCCTCTAGTGTCTGGATTGTTCTCTCACTCTGTCCGTCTGTTTGAGGATGGTACGCTGTGCTCATTCTTAGCTGTGTTCCCAAACATTCTTGTAATCGTTTCCAGAAATTTGATGTGAAACGTGGATCTCTGTCTGATACAATGGACACAGGTACACCATGCCTTGAAACAATTTTCTTAACGTATAGTTTTGCTAATCGATCCAGGTTAAATCTAATTTTGATTGGTAAGAAGTGTGCCGACTTCGTCAATCGATCTACAATCACCCAAATTGGCATCGTAACCTTGTTGGGTCGTTGGAAGACCTACCACAAAATCCATTGTGATATATTTCCATTTCCATTCTGGTATCTCCAATGGTTATAATAATTCGCTTGGCCTTTGATGCTCAGCTTTGACTTTCTGACACGTTAAGCACTTCGCCACACACTCAGTCACATCCTTTTTCATATTCGGCCACCAAAAATGATGTCTAAGATCCTGGTACATCTTTGTACTTCCAAGGTGAATCGAATATCTTGAGTTGTGAGCTTCACTCAGAATCTCCTCTTTAACTTCTGGTACTGGCGGAACCCAAATTCTCCCTTTGAATCGAAGTAACCCTTCTGAATCAATTTTGAATTTGTTTTACTCACCTTTCAGATATCTTCTGTTTTATCTTTTCGCAGTCTTCATCATGAAGTTGTACATTTTTCACCTTATCCACCAACGTTGAACCGTTTCCCACCTGGAATAATTTTTCATCATATTTTGTCGGATATCTAATTTCCAACTCCATCTTAGTCATTTTCGACACTAGCTTCTCCTGAGTAGTCAACATCATTAACTTCTCCCGTCCCTTTCTACTTAAGGCATCAGCAACAACATTCGCCTTTCCGGGATGATAGAAAATGTCGCAGTCATAGTCTTTGATCAACTCCAACCATATTCTTTGTCTCATATTCAAATCTTTCTGTGTAAAGATATACTTCAGACTTTTATGGTCAGTATATATCTCACACCTCTCTCCATAAAGATAATGTCTCCAAATTTTTAGGGCAAACACCATCGCCGCCAACTCCAAGTCATGAGTCGGATACCTTTTCTCATAATCTTTCAACTGTCGTGATACATACGCAATAACTCTGTCGTTCTGCATAAGCACACAACCAAGTCCTTTATGTGATGCGTCACTATACACCACAAAATTTCCTGTATCATCAGGCAATGACAACACAGGTGCTGAACTCAACCTCTTCTTTAATTCATGAAAACTTTCCTCACACTTCTCTGTCCAAACAAACTTAACTGCTTTCCTAGTTAAATTCATCAACGGAGTCGCGATCTTGGAAAAGTCTTGAATAAAACGCCTATAGTAACCTGTCAATCCTAAGAAATTCCTTACTTCTGACGGTGTCTTCGGTTGATCCCAATTTATCACAGCCTCAACTTTTGATGGATCTACCGAAATTCTGCCCTTATTAATAACGTGACCGAGAAATTGTACACATTCCAACCAAAACTCACATTTTGAGAACTTAGCGTACAACTTCTCTTTTCTCAATGTCTCCAATGCCACTCTTAAGTGTTCAACATGTTCCTTCTTGGTTTTGGAATATACCAATATATCATCAATAAACACCACCATAAATTTATCTAAGAATGGTTTAAACACCATGTTCATCAAATCCATGAACTCTGCAGGTGCATTGGTTAAACCAAATGACATAACCAGAAACTCGTAATGGCCATACCGAGTTCTGAATGCCGTCTTCGGTACATCCTCTGGCCTCACCTTCAACTGATGATAACCACTTCTCAAGTCTATCTTTGAGAAATACCTCGCTCCCTTCAACTGATCGAACAAGTTGTCAATTCTAGGTAATGGATACTAATTTTTAATCGTGACCTTATTCAATTCTCGATAGTCAATGCAGAGCTGCATCGATCCGTCTTTCTTCTTAACAAACAACACCGGCGCTCCCCATGGCGAAACACTCGTCTGAATATACTTCTTGTCGAGCAATTCTTGCAATTGCACCATCAACTCTTTCATTTCTACCGGGGCCATTCTGTGCGTTGCTTTAGATATCGGGGCCGTTCCTGGTACTAAATCAATCACGAACTCGATTTGTCGTTCTGGCGGAAGACCCGGCAAATCGTCTGGAAATACGTCTACAAAATCTCTTATGATAAGTATCTCTTCTAACTTCGCACTATTCTTCTGTGTATCGATTATGTAGGCTAAGTATCCTACACATCCCTGTCTCAACAACTGCTTGGCTTGCGTCACCATCAGACAACTTGCTTGTCGAGGTGACTTACTGCCATAAAACACAACCTTTGACGGAGTCATAAGGTTAACACATTTCCTTTGGCAATCAATTACTGCTCCATAATTGAATAACCAATCCATTCCCAGGATAACATCAAACTCACCCAATCTAATTGGTATCAAGTCTACCATCATCTCTTGACCCTTTATAAACGCTCTACAATTCTTATATATGAATCTAACATGAATCACTTCCCTATTCGCAATCTCTATGCTCAAAGGATAATCTAATTCTTCCTGAGGCATATCTAAATTCTGAGTAAATTCATCGGATATAAATGAACAAGTAGCACCCGAATCAAACAATACATATGCATTAATACCATTAATCAGAATGATACTTGACACCACATCCTTAAACTGTACAGCATCCTGCACGGTCATATTGAAAGTCCTTGCAGTAGGTCGGCTTGACTGTGCTGGTTCAGTGATAGTCAATGCACCACCACCGTTGTTGTTTCCTTTTCCACCACTTGCACTTCCCGCTGGCTTCTTAGGGCAATCACGAGCCATGTGATCCTTTGAACCACAGGTATAACATGCTCCTTTCTTCGGACTAAAACAGTTCGGTGTAATGTGTCCCTCCTGACCACAGTTGAAACACACCCGCTTTCCCTTTAAACATACCCCAGTATGGTTCTTTCCACACGTCGCACAAGCTTCAAACTTTTTTTCTGCTGATTTCCTTGATGTCCTCCCGCAGTCGAATTATCGCTCCACTTCCTCTTCTGACTATTACTTCCAATGTTACTTCCACCAGCTTTATTTTCATTCTCATTCTTCCTCTTCTTCTGTTCTTGGTTGTACTTGGTCAAGGCATCGCTTCCACCTTCCGCGATAATTGCCTTTTCCAAAACAACTACAAATGTATTCAGCTGGAACATTGAAACCTTGCTATAAAGCCAGGGTTTCAATCCTTGTTCGAGCCTTCTCGCTTTACGCTCGTCGGTATTGACTTGATATATGGCAAACCTTGCCAACTCGTTAAACTTCGTAGCATATTCTGGCACCGTCATCGTTCCTTGCTTTAACTCCAGAAATTGCACTTCCAACTGATTTCGAGAACTCGTTGGAAAGTACATTTCAAAGAACATCTCCTTAAATCTATCCCACGCTATCACTCCTTGTCCCCCACGAACCTTATTTGCCTGCCACCAGTAGCTAGCTTCAGACTTCAGCATGAACGTTGCGAACGCAGTCTTCTGATCTTCGTTAACTCTAGCAACATCGAACACCTTTTCCATTTCTATAATCCATGTTTGGGCTTCCACTGGATTCATAGACCCTTGAAACTCTGGTGGTCCTACCGCTTTGAATTATTTAAAGGTCGTGACTTGAGCTTGTTATTGATTCGCAAGTGCTCCCGTCAACAAAGTCACCAACTGCTGAACCGGGTTAGCGTTGGCCTCATTATTACTATTAGTGGACCCCTCAGGAGGTGGTTGTTGACGTGGTTGTCTTCTTCTAGGAGGCATTTTCTGTTAAAATATACGCTTATTAGTTCATTACTCAACTTCTTGGGTATTTGAAGTTTAACTTAAATATTACAAAATGAAAGCTATAACACATAACATTTCAAATAAACTTTTATTCATTCATAAAGTTTTAAAGCATATTAAAGATAGCATATTTGCTATAAACATCCACTTTCCTGAACTAGACAAGCTTCAGGATTACATTCTCATACTATCCCTTTATCCATCTCAAATAAGGGATTTAAAATTTTATTTATCCATATAAATAACCATATATTATTATCACTCTTATTCTATCTAGGCATACTAAGACGTTGTAAGGCTTCTCGACGTTCCTCCTCCATAATACGATACGCTGTTCTACGATCCATCACGAACCACGACGAGTCCTCAAACTGAGGTGGGTAATAATAGACTCGATAATGGGCCCTATCAATCGCAGAATTAAAAGTGTAATCCATCTCATTCACCTTGGCTTTCTTCACTTGGACCTTAGCCTCAGCACGGTCTGCACGTTGAGTCACCTTCATCCAAGCATCCTCTACTCTTGCACGCTTAGCTGATTCCTCTTTGAAGTCATCTTTTAATTTCTCCATGTCAGTCTTCATCTTCTAGTTCAGTGCCAACAAATCTTCATGCTGACCTGTTGTTTGCACTAAGTCTCATTCTGTGTTTCCAAGGCGTGCGTCAAGTTCCTGAATCTCCGCATCCTTCTACTCCATCGTAGCGTGATGCATCTCAACTAACTCCTTCAGTTCCTCAACATTATCCTGCAACTCTATGTTCCGATCATACAAAGCATCACACATCTCAGCTGATATGGAGTTTGGTGGAAACTCCACAGGATCCTTTTCCTCCTCATCCTCCTCTATCTCCTCAGAACTATCCTCCTCGGGATCGGTCACAGGCTCATCCTCTTGAATCAACTGTTCCCTCACAACATGAATATACCGGGGTTCGTCATCTCTAGGTACCTGAGGTATCACCTCCCTAGCTGGACTGGATCCTCCTTCGTTAGACATCCTGATAATAAAATATTTTAAGTTTTACTTAACATCATCGATACTCGCGAGCACATAAGTTATTAACACATATCACATAATGTCTTTTATTGTTTAGCTTCAATGGATACCTTAATCCATTCCTTAAAACTCGATAAGAGTTAAACACCACTATGTTTTCTAACTTCTTAAAGGTTACTTCCTAAGATTTCTCATCCTAAGGTTCATAACCTAAAGCTTTGATACCAACCTGTGACACTCCCAAATTCAGGTACTTCATTTCCACCGAATTTGGTGCTCATTATCAAAATAATTACATCTAACTACCCATAATAAAGGATAAAACATTAAATAAGTTAAACAATAATCTTTCCCATTAAAGGGTTACATCTCATAAACAATCCCAGGTAATCTAACCTTAAAATTATTACATAAGTTTGCGGAATACATCAAAAAAATAAAACAAGTCTTTAACATAATCAATTAAAATGAAATTCTCATAAGTTTTCAACTTTTGGACATTTTGCCATTTTCTTTGCTAGTAGATGGCTCATCAACTCTTTCGACTTTAGCTGCATTGTTAATTGCAAGAGTGAGCAAACAATTACTCACTGATATAAAGAGTAGTAATAACAACATGAGAATGAACAACGAATGCTGAACAATAATGAACTTGTTCTACAAATCAAAAATAGAAAACAAGTTTAAACTTTAATATCTGAGGGTCTTAAGACCACAAACTATGTCTTCGGTATTTAGGTATTATTACCTTAACCTTAACAGTTATTAGACTATACAGACTCTTCTTAACGTACTTAGGGGGATCAGCCCTTTGTATCATGTATTGTGCACAAACATCTAAACGTTACACGTACAAAATCCCCTATGTTAGGGTTGTTCGTCTCAGTTTAAATTTAGAATTTTCGCACTAAAGAAAGTTTAGTTTGGAACTAGCTTGTCAAAGTTTCTAGAATTTTAGAACATTATTCAATTATAGATTGGTTTAATCAATAGGAATTTGCGTACTACTTGAAGATTTAATACAAGAATGTATAACTGAACAAGGCTATCAAAGTCAAAGATCGGATATCAACAATATAATTGAATAAACATGATACACATGCAAAGTATTATATCCAAAAGGGCTAGAACAATCTCATTTGAATCAATGTATTAGAACAATATATGCTTTGAATAATAATATCAAGATTTAGAAAATAAAACTCGCTCGAGGTAACGAATTAGGTTACAAGTGTAAGACTCCAAATTATTAATAAATGAAATTTAAATTCCCTCTATTTATTATTTTAAAATAGTAAGGGTTAAATTGATTAATGAGGTTAGTTATGGGTAAAATGCGCAAATATTTCAAATAAGCAGGTGGTTATAAAATATTCATTGTTGTCGGGGAATATTCGTTTGGTCGTGAAATATTCTTCCTGTCGGGAAATATTCGTACGACGGCGAAGTCTTTTGTGGGTCCCATAACAGAAAGCGATTGGATGAAGAAAACGACAAGTATAAGTTGTTTATAAATAACGGCGTAGTTATTACCGTTAATACTGTTGGAATACCCGGTGGTTAAAACACAGTAATACGCGTTGTTGCACAGTAGCACACTGTATTGCACCAATTATTGATTCTTACGTAAGGAGGCACTACTCAATAATGGTTACAGTAATTACTGTTCAGTATTTTATTTTATTGATTCAATAATTACTGCGTTGATATTTTATATTACTGTTGTTTCAATAATTGTCACTACACAGTATTTTCCATTATCAGATCAATAATTCATATTATTTGAATAATATTATTAGATAACATTATTGGCAATGTCTAGAAAGTTCTGTCTAAGGAGAGGTTTGGTCATCTAATTGCGCGCCAGTAAGGAGAAATCCTTATTGGAAATCCCCCTCTTTCCTAGGAACAGCCTGGTTGTCATAAATGTGATTCTGTAATATTATTTGTGAATAATTAATTATTGATTCATATGATAAGAAAATATTTATTTTATGTGGATATAAATTAGGGATATATTTTTGTGGTTAAAAATGAAGGAGTTAATGTTGAGATTTTTATCAGTATTTTTGTCGGGATGGAGGTATTAAAAATCAGGGTTTTTGAGATATTTTGCGGGGGTTATAATTTTTAATCCGACCGTTGGATCGTGGTAATTTTTGGATATGTTATACATATATAATTTGAGTATATGTCCACAAATTTTGAACCGTTAAAAATGAACGTATGATTTATTATGAATTTTACGAGATGACTGGTGCAGGAATTGTTGAATTTTTGAAGTTTTTCATTTTGGTGGAAAATTCTAGAATTGGTGGGCCCCACTCTTGGTTGGTGAAGAAATGTGCTGAGATTTTTATTCAAATGTGGTAGGCTTGAATATTAGCAGGTAAAGCCATCAGGTTGCAGGTTAAGTTTGCTTCGGCGTGCTAACATTTTTCTATAAATAGAGGGCAAAGTTAGAATTGAAAATCACACCAGAAACAAGTTTTCTCTCTTTCTCTCTCTAAATTATTGAGTGTATTTTATGAGTATTTAGATACTTTGAGAGTTTCTATTCGTCAGAGCAAGTTTCTTTCAGCCTTATACCGGTATTTCGACCAGAAGTACTGTCTTTACGAGGTAAGAGATGTTATTTTATTCGAAAATGATATTATTTCTTCAATATCATTATGCCAAAATATTGGTTAGAAATTTTTATCAAATTTATTACTTTTCACGTCGGGGTTACTATTCATGAGTTACTATTCATGAGTTACTATTCACGAGTTACTATTCACCGAAAAATAAAATTTTCTTCTTTTCGTCCAAAATATCTATTCTGGGTACTAGCTTTGATTGTATCCATGTTTTGATCATTCTTGAATTTTACTTCATTATGAATAATTATAAGGTATTTTTGGACATGGATAAATTGAAATACGAATTCTTAATATTTGTTATTTTGTTTCACTGGATTCGTTTTCTTTAAGATATTTTTCATCATCCTCAGTCCTAAATGATGATATTACTGAATATCTTTGGTCTGTAGTGCAAAGATGAATGATTAACTGATGAATATCTTTGGCCCGTAGTGCAAAGATGAACAGGTGTTGAGATGAACATGACCGACTGGTGATACAAATGAATATCTTTGGCCTGTAGTGCAAAGATGAATATTTGATTAAAGATGATTATTGATTGTTGTTATAGGGATAAAATATTGATGATGTACTTTTAAATCTTAGAAGATAGTAGAACTCATTCTCTACTTGACTCTTCTAATGGTTTGCTGTTTCCGCTGCAGTTATTGATTTAAAACTTGTTGTCTATTGTATTCTATTAGATTTTTCCCTGTTGAAGACTAATGATAATTTGTTCTGTATTATCTTAGTCATAATGTTTTTTACTGGGCTAGTTGAGCTCACCCTTTTCCTTTTTGTTCTATTTTTCTCAGGAGGCGAGAATGTAGCGAGTACTAGTCGGGGTATGGAATGATGGTTCTAGAAGTTATTTTAGTAGTCCTCACCGTTTTTGTGAAATAATGTATCAATAATTATAATGAGGACTTATTTGAGTGTGGATATTGTCTAGATGACAATATTTGTATTTAAACTCACAGTTCTTATGTTGTAACAGTAAAGATGTAGTTATTTCTGTACCATGTATTTTGGCGACTCAGAATGGGTGTTGTATACCTATTTTGGGGGCTTCATAGTTGGTATCAGAGCTTAGAGATATGATCTCTAGCAGAGATCGGAGAATAGAACTAGGAGGGGAGAGACGAATAAATCCTTCGCTAGTGTGTCCTACCTAAGCTTATTTATTGGTCAGTCATAATATAGGAGTATTATGTGATTTGTTAATTTATTTAATTAACCCTTGTTTTATGGCAGTATTTGAGAATGTCGACTGAGAATGTTAACAGTGGAGTAAATGAGACCGTGGAGACACCGGTGCTTACCAACGAGGAGAACGTGCAACAGGCTGGCAATGTTCCTCCTGTGAACAACACCAATGAGCAGATGATGAACGATGGAATGTTTAAATTTTTTTTACAATTCATGCAAAACCAGACGAGGGAGACTCGTGTTCAAAATACAGAAAGAAATGATAGCAATTCACGGTTTGTCACAGTGAAACAGTTCAAAGAATTGGGACCACCAGAATTTAAGGGAAAGTCGGATCCGATCATGGCGAAAACGTGGGTCAAGCAAATTACCAAGATATTCGATGTCTTGGGATGCACGGAGGAACAAAAGGTTCCATTCGCCACCTTTATGTTCCGTGGCGAGGCAGACTACTGGTGGGAATTTGTGAAGCGTACCCAACCAGCCGCACTCAGCATGTCTTGGGAGACATTTCAAAAACTGTTCAATGACAAGTACTTTCCTGAAAGTATTCGTCATATGAAGGAGGTAGAGTTTATTAGACTGGAGCAGAATAACATAACGGTGTCTCAGTACAAGGCGAAGTTTGCAGAGTTGTCCAGGTTTGCACCTCATTTGGTGGAGAATGAGGAACGTATGACGAGGATGTTTCTGAGAGGTTTGAAACCCGACATACGTCAATATCTCATTTCTCATAAATTTTCTCTCTATTCAGATGTTGTTAACATGGCTCAATTATTAGAGCGAGATAACGAGTACGGTCAACTGAGGGACCACAACCAGGATCATATCGGTGACAGCAGTCATCAGAACAATGATAACCAGCGGAGAAAGAAAAATACAGACAAGAACGGCAACCACTCTGGTGGTAATCGTGGCTATGAAAATAGAAGAAGCGAGTCGGGAGAAGATTTTAAAAAGAGGAGATTCAACAATGACAATACGAAGACGTCAGCACCAGCAGCAACTGGTTCCAAGGGAGGAGAACGACCACCGGTTATATGCAATAAGTGTGGAAAAGAAGGACATATCAGCCCAAACTGCCCACAACAGTTTAAGGTATGTTATAATT
The DNA here is from genome assembly GCA_016801055.1 of Panax notoginseng. Taxonomy (NCBI): domain Eukaryota; kingdom Viridiplantae; phylum Streptophyta; class Magnoliopsida; order Apiales; family Araliaceae; genus Panax; species Panax notoginseng. The sequence continues at coordinate 143,948,978 of CM029021.1, forward strand.
GTGGAAAAGAAGGACATATCGCTCGAGAATGCACTGTAGCAAAACCAAGTCCAGCGGGGATGGTGACTCAAAAAGTTGTCCCAAAAAAGATAAAGTCAACGATTCCTAGAAGAGCGTTTGTCGTGACTGGTCAACATGCGAGGAACCCAAACGAGGTGATCACGGGTAAGCTAATCATAAATTCATGCGAAGTTTATACCGTATTAGATATCGGTTCTACCCATTCTTTTATCTCTCCTGCTTGTGCTCAACGTTTAAACTTGACTCCGGAGAAGTTAGACTTTGATTTATCTGTGGAAACTCCGTTAGGAGAAACTTTCATCACATCCACTGTTTATAAATCTTGTTTGATCCAAGTTGGCACCATCACATTACCTGTTGACCTTATCTCTTTAAAGATACTTGCTTTTGATGTGATTTTAGGGATTGATTGGTTAACTACTCATCATGCCAAAATTGACTGTTTTCGTAAGGTTGTTAGTTTTCATATTCCTAACCAACCTGTTGTACGAATTCAAGCAACTAAGCCATTAAAATCAATCACTGTTATATCAAGCCATAAAGTCATTCGTTTATTAAAAAATGGATGTCAAACTTTCTTAGCCCATGTTATGGATTTGAATAAAGACACGTCAAATTTGAATAATATTCCTGTTGTTATTGACTTTCCTGACGTATTTCTTGAAGAACTTCCCGATCTACCCCCGGAACGTAAAATTGAATTCTTTATTGATCTTGAACCTGGTACAAAGCCCATTTCTAAAACCCCATATCGAATGGCTCCTATTGAACTTCAGGAGTTAAAGGTCCAACTACAAGAGTTGTTGGACATCGGTTTCATTCGTCCTAGTACATCTCCTTGGGGTGCTCCTGTTTTATTTGTAAAGAAGAAAAGACGGGAGTATGCAACTTTGTATTGATTACCAGGAATTAAACCATGTCACTATTAAGAATAGGTATCCGCTACCTCGTATTGATAACCTGTTTGACCAGTTACAAGGAGCACAATTCTTTTCAAAGATTGATCTTCGTTCTGGATATCATCAGCTGAAGGTTAAAACTGAGGATATTCCAAAGACTGCCTTCAGAACTTGGTACGGGCATTATGAATTCCTAGTCATGTCTTTTGGATTAACTAATGCTCCTACGGCCTTCATGGATATGATGAACCGAGTATTCAAGGATTATTTGGATCAGTTCGTTGTTGTCTTTATTGATGACATCCTCATATATTTCAAAAGCCGTGAAGATCATGAGCATCATTTGAAGCTGGTACTCCAAAGGCTGCGTGAAAACAAGTTATATGCTAAGTTGAAGAAATGCGAGTTCTGGCTTGAGGAAGTAGCATTCCAAGGGCACGTGGTGTCAAAACATAGAGTATCTGTTGACCCGGCGAAGATTGAAGCAATACAAAGTTGGGAGCAACCAAAGACGGTGACCGAAATACGTAGCTTTCTAGGCTTAGCTGGTTATTATCAGAGATTCGTGGAAGGGTTTTCTCGAATCGCTACCCCGTTAACTCAGCTGACTCGGAAAGATATCAAATTCGTATGGAGCGAGGAATGCGAGAAGAGTTTTCAAGAGCTTAAGAGGAGACTCATTTCGGCACCTGTTTTGACCATACCATCTGGTTTGGATGGATTTGTTATCTACAGCGATGCTTCAGGCAAAGGGCTAGGATGTGTTCTCATGCAACGTGGGAAAGTTATAGCCTATGCCTCGCGACAACTTAAAGAATATGAGAAAAATTATCCTACTCATGATCTAGAGTTGGCAGCAGTCGTTTTCGCGCTAAAGATCTGGAGGCACTATCTATATGGGGAGAAAGTAGAGATTTATTCAGACCATAAAAGCCTCAAATATTTCTTCACTCAAAAAGAACTCAACATGCGGCAACGACGTTGGCTCGAGCTGTTGAAAGATTACAACCACACTATTCAATACCATCCTGAAAAAGCAAACGTGGTAGCTGACGCGTTGAGTAGAAGATCATATGCAGGAACGAGTGCGATGATGTTAAGTATACGCATAGAACCAACTTTAATTGATAAAGTTAAAGTTGCTCAAACCACAGACCCGGAGCTGATGCGTATGAAGAAGAAAGTGCAAGAAGGTGCTATTCCAGAAGCAAGAATCAATGAAGAAGGAATACTTCGAGTCCACTCCAGACTTTGTGTTCCTAACGATTCTGATTTGAAGTACAAGATCATGATGGAAGCACACAATACACCATTTGCAATCCATCTTGGAAGTACCAAAATGTATCGTGATCTTCGACATACATTTTGGTGGAATAATATGAAGAGAGAGATTGCAAAGTTTATCTCGAGGTGTTTAACTTGTCAACGTGTAAAGGCAGAACATCAAGTGCCAAAGGGTCCATTGCAACCACTTGAGATTCTGTAATGGAAGTGGGAACACATTACCATGGATTTCGTTACGGGTCTTCCCACGGTTTCTCAAGGCATAAATGCTATTTAGGTTATTGTTGATAGATTAACCAAGTCTGCTCATTTCTTACCGATACGGGAGACTTATTCCCTTGAACGTCTTGCTCGTATATACGTAGATGAGATTGTGAGACTGCATGGCATGCCAGTATCCATAGTTTCGGATCGTGACCCAAGATTCACTTCAAGATTTTGGGTTAGCTTGCAAAAAGCTATGGGCAAAGATTTACGATTTAGTTCGGCATACTATCCTCAAACGGACGGACAATCAGAGAGGACTATTCAAACTCTTGAAGATCTATTAAGACTTTGTGTCCTAGATTTCAAAGGGAGTTGGGATAAGTACCTACCATTGGTGAAAATCTCCTACAATAACAGTTATCAAGCAAGTATAGGTGTGGCCCCATTTGAAGCATTATATGGATGAAAGTGTCGCTCTCCATTATGTTGGGATGAGGTGGGAGAAGCAACGTTGCTAGGACCAGAGTTGGTACGAATGACTACAGAGAAGATCCAAATGATTCGACAACGTATACAAACGGCACATGATCGACAAAAGAGTTATGCGTATCTTCATCGAAAGGACGTGGAATTTGACATTGGGGATCATGTATTGTTACGTGTGGCTCCATGGAAAGGAGTTACAAGATTTGAGAAGAGAGGAAAGCTCAATCCACGATTTATTGGTCCATTTCAGATTCTTGACCGAGTAGAAAATGTGGCCTATAGACTCGCGTTACCTCCAAGTATGTCTCGTGTTCATAATATTTTTCATATATCTGTGTTACGTATATATGTGAAAGACCCAGACCACGTTATTGAGTTAGAACAGGACGAGATAGCTGAAGACTTAACGTACGAAGAGGTACTTGTCAAGATCTTGGATAGAAAGGAGCATGTCCTACGCACGAAGGTCATACCACAAGTTAAAGTTTTGTGGAGAAACCATGCTATTGAGGAAATGACCTGGGAGTTGGAAACGGAAATGAAAGCGAGGTATCCTCATCTTTTCGAAATACCAGGTACGTACGTCAATTTTGAGGACGAAATTTCATAAGGAGGGGAGGTTGTAAGACCCCAAATTATTAATTAATGAAATTTAAATTCCCTTTATTTATTATTTTGAAATAGTAAGGGTTAAATTGATTAATGAGGTTAGTTATGGGTAAAATGCGCAAATATTTCAAATAAGCAGGTGGTGATAAAATATTCATTGTTGTCGGGGAATATTCGTTTGGTCGTGGAAAATTCTTCCTGTCGGGGAATATTTGTACGACGGCGCAGTCTTTTGTGAGCCCCATAACGGAAAGCGATTGGATGAAGAAAACGACAAGTATAAGTTGTTTATAAATAACGGCGTAGTTGTTACCGTTAATACTGTTGGAATACCCGGTGGTTAAAACACAGTAATACGCGTTGTTGCACAGTAGCACACTGTATTGCACCAATTATTAATTCTTACGTAAGAAGACACTACTCAATAATGGTTACAGTAATTACTGTTCAGTATTTTATTTCATTGATTCAATAATTGCTGCGTTGATATTTTATATTACTGTTGTTTCAATAATTGTCACTACACAGTATTTCCCATTATCAGATCAATAATTCATATTATTTGAATAATATTATTAGATAACATTATTGGCAATGTCTAAAAAGTTCTGTCTAAGGAGAGGTTTGGTCATCTAATTGCGCGCTAGTAAGGAGAAATCCTTATTGGAAAGCCCCCTCTTTCCTGAGAACGGCCTGGTTGTCATAAATGTGATTCTGTAATATTATTTGTGAATAATTAATTATTGATTCATATGATAAGGAAATATTTATTTTATGTGGATATAAATGAGGGATATATTTTTGTGGTTAAAAATGAAGGAGTTAATGTTGAGATTTTTATCAGTATTTTTGTCGGGATAAAGGTATTAAAAATTAGGGTTTTTGAGATATTTTGCGGGGGTTATAATTTTTAATCCGACCGTTGGATCGTGGTAATTTTTGAATATGTTATATATATATATATATAAGTTGAGTATATGTCCACAAATTTTGAACCGTTAAAAATGAACGTATGATTTATTATGAATTTTACGAGATGACTGGTGCAGGAATTGTTGAATTTTTGAAGTTTATCATTTTGGTGGAAAATTCTAGAATTGGTGGGCCCCACTCTTGGTTGGTGAAGAAATGTGCTGAGATTTTTATTCAAATGTGGTAGGCTTGAATATTAGCAGGTAAAGCCATCAGGTTGCAGGTTAAGTCTGCTTCGGCGTGCTAACATTTTCTTATAAATAGAGGGCAAAGTTAGAATTGAAAATCACACCAGAAACAAGTTTTCTCTCTTTCTCTCTCTAAATTTTTGAGTGTATTTTATGAGTATTTAGATACTTTTAGAGTTTCTATTCGTCAGAGCAAGTTTCTTTCAGCCTTATACCGGTATTTCGACCAGAAGTACTGTCTTTACGAGGTAAGGGATGTTATTTTATTCGAAAATGATATTATTTCTTCAATATCATTATGCCGAAATATTGGTTAGAAATTTTTATCAAATTTGTTACTTTTCACGTCGGGGTTACTATTCATGAGTTACTATTCACGAGTTACTATTCACGAGTTATTATTCACGAGTTACTATTCACCGAAAAATAAAATTTTCTTCTTTTCGTCCAAAATATCTATTCTGGGTACTAGCTTTGATTGTATCCATGTTTTGATCATTCTTGAATTTTACTTCATTATGAATAATTATAAGGTATTTTTGGACATGGATAAATCGAAATACGAATCCTTAATATTTGTTATTTTGTTTCGCTGGATTCGTTTTCTTTAAGATATTTTTCATCATCCTCAGTCCTAAATGATGATATTACTGAATATCTTTGGCCTGTAGTGCAAAGATGAATGGTTAACTGATGAATATCTTTGGCCCGTAGTGCAAAGATGAACAGGTGTTGAGATGAACATGACCGACTGGTGATACAAATAAATATCTTTGGCCTGTAGTGCAAAGATGAATATTTGATTAAAGATGATTATTGATTGTTGTTACAGGAATAAAATATTGATGATAGACTTTTAAATCTTAGAAGATAGTAGAACTCATTCTCTACTTGACTCTTCTAATGGTTTGCTGTTTCCGCTGCAGTTATTGATTTAAAACGTGTTGTCTATTGTATTCTATTAGATTTTTCCCTGTTGAAGACTAATGATAATTTGTTCTGTATTATCTTAGTCATAATATTTTTTACTGGGCTAGTTGAGCTCACCCTTTTCCTTTTTGTTCCATTTTTCTCAGGAGGCGAGAATGTAGCGAGTACTAGCTAGTCGGGGTATGGAATGATGGTTCTAGAAGTTATTTTAGCAGTCCTCACCATTTTTGTGAAATAATGTATCGATAATTGTAATGAGGACTTATTTTGAGTGTGGATATTGTCTAGATGACAATATTTGTATTTAAACTCACAGTTCTTATGTTGTAACAGTAAAGATGTAGTTATTTTTGTACCATGTATTTTGGCGACTCAGAATGGGTGTTGTATACCTATTTTGGGGGCGTCACAACAAGAGCTTATTCAATCGTACATAAGGATAGAATCAATAGTTTTGCTCAATAAAAGTTTAGGAACTTGCATTCATTAATAAAAGAATGAAGTTAGTATGTTTGCTCAATAATAACAAGATAGAATTAGAAAACTTGCTCAATGTAAAAAGATAGGTTTAGAAACTTGCCTTGTATGTAAGCTACACAAGTGTAAAATAATCTCCAATTACCCTACATATATCATTGAAATCGCAACAACAATTAGTTGTATGAACATTAACTTTATGGGTATAACCCATCATTTAGGTCGTAACCTTAACCTAACATCTAACCACGTTGGTTAACATCCGTAACGAATCTGAAATCTCATTACGATCCAACATAACTTAATCGTTCATCTCTAACTTTGAAAACATCACATTCGGTTTCATTTCATAACTTATTTAAATAATTATTTAAAATCTTTACACTTTGCATTACAACATATTACAATCTATTATTATAGTTTATATTATGTCTTAACATCATTAACATGCATGCTTAACCAACACAAGTCCATTACACATGACCTGAAAATAAGCAAACTTCACTGCCTCAGACCAGAGTATGGCGCAGCTGCGCTTGGGACTGGCGCAGCTGCGTCATTTCTGGTCTTGGCACCGGTGCAGCTGCGCTAGTGCACAGACAGAACCAGAAACGCAGCAACAGTGTTCCGTTTTTAGTCCAACAAACACGAATTTTATCCACTAAATAGTGAAATTAACACATACAATTGTTATAAAACTAACAAAAACATGTTTCCTCACATATTCATCGACTTAGAACAATTAAACATCAATTTAAACTAATTTAATTCCTTAAATTTTATGTTTTTTCATGAAAACTATATTTTTGACACCTTTAGCGAATTCGATCACCACGAATTCGTTTCTTAATCATTTGACATGATTCCAATTATGTCGCTTTCGTTTCTTAACATACAAACATATTCTAACATCAAATTGCAAATTATAACAAGTATTGATCATGAAATTTCATACTTAAACAAGCCATATTATAGGGACATATCACTGTTATATGAACTCTTTCTTCTACAATCCAATTTCATGTTTTTAATCATCAAATAACACTTACATATGATAGATAACAGATTATAAATAATATATATATATATATATATATATATATATATATATATATATATATATGTGTGTGTGTGTGTGTGTGTGTGTGTGTGTGTGTGTATCAATCTAACACCACTATCAATAAAAAATTCAAGAAAACAAGAGTTAAAAATTAGAATTGGTTATACCTTATTCTTTGATTGTTGGCTAGCAAAAGATGATAGAAAGCCTTCCCAAAACCCTCCTTTTCCAACTCTCAAAATCACTGAGTTTTTCCTCTCTTATTCCATGCTCTCTCTCTCTCAACTCTGCTCTTTCAGCCTTAGGAAAAAAAAATAAGACGCAAAAGAAAATAAACTGATATGGCTTAACTCTCCCACGTTCTCTTTCAGTTAAAACAATGCGCCTTCATCAGTTAAGTTAGACCGAAGGCCACAAGGCCTTGTTTAGCTAAGCACATAACTCCCAAACTAAATTATTTTAATAACCTTATATTGTATAGTTTCATGTCACACCTTTAGTTTGATTAATAACTTTAGTTTAGTTGATTTAAATCACTTATAATAATAATAATAATCATATTATCATTATACTTAAAATTAATAAATTAGAAACATTACTTTATTTAATTTATTTATTTCCTTTAAATTAAACAATTCATTTAATTTAATTATTTTCTTAAATATTAAGCAATTGATTTAATTTAATTAAATCCTTCAAATAAAATTATCATTATTTAATTTAATTATCATAAATCAATTTATTTATTAAATTATTTCACCACAATTCATTAATTATTTTTTTTCCTAATAAAATAAATTATTTAAAATATTTATTTAATTCAATAAATATTTAAATTAAATTATAAATTTCTCGATCGTTACATCATCTGCATAATATTTTATATTATTAAATCAATAATTGAGATAACAAAGTTATTTATATTATTATTTGCAATATTGAAGATGTCTAGAAAATTCTGTCGAGGAGAGGTTTGGTCATCTAATTGCGCGTCAATAGGGAGAAATCCGTATCGAAAAGCCCCCTCTTTCTTGGGAATGATCTGGTTGTTAAATATTATGAGTTATAATATTAATGATGAATAATTGTTGAAGTATTAAGAATGTGTTTATTGAAGATAAGTGAATTACAAAAGTTAGAGGGGAATAATACAAACTTGAAAACTTTATGGGTACTAAAATATAATAAGTTAAATCAATCTGGACCATTGGTGGTGGTTTTAATAGTAAATTAATATGGACCATTAGTGGTGGTTTTAATAGTAAATCAATCTGGACCGTCGATGGTGGTTTTAATAGTAAATCAATCTGGACCGTTCGTGAATTAGCTACTATTTAGTCATTTCTCCTATAAATAGAAGCTTAATTCTTCTTTCATTTTCACCAATTCACTGAGACTCACACGAGAAACTATAGAGAGAGAAACTATAGAGACCAAAAAGAAGAGTATTATGCTACTTCACTATTGCAGTATCCAGTCTTCTACTAAGGTAAGGGGTATTATTTCTTTCGTATTCATAAGGAATACTATTTTTCATATTCATCTTTTAATATGCCGAAATAACCTGTCTACTCAGATTACGTACAATATGACAGGTGAAAATCCATTTACAGTTTCGTATGTTATTTCTTTTCATATTTTTAAATCCAAACTTACTATGGTAAGTATTACTTCTATAATCCTTGAAATTAGTGGAATATCCTTGAGTTTTGCGCTTCATCCAGTATCGTTTCATTGAAATATTGATATGAACTTTCTTATTAAATATTAATATTTTTACTGGGGTACTATTCACCTGATTACTATTTACTAAAATATTATTCACTCAGGTATTCGGTGCACTTTTCATGTTGGGGTACTATTCACAGGTTACTATTCACCCAATTACTATTCACTTAAATATTATTCACTCGGGTATTCGGGGCACTTTTCATGTCGAGGTACTATTCACGGGGTACTATTCCCGAAGTACTATTCACAGGGTACTATTCACTCAAATATTATTCATTCGGGTATACAGGACACTTTTCATGCTGGGATACTATTCACGGGGTACTATTCTCGAAGTACTATTTAGCGAAAAATTTATTTCTTTTATGTCCAAATTATTTTTGATACATGGATATTATTTTTGAATTTTACTCCACAAAGCAGTATCATGTTGACAATTTGGACATTATTAAATTTTGGATAAATTAAATTATAAATCTTTAAAATTTATCATTTGCTTTCATTTAATTGAATTCTTATATCATTGTCATCATCCTCATGCTTATATTGTGATGAAAGTCATATTTGGCTTACGTGCATAGATGGACTGTTGATTAGTATGATTATGACCAGAGATCATTCGGTATAATCATGACCCGTAATGTTACAAATGATGTGGTAAAAGTCCTCATTGGCCTGTAGTGCATTGAGGGACAGTGGTTGGTATGATTATGACCAGTGCTTATTCGGTATAATCATGACCATTGATGATTACATGAATATCATTGGCCCGCAGTGCAGGGATGATTCGATGATGTGGTTTAATTATTAAGCTGAGTCTCAGCGATAAAGTTGATAAAAACCTTTTTAAATCATAGAAGATAGTATATATTATGCTCTACTTGACTCTTCTAATAGATTATTTGTTCCACTGCAGTTAAACTTGTTGTCTATTATATTCTATCAGTTTAACATTGTTGAAAGCTAACGATAACTTATTCTGCATTATCTTAGTCATAATATTTTTTATTGGGCTAGTTGAGCTCACCCTTTTGCTTTCATTATTCTCTTCAGGAAATGAGAACATAGCCGGGACTAGTCGGGGAACGGAGTGATGGTTCGAGATGGTTGTTTTAGTAATCCTCACTATTTAGTGTGATAATAAATGTAATGAGGATTGAATTTGAGTTTTGATATTGTCTATGAGACAATATTCATGTAAAAACTCTCAGCTCTTGTTGTATAATTAAGTTTGTATTTGTATTCTGTACCATGTATTTGACGACCCAAGATGGGTGATGTATACCTATTTTGGGGGCGTCATAACCTTGACATAGTAAGGATCTTAAAGAAATTATAACATTGATCAGCAAGAAGAGCATAAGTTCGTTTTCCACAGCCAAGTAACAAGCCCAATTTGATTCCAGTCTTTAATCCTCGTAACAGACTAGACACAGGCCGATCTGAAGCAGAGCACTATCAACGCAAAAGAAACTTGGCTAATAACTCCTATGATATATAAACATAACAAAGGCTATGACAAACTCACATTTGGTTTATAATAAGCATTTTTAAACTTTCAAAGTAGCTTTGTGAACCATTGTTTCCTTGGATTGGATGTCATCGCCGGAGAACTCCAAACCAGATCCAAAACCACTAAGACCCTACAAACCATTCCCAGCCAAAATTCCATCCATCCTAACATACCGTAACTTCAAACAGAGAAGAGATGGTGGGCCGTAAGGAGGTAAGGGATGGGATATCAGGTGGACCAGATGCCATTGCAAGAGAACTCCAAACCAGATCCAAAACCACTAAGACCCTACAAACCATCTCCAACCAAAATTCCTAAGCACAATTATATAATTTTTTTGGCTCTAAGATGTAAATTTTGAAGATGGGTGGCGAAGAAGGAGAATTCAAGTTGGGGCTCTTTGATCGAATTTCAACGAGTCTTTGATAGTCTGAACGTTTTTGAAGCTTTTGATTTGATTGATTTTAATTAATGTAGGAGTTGTGACCATTTTACCATCCATTATATCAAACTTATTTAATCAATAAATAAAATACTATTTTTTTTATTACAACTCAGCTGACCAATGGCCCACCTAGATAGCCATGTCAGCAATTTTTGACGTGGCAGGCTCAATTTGTTGAAATTGAAAAAATTAATAGTTCAATCATCTAATTGACAAAATTGAAATGTGGATCACCGAAATGGAATATAGTTTATAATTTAAGGTAGTAAATCATATTTAAGCCTCTGTGTTATATCGTCAAACTATTATTTATTGTTGTATTTATAGATGTTATGTCCACCTAAATCCAATTACGAATTTAAGAATCACCTTATAACTGCAATTAATGATTGATCGATTACTTCCCAAATAAGATTTTTTTTATCCCACTAAACAAGGAAACACAATCTTACTTAAGGACACTCCCACTATTTGAGTAAGTTGTCAAAATAAATGTATAGGATCAACACCAGATCCGGACCATTAAATACATTAGGCTACACTTTGGCCATACCCAAATAATTACATCCCAACACTCCACTTGCCTAAAAAGTGAGTATAATTTCAATGTCTATATTCTTCTTTAAAATGTCATTTTTGCCCTCAAATTATTTTATATAAACATTTGATTAAATTCTTTTGGTTCATAATCCATTATTAAGAAAAATCACATCAAAATGTTTTGAATATTTCTCTCTCTAAGGTAAATACTATTTAACTTTATTTACTCAATTCATTTCAAAATTAAAAATATTATTGACTTTTTAAAGTGAAACTAAGACATTTTCAAATTTAAAATTGAATTGATTTCTTTTAATTTTAATTGATATAATGATGAAATTTCTAAATTATCGAACAAGTATTACTCATTGTATGATTTATTTTAAAATAATTTTAAATAAACCATCTCAATTTTGAGTTTGAAAACATCTTAAATTGACTTTCAAAAGTCAATAATAATCATATAATTTGGAATTGAGGTAATATTAGTTTCCATTTTTGTTTGTTAACATATTAAACAAAAAATTTGATTATTTTTATAAAGATAATCATGTATTCACCGATCACAAGTTATGGAGAGGAAATAGATGAAATTTGTTAACTTTGCTCATCTATGTAATGAAATTACCTATATTATTATTTAAACAAGTTCACCAACTCGCACGAACAACATAAATAATGATTTATTATGATAATTAACTAAATGTAAGATAAATATTTATTTAAATTTTTGAGAAGATAATAATAGTTATTAAATATATATTTAACTAATAAATTGTTGAATTATATATTATTAATTAATATTTTTACGTGTAATTAGAATTATCTTAATCTCTCTCTCTCTATATATATATATTGAGGGTAACAAAATAATTACATACTACTCATTATTTTTTATTAACTCCGTTACTAATAAAGTGAGAGTATGTTATATTTTTAAAATTACAGGAGGTCAAAAGTTTATTTTTAAATTACAAATGACTATAAATAATTCTCAGTAAACCATAGGTCATTATTTATAATTTACTAGCATTTAGCAGTAGAAAACAACATTCGCAATCGTGAGTGGTCGTGTTGCTCTTATTATTCTTGTTGTTGAGTGGAGAAAAGAAAAGAAAAAGCATTCAAAATCAAACCCCTCAAAACAGGGATCCGCACAGACCCAAACAAACAAGGGAAATGATATTTCCACGATAGTTTTTAATATTTTCACACGAAAAGTGTCGCAATAGATTCTATAGCGATAATTTTTATATCTATAATGACACTTTGCGTGTGGAAATATCAGAAACTATTATGGAAATATTATTTACCAACAAACAACTGTAACTACACTTTCCATTTTAGAGAGACAAAGAATCCCAGTCTCTCACTTTTTCATTCCCTTTTGATTCTAAAGCCGTTTTAGGTAGAGAAATAGAGAGAGATAGAATGTGTTTAGTGTGGGACAGTTCATTGACTGAGCCGTGCCGGCAAGCCGTTTCTCTATATATATCTGTTATGTGCGAATTTTATGTATTTATATCTCTGTAAGCGCGTGGAAGAGTCAAAAGCAACAAAGCAGATGGAATAGATTTGAAGATCTCAAATCCCTAATTCAGTAAGTTGACGTTATTGGGTTTGATCTGGTTCAAGTTTGAGGTACTGGGTATTTATTTTTATTTAGTTGTATGCTATTTTGGAGCTTTTGGGTGTTTTGTTTTGTGCTTCAACTACCCAAGAAGGATTGAATTTCTGGGTTTTAAGCAACACTTTGTGAGGTTGAATTTGATGGCGATGCATGAGAGAATTTAATATAGTTTGGTGGCTAAGTTTGAGTTTGTTCTTTGGATTTGGAATGACTATTTTTGATTATTTATTTTAATGGTTTTTGTAAAAAGAGGTGGTTTTGTTAAGTTTATAGTTTTGGTTGGTGATACTTATTTGTAATTTGTAAAGCAGGATTTTTGTTGGGTTTTTTGGTGATTAATAATGGGTTGTGCTTTTGGTAAGGCTTCATCTTTAGAAGATGGCCAAGAGAGCCCAAAGGGAAGACAAGTGAATAAGGGAGCATCAGTGGTGCCACGAGGAAATTCTGGGAAGAGAGAGGAGAGTTTTATAGTGAAAAATAGGAAGGAAAATGGTGATGTGAAGATTAGTTATGTTGATAAGAAAACTAATAGTTCAAGACGGGTGCGTGATGAACAGCTCGATAAAAAGACGGTGAAGACTGAATTTGTTGATAGTTATCCAGTTATAAGAAGTCTTCCTAAAGCAACCGAAGGGGAACAAGTTGCAGCAGGTTGGCCCTCTTGGCTTGCTGGAGTTGCCGGTGAATCTATCAAGGGATGGATACCACGACGAGCAGATACTTTTGAGAAACTTGATAAGGTATGATTTTTTGTTTTGTTATTTTATGGAGTACTTGCATTTTAGTTTGTTGATAGTTTTTAGACACTGTTATTACCTAGCTGTTCAATTAGCTAGAAAGTTATGGAACATAACATCATGGAAAAAATATTTCTATTATCATCTAGCTTTAGTTACCTGATAAAGCATTCAATGTCAATTAGTTTTGTTACATTAGTGGGTTAAATTAAACAAATATAAGGTGATGAATTAAACAAATATATGGCCTTCCTATGTGTGGGTCAATATTTTAAAAGTTGGCTGTATTTTCCTATCCACTGGAATCTATCTAGGATGCTTTCCCATACTAAGTATTCCAATTGATGAAACTTCGGTTATATTTCTAAAAAAAGCTGAATCCCATGATTTTTCAGGCTTCTGCTCATTAAAAGATCGACACAATTTCCATAAATTTGATGAGTCCCATTCATTGTGTTTAATAAATGCTTATTTTTCCATTAAGTTAATGACAATGGTGGTCAATGGCTTGAAGGGGCTTATAACTGCAAATTCTGAAGGCTAAAAATCTCAGTTCGATGTCAATTAAGGAAGGCAAACTATCATACGAAAGACAGAATAGTTTCAAAAAAAATATCTTTAGTCATTGAGTTGATATTAAAAGCTTTAACTTTGTCCTTAGTTTTCAGTGATTTAGGGCATTAATTGGACAGAGGTTTTTGAAATTTAGAGCTATAGTGTACTTTTTGAATTTGAAATTCATGTATGTAGATATTCTCATATGTTGGGATTTTATTCTTGCAGATTGGCCAAGGAACTTATAGTAGTGTATACAAGGCTCATGACCTAATTCAAAAGAAAGTTGTTGCTCTAAAAAGAGTGCGGTTTGATAGTATAGATCATGAGAGTGTCAAGTTTATGGCAAGGGAAATCCTTATTTTGCGTAGACTTAATCATCCAAATATAATTAAATTGGAAGGCTTGGTCACATCACGAACATCGTCCAGTTTGTACCTTGTTTTTGAGTATATGGAACACGATCTTACAGGACTTGCATCACTTCCAGGTGTCAAGTTCACGGAACCACAGGTATTTTTCATACAATTCTTCTATAGCTCGGCTGTTGTTCATATTGTTTGTTGGCCTTGATCTGCATTTAAAGCGATTATTGTAGAAGTGAATTGGTTATGGTATTATTTTTCTCAGTTTCTGTGCCAGTCAATTGACTAGCTGATGTTGGAGCAATACAAAAGCACCTCTATTATATATATCACTGTTTACTGTTTTACTTCTGAATCCTGATGTTGTAATATTGTTAGGTTAAATGTTACATGCAGCAACTCCTAAGTGGGCTTGAACATTGTCATAGTCATGGTGTTCTGCATCGTGACATAAAGGGTTCAAATCTTTTAATTGACAATAATGGCGTCTTGAAAATTGCTGACTTTGGCTTAGCAACCTTATTTGAGCATCAACAAAGTGTGCCATTAACAAGCCGGGTTGTGACTCTTTGGTATCGGCCACCAGAACTTTTACTTGGAGCCACCTATTATGGAGTTGGAGTGGATCTCTGGAGTAGTGGTTGCATTCTTGGAGAATTATATGTTGGCAAGCCTATCATGCCTGGAAGAACTGAGGTTTGTTTATATCTACTTTTTACCATTTTTGCAATCTAATTTACACCATGTGAGCATTCTTAAATTTTAAGGAAAAGTCACAAACTTCAGACTCCAGCTGGAGCATAAATAATACTCCCTCTGTCTCACAAAAAGACTACCGTTTGCAAAAAGATTGTTCCAAAAAAAGAGTCCCATTTCTTTCGGTGGTAGTATTAAATGACATAATGTGCCATTACTAGTAACCAAACAACACTTGACGGTAAGAGTGTAAACGAATCGAGTCGATTCGAGTATTGAGTTGCTCAGATTTGGTTTACAAAATTTATCGAGTATAAAATAAGGTTTGATTGAGGCTCATTTAGCTACCGAATCGAGCACGATTCCGAATCGAGCCCGAGCAGTTTGAACTTTTTCAACGAATATGATCCGAGTATAATTAGAAAATTACAATTTGAGAAGGTTCGAGTAATTTATCGAACTTTAAAATGTGCTCATATTTGACTCATTTATATTTCAAGTCGAGCTCGAATCGAACTTTTAGTCGAGCGAGTACGAATCTAGTCCAAACTATTTGCTCATTTTACGGCCTTACTTGACGGATATAGGGGTAAACATAGAACAAAAACATATCCTTAATCTTTGCAAATTTTGCAAATGAGACCACCCTTTTTGTGGAAATGAGGGAATAAAGAACAGAGATGCAATCTACTCGATTAAACTCAACAAAGCCTTTTATCCCAAACTAGTTGGGTTGGGATGAAAATGGACCCCATA
This sequence comes from Panax notoginseng, assembly GCA_016801055.1. NCBI lineage: Eukaryota > Viridiplantae > Streptophyta > Magnoliopsida > Apiales > Araliaceae > Panax > Panax notoginseng. Next base: position 143,965,079 of record CM029021.1, read on the forward strand.
TGTAAGACCTTATTCATCTCGCTTATGATAACTGATAAGACCTTACAGTGTTTAAGTGAACCAAGCTTCTTTTCCTATTGTCCTCTATTTTTTGAGCTACACTAAGTTTGTTATTTTTGCTACTTGAATATGGGTACACATGCATTCATGCCTACTTACGTTTTCAATCCACAGTAGTAGCATTTTAAATTATGAACTTATAATAACCAGAAGCTTTTTTTTTTCCCACCTTTGTAGGTTGAGCAATTGCATAAAATATTTAAACTTTGTGGCTCACCATCCGAGGATTATTGGATAAAATCAAAACTACATAAATCAACAGTGTTCAAGCCTATACAGCCTTATAGAAGACGTCTGGCAGAAATGTTTAAAGATTTTCCTGACGCTGCTGTGAGGCTTATGGAGACCTTACTTTCAATAGACCCTGCTCATAGAGGAACTGCAGCTTTTTCACTTGATAGCGAGGCAAGTACCTTTTTTTATTTCAGAAAAGAAAAAAATGACGTGGAAACTTGTTTTTTTCCTGGCCTCATTTTTTTTTGGGTCATAAACGATCACAATGAAGGTTATGTTGGTTAATCTTATTATTGCCAATATTTCTTGGTGTACATAATTGAAAGTAGCAACTCAATTATTGTAGATGATACATAATTATAATTTTTTTCACTGGTACTGATAAAGAACTCTCCTTGGAGGATCAATGATGAAGTACAATATAGTGACAAAATATCTTAAAACACTCCTAGACCACCACTATCTTAAGACAGGCTGTTCCTCAAGTCATTTCCTACATTTTAAACATTATGAATATAACCTTCTATTTGGAAGCCCTGATCAACCTTCCATAAGGATAACTTGTTTTATTGTTTCTGTTCTTACTCGAACACTTTGATGCTGAAGATACTTTAATCTTAAGGATTTCTATGTAAAGGGTACTATAATGCAGCAACATATTCACATGAATCTCGCATTATATATCAACTAGCGATAACCCGTGCCTGAAGGCACTGTATAGATTATAGATTATTGACTTGTGAAAATAAATTTCATACATATTAGTAATACTTTAAAACAGGTTATAATAATTATCATTAACTAAAATTAAATGAATATAGGTTAATTATGAATTTAAAGATGTCCCAACTAACTTTAAAAAATGAATATTAATATTATATGTTGAAAGGGGGTATTGGTTTAAGAAGAAATTATAAATGAAATAATTAAAATAAGAACATTTATGTCTTCAAATTCTTAATCCCAATGTCATTTAATAATAAAATATATACTCCCAATGTCACTTAAAAATAAACCAAATGATAATGATTTATTATTTTATAATTTTTAATAATTCTTATCAGTTTTGAGTTTAAAAATGTCTTACATTATGTCTAAAAAAGATAAATCAATTTCTAAGATTACTAATCCTAAAAGATAAAAAGGGTAAATACTCTATTGTATTTGTCACATTTTCATCATTTAGCCATTAAACTTTAAAAATATGCTAATTAGCCATTCTGTTAAATTAATTAGATGTTCGTTTATTTATTGTCTACTTAGCATTTCTATAAAAAATAATAAATTTTAACAAATGATATGAAAAAAAAATAGTAAGCCACGTGAGATATTAAGTTGAATCCTGTGAGATGAATTGATATACTTATATATATGTCACTTTTTTATCTTTTCTTTATCTCTTTATTGTCACTTTATCTTCTTCATCTTTCATCTTTCTAATGTATTAGTCTGCCAGATCTCTTCAACTTTCATCACCCGTGTTTTTTAAAGATTCATCGCGAACATCTCCTCCCTAGCCACTGTCTAAACTCCATAGCCAACGTCCGTAACTATAATCATATGACCCATTTCTACATATTTTTATAATTGTAGATCTGAAACTAAAAAATCATAACTTTTTTCCATAATACATATATATGTGTGTGTACATTCATCTATCTTTACCCATTTGAATTTCAAAGACTGTTGGATCTAAAGAAACAAGTTTTGGGAGTTGTGAATTCAAATTAAAACTCAAATTAACTTTTTCACCAAATTAATTATAAGGAAACTTGAGAAAGAAAATGAAGATTTGAATTTTGATGGTGGAAGGTGGTAAGATGAAGATCACTTGTAGTAGACCCATATGCAAGGAGATGGTGAAGAGAGAGAAACAATAGGTAAAGTGAGATGATAGATGTGAGTTTGAATTTTTGAGAGATAAATTCTTGACCGTCGGATGTTGAAGCCCCAAATGATTTTAGATCGTTAGATGTTGAAGTCTAAATTGATTTGAGGCCGTTGAATGTTGAAGCCTTGAGATTTGAACCGCTCTGTTTTATATTATAGATTTTTGATATATACTCTTGGAAACTCACCAAAGCATGGTACATGATTTTTTCTTCTTTTCTCTCCTTTCTAAAGTAAGTGTAGTTCTTAAAATAAATAAGTGAATGTTCTTATACGAAATGTCAAGTATGTCATAGGAAAGACTTTATAATAGGAATGTCTTACGCTTCCCAAAAAAAGAAAAAGAAATAAAAAATGAACATGCATAATGGGGGAAGAGTAATAATTCTAACTATGGATGCGAATATTATTGGATTTGTAAACAGAATCAAGTATGATCTTATTAGTATATCGAAAAATTGATGTACTCCCTTTATTCCGAATCATAATATTAGTATTGACTTTTTAAAGTCAATTGAGATATTCCCCATTTCAAAATTGATGTTCATTTAACTTTTGTACAATGAATCTTTAGTAGCAGATTTTTAGATAGTTTAGATATTCAGAATTGTATTGCCTAAAATTAAATGAATTCATATCATTTTTGAATTTGAAAATATCTCATATTGACTTCAAAAAGTCAAACTTGAAGTACTATATTTAGGAACAGAGGGAGTACTATTTAACGTATCCCTGCCAATTGGTTTCCTACTTATGTTAACACGTGGGAATATCCACATCTCCTTGTGTCGAATGAGACAATAAATGCATATAGTCAACTTCTTCATTCTCATGGCATCATAAATAAGAATTTGATATATCATAATATATGAACTATGAAATACGCATTTCAGGTCCATATAATGATAATCTGACAGCTTGAGGTACTATCTCACACACAATAGAATTAGCAGGTACAAATCACTAAGGTTAAAGTAATGGTTACTGGATTAGCTATTCCATCCCCCCAATTTATATGCGTCTCTAGCTAACTGGGCAGCCAGCCTGTGACTGCTGATACGTAGCTACAGAGGCCAGGTTAGTTAGTTCAGGCACATTGCAAAGCACCTCATAGATAATCTTTTGAGGTTTCATCTTGGATTTTCTGTTGAAGAGACCAAAATCTGGGATGGGGGAGATTACATGTTAGAGATTAATGTCTGTTGCAACTTTATTCTATTCCTTTTCTTTTAGCTTCTTCTTGAGTTTTTGGCCATTGCCATCAAATAAGAATACTTTGTCTTTCTAGCCTACTAAGGAATTTTCATGGTAGTATATAAGTTGCCCTCGCAGTTGGTTTTCATGTTGTTATAATTATTCTACTTAATTACATTCTTTGGTAAGTGAGATTTACGCAAGTGTTTGTACAGTGGCTAACCATCAGTTTCTTTTCTGGCAGTTCTTTACGATAAAACCACATGCTTGTTACCCCTCAAGTTTGCCTAAATATCCTCCCAGTAAAGAGATTGATGCAAAACTGCGGGATGAAGAAGCTAGAAGGTATTTACTCTAGAATTAATCATCGTTCACGTGACTTTGAATGACATATACCGATTATGTTTACTGCGAGTCAAAATGGCAGAGGTTACATATTCATATTGATGCCTTTGAATGACATATGCTGATTATGTTTACTGACCGAGTGACTTTGCTTCATACTTCTTTTAGATTTGGTTTGAGAAACTTCACTTTTTGCTTCATACTTTGTTTCTTAGTCACATGTATGTCTTGCCATCCAAGGTGGTGTTATAATGCTACATGTAATTATTTCTCTTAGGCAAGGAGCTGCAGGAGTCAAGGGTCAAACGGTTGACCGGGAAATAAGAGGATCAAAAGAATCTCGGGCTGTTCCAGCGCCTGATGCCAATGCTGAGTCAGTCACATCAATGCAGGTACATGAAACATATTTTGAAGTTCTATTTTGTTTCATGTCTTCAGCAGTTTGACAGGATGTGGTAGAAGTCGAAGGAGAATAAAGGTAATAAGTGAAAAGAACACGTGACGTCTAAAGATCAACTTAACTCCTGAGTCCTGAGATATAGAACCTTCAGTTCAAAAATGTTCACGTTAGAAGAAAGAGCTTACATCTACTTCGGCAGTAACTTACTGTGACTGCTGCTTGCTTGAGTTCCATATGAATGACTTTAATTCCCCACCAATCAGGTTATCAGCCCAAGTTTACGTCTGAGTTTAAAATTATCAATGGAACTTGCAGTGTTTATCCTTTTCAATCCATTCCTTCCTCCCACTACATATGAGAAGCAGGCCAATATATTCACTTAATTTTATTTTGTCTATGTATACCAGTATCCTGTCAATTAAATATTTCATTTTATCACAGAGAAGAGGACTTTCGAATCCAAAGACCCGGAGTGAGCTTTTCAACCCCCATAAGGATGAAGTTACTTCCGGTTTTCCTATTGATCCACCTAAACCAACACAAGCTCTAAAAGAAGTGATTAAAGATCAAATGGAACATCCTCCAAACAGAGCTTCTTATTCAGGACCATTGGTTCCAGGTGTTCGATGGACGAATGCTGGGAAGAAATATGATGATATTTCCATTGTTTCAGCCAGAACCAACTTGTCATCGCTATCTGGTTTAGTAGCATCTAGGACTTCATTGACTGAAGAATCCAGAGATAAGTTTGCTCCCTCACATCCAGAGGCAACAGATCAAGTGAGTAGGCTTTCAGGATCGTTTGACGAATTGGGAAACTCTGGGAAGCAGGATAGGAAGCATCAAACTCGGGGAATTACTAGTTCTCGGCATATGGATAATTTAAGTGCGAGTACTAATGAATCAGTTCTGGTGAGTTTCATGACAAAACTCAAACTTTATGGTTGCAAGTTATATTAACCATTTTTGGACCCTTTTGTTGAATGTGATTAAATCATGAATATATATTAAGTAATTACCATGTGAATACTTCTTAGTTGTCCTAATGAGTTTCTATGAAAAGGCTAAAATATATCTGGCTATCCAGAACTTTCCTAAGACAGATAATTAAACATCAACTAAAACATATTATTGAATTTAAGTTTTCCAAAATGTTGTGTTCCTCTAATAATTTCTCAATCCCTAGTTGAATAATTCTCTTTTAAAGTCATCTTTCTAAGAGAAAATTTACTTTAATACCATCAATGGTCAAGATCAACAACAAAAGCTTTTTTTCAAGAGTAATTTTGGTAATATCAAATCTTTACGGACACTATAATTCATTCATAATACCACCTTTTATACTCGCAATGTGTTTGTGTATGTGTGTATATATTGTGTAACCTTCACGCATTAGTTACTCTAATTATAGAGCATCATGATTATCGATCTCTAACATGTACATAGTGTCTGAAATGTTATCTTACATTTATTTTTTCGTTTCTCTTTTGATGGTCTTTAGATTGGTCATGGGCTCAAGGGAAACAAAATCCATTTCTCTGGTCCTTTGCTAGTTCCCTCAAACAATGTAGATCAGATGCTTAAAGATCATGATCGCCAGATTCAAGAAGCAGCTCGGCGAGCACGAATTGACAAGACAAAAGTCGGTAATGTTCGGCCTCAAGGAGTGCAAATAACTGATAATCGAATGTATGTCTCTAGTCGCGGAGCTAGGTAAGCCAAGTATGACTAAGGAGAGAGAGTGAGTAAGCTCTCCCCTGTAAAGTTCTAGTTTTTATATAGTTAGTATATTGCAAGTAGATCTGGTCTATCCAAATCTGGTAGAAGTTTACTTTGACACCGGAATCCAGAAAATAAATAAATATATGAGAGAAATTCAATAATTTGGAGTACAACCACTATGTTTTACTCATTGGAAATGTAGTTTAGAATAACATATTTGATTGCCTTGTCAATATATATACTTGTATATACATATTTGATGGTCTTTTGTTGTTCTTGTGCTGTTATGCTTGTCATCATTTATTAAATTATTAAGGGGCCGTTTGGAATTGTTGAATGGATTATTATTTTTGTCAATGTCAAAGGCTCTAAGCCAGGAAGCGAGAGCAGATCCTCTTTCCCCATTTTTCTTGTCTCCCACTTAAATTTTGACACCTGACCTTTTATTTAATTTTAGAGTTAATTGGTGTTAAGTAAGAGGTTAGGTGTCAAAATTTAAGTAGGGGATAGAAAATGAAGACAGAGGATCTGCTCTCGCCGGTAAGCCACCATCTTATTTAATGTGGAAGATCTTTTTTGTCTTTTCATTTTCATCAGTCTTTTACGTCTTAGACTCGGTTTTCAATGGCAGTCTTGGCTATTATAGCCATCAACAGGATTTATCATTCTATTCAAAAATTAGGGATGCATTGTTTCTTTTTTAATTCGTTCTAAAATTATAGATATATTTTTAATTTCAAATTATAAAGTTGCATGAAATTTTTAATATATCGGCATTAATATATTTTTGGCAAGATGTTAAAGATATATTTGAATATATAAGTTACATTAGACAGAGGTTGTTATTTTAAAGTATATTTTAATTTTGAAAAAAAATTCCAAAAATGGGAGTACAATTATAGGGCAGTTCAACTGTATTACGAGTAAGGGTTGGCATTTTTTAAGATTTCTCGTTTTTTGGGCTAATTGAACAGGCCGATTTGGGACAAAATGAAATTGATTTGGTATCGGTTACTTGTTACTCTATTCGTTCTTAAAATATTGTTGTTTTAGAAGAAAAAATTTGTTTCAAAAAGTTTGTCGTTTATAACTTTCGAGGAGAATAAATTATTTACTTTCTTATATTATCCCTATCTTCTCTCATTGTCCCAATAAATTTTCTTCCTTATATTAATAGTTTTCAACTTCCCATAAAGGGATAGTGATGGAATTTCAAAAAAATTTTACTTGGGAAATGATACTCTCTCCGTTCCTAAAAGATTGTCGTTTTAGAAGAAAAAATTTGTTCCAAAATATTTGTCGTTTACAACTTTCAAGGAGAATAAATTATTTACTTTTCTATATTATCCCTACTTTTTCTCATTATCCCAAGAAATTTTTCCTTGTATTAATAGTTTTCAACTTCCCATAAAGGGGCAGCGATGAAATTTTAAATAAATTTTACTTGATAAATGATGTTTTTTTAATTCGTGTGTAAAAATTTTAAACGACGATCTTTTAGGAACGGAGGTAGTATTTTCTTAACTCATGTGTCAAAATTTTAAACGATAATCTTTTAAGAACGGATTTATAATTTAATACCGGGTTCGGAAAGATACGAGTCCAGCTTTGATAGAAGATAATACCTCCAATAGAGAAGACGACCTGTTTTAGTTTAGACTGATAGTAAGTTTGTATAAAGTACACTTGGCATGTAATAATTATAAGATTTTTTGTATTGTAATTTTTAATAGATTGATTTAAAATTAAGTTTATATTGATAATAGTTGTAATTAAGTTTATAGATTAGTATTAATCAAACAGTGTAAGTATTAACTTAAAATTAACTTGTACAAGTTGCCAACTGCAGAAATATATCATCTCCAACAATTTACAAACTTATACAACTTTAAACATAGTAGTACAACTTTATTAATAATAATAATAATAATAGGTAAAATTCTAATCTCCATTGTTGAGGTTAGGACTTGAGCGATCAAAAGTAAAGGGAACAATCTCCTCTCCAGATGTTTAAATAATCCACCTACAGGCTACAATCAATCACCAAAAGAAAGAAAAAAGATTCAAAAATAAACTAATAATAAGAAACTTACTACAATTGCAAAACTTTTTATGTCAAACATAAGATTTGATAAAAAGTATAAAAAGTTTTACTTATTATATATCTCTCCAAAAAATTATCATTAATATTTATCTACACAATTAATAATTAAAAAATCAACGTAAACATTTACAATATATACCATTTTTCTAATAAAAAAAAGTGAGAAAAAAGAAAAATCTTCTAAACCATTAGCTTCACTTGCTCTAGAAACTTTTAGATAGAAGTACTTTTAGTAACGCTAATGATATATATTACGTATATTTACGTGAATAAGTATTAATAGTAATTTTTTAAGAGAAATGTATATAAGTGGGTATACATACTTTTATGGTGATGGGTCATTAAATTCAGATTGATACCCTTTCAGCAGATACCGCTTCGCAAAACGACACAGTTTTGATATACTTCCTCCGTTCCTAAAAGATTGTCGTTTTAGAAGAAAAAATTTGTTCTAAAATTTTTGTCGTTTACAACTTTTGAGGAGAATAAATTATTTACTTTCTTATATTATCCCAATCTTCTCTCATTGTCCAAAGAAATTCTCTTCCTTATATTAATAGTTTTTAACTTCCCATAAAGGGGTAATGATGGAATTTCAAATAAATTTATTTGGTAAATGATACTTTCTTAATCCATGTGCCAAAACCTTAAACGGCAATCTTTTAAGAACGGAGGTAGCAATAAATACCGGTTATCAAAACAACACAATTTTGATAATAGACTTAAATAAATAAATTTTTTCTAAAAAATTATATACAAGGATCCAGACCCCCGAGCTCGAGCCAGGCTGGTCGATCGGCTGCGCGTGTGGGTTCGAATCAAGTTTTGGCTAGGTCCTCTCCCTTCCATAAAAGTGGGGTGCCCCTTGGGGCCCAAACCCAAGAGCAATTTTCTTATACTCCCACCGTCCCTATTTAAATGACGTTTTAGAGCTTTTTATTTGTCCTTAATTAATTGATGTTTGTTCAAATCTAGGAGAATTAATGATAATTTTTTCAAAATTACCCCTCATTACTCTACTTATTTTTTTGGTACTTTAAACTCTTGTGCTATGATAAATTAATGATTTAAGGGTATTATAGACAATTGAGTACTATATTTAATACTTTTCAATCATTATCTTAATTCTTGTGTCCATCTCTAAAACATCATTTAACTAGGGACTGAGGGAGTATATAAACACATTAAAAGTTTAATTCCTAACCTATGTGAGATTTAGTTTTTTCCCCATATGTATTTATTATCATTTATCATTCCCAATTATGACCTTTGAGGGTTAATATCTCATTCATTATTCCATGAATTTGAGCTTCCAAATACTTAATTTAATCTACTCATGGAGTAGAACATATTAATATATGAAATCATTAAAAATAATTAATGACATTCACATTAATTTAAGCTCAAATTCTAACATTTAACACTTAAAATTAGTCTACATTTTACTCTGATGAGTATAGTAGTAACTATTTGTTGGGTTGTGATCAGTGGCGGAACCAGAACAAAATTTCAGGGGGGTCAAAATTTCAGGGCAGTTACCGGATGTCTGGAGTAGCGACGTGTAGGTTGTAGCGGCGAGGGAGCAGAGTTAAGGTCCTTGAAAAAAATGGAAAGTATCTCAATCGTAAATACGAATTTTGTTGCTCTCAAATATATCTCAAATAGGACTAACTACCATAATAATTATAATAACCTTACTTTATACATAAATAATATGTTATTACTTTATGTCAAATTTAATTTGAAAAAATTTAATTTTTTGTTGACAAAAGGGTTGGAGGAACAATTTTACACATCTAATATATCTTTGAGGGAGACTTGTGATAAAAAAAATTAGGGAACACTTTTACAAAAACATAACAAATAGGAGGGTCTTAGATCAACAAATTAAATATATTTGGGGTCTTAGATCACCTAATTCATACATTTCATTCTCTACCTCTGCAATATGTCATTCAATTATTATTTTATTTTGGGTTCGTCACATTTAATGTATTTTTTTGTAGTGATATTAATGAGGGAAATTGATGGGCATGGTGTTTATATAATCTATATAATTTATTTTCTTGTAATGTTTAATAAAATAGTTAATGATGACGACACATTAAAATCGAGTGCAAGACATGATTTACAAAAATAATCAATTGACATAATAAATCTGCTGATATTATAAGACATTTTTTTGTTAATTATGAGTGAAATAAAATGAGTATTCTAAAGTTAAAATTTTGAAATGATGAAATTAGATGAAATAATTTGACTATATTAGGATTTTTAACCGAAAATACATAAAGATTGAATTTTGCATAATTAATACATCTTGAAGGGAGGGTTTTGTAAAAATATAAGTTAAATGATGAGTTTTGCAGAAATGGTACAAACTAGAACGTACTTTTGTATTTTAGTCTCATTATGTCAGTCTCCCCCTTGTATATGTATCTAACAGGCGAAACTCTCTCTCTTTGGAAGGCGACCGGAGACGAGCAGACTTATGTCAGTCTCAGCTTCCCCTTGCATATGGATCTAAAAAGCGAAGCTCTCTCTCTTTGGCTGCAGACGAGGCGACCGGCGACGAACAGTGGCTCGATCTGGCCTCTGTGACTGGCGCTCGCTGGCTACCCCTATAAGACCCCGAATTTTATGAAATAAAAGTATTCAATTTTTCTTATAATTACTATTCAGTAAATGGTTAAATTGATAAAAGTTTAAAGTTATGGGTGAAATGTGAATTTTTTTTTAAAAATAAGCAAGTGGTTATAAAATAATAATTGTTGTCGGGGAATATTCGTACGACGGCGCAGCCATTTGTGGGCCCCATAACAGAATAACTGTCGGGTGAAGAAAACGACAAAATTAAGTTTTTATAAATAACGGCGTAGTTGTTATTGTTGGAATACCCGGTGGTTAAAATACAGCAATACGCGTTATTGCACAGTAGCACACGGTATTGCACAGTATTTTTAAAATTATTGATTCTTACGTAAGAAGGCACTACTGAATAATTGTCACAGTAATTAATGTTCAATATTTTATTTTATTGATTCAATAATTGCTGCGTTGAAATTTTATATTATTGTTGTTTCAATAATTGTTGCTGCACAGTATTTTCTATTATCATATTAATAATTCATATTATTTAAATAATATTATTAGATAGCATTATTGGCAATGTCTAGAAAGTTCTGTCTAAGGAGAGGTTTGGTCATCTAATTGCGCGCCAGTAAGGAGAAATTCTTATTGGAAAGCCCCCTCTTTCCTGGGAACGGCCTGGTTGTCATAAATGTGATTCTGTAATATTATTTGTGAATAATTAATTATTGATTCATATGATAAGGAAATATTTATTTTATGTGGATATAAATGAGGAAGATATTTTTGTGGTTAAAAATGAAGGAGTTAATGTTGAGGTTTTTATCAGTATTTTTGTCGGAATGAAGGTATTAAAAATTAGGGTTTTTGAGATATTTTGCAGGGGTTATAATTTTTAATCCGACCGTTGGATCGTGGTAATTTTTGGATATGTTATACATATATAAATTGAGTATATGCCCACAAATTTTGAACCGTTAAAAATGAACGTATGATTTATTATGAATTTTACAAGATGACTGGTTCAGAAATTATTGAATTTTCAGAGTTTATCATTTTGATAGAAAATTCTAGAATTGGTGGGCCCCACTTGTTGTTGGTGAAGAAATGTGCTGAATTATATTTCAAATGTGGTGGGTGAGAATAGTAGCAGGTAAAGCCATCAGGTTGCAGGTCAAACCTACTAAAATTTTCCTATAAATAGAGGGCTAAGTTAAAATTGAAAATCACACCAGAAATATAAGCTTTCTCTCTTTCTCTCTCTAGATTATTGAGTTTATTTTGTGAGTATTTAGATACTTGGTGAGTTTATATTCATCAGTGCAAGTTTTCTTCAGCGTCATATCCGATATCCAGTCAGAAGTGCTGCTCTTTTGAGGTAAGGGATAATAAGAGATTTTAAGGGTTGTTATATTTTCCAGTTTCGTAATTTTTCTGACCTTCAAAAATTTTAGAAAAATTTAAAATGATATTTTGATGAGTTTTCTTGATTGTGTCAAAAAATGATGATTTTTGGATGTATAGATTGAGAGTTATGAATTTTATGAGAAAATACTATTTTAAAAGTAACCGCTTATAATTTCTTGTGGTTAACTCCAAAATTGATGAAATTTTTATTGGGAGTACATGTATATGATAGGAGTATACTCTATGAATTTCAGAATTTTTGGACAAAAGTACAATTTTTGATAAATGTCTAAATATTCGGCTGTTTTGGCTATATGAAAAATAGTAAATGACTTTTAAAAATTCTGAGAAAAATATATGTTCACTATGGGACTATATTATGATAAATTCCAGAAAAAAAATATTTTTGGAACTGATTTGGTATTTTTCATGAAAATAGTCTAGTTATGAGTAAATGAATTAAATATGTTATGTGAAGTAAGAAAATTGAAAAATAGGATTTTATGACTTGAGAATCCTATATGAGGTATATGCAGATTTTTGATGAGGGTTTTGATTATTGGTGATAAAATCTTATGAGTTTGGTATTTTAGAATGATTAAATACATTATTTAGTAAAGTGTAAATAATTTAAATAAATTGTTTATAAGCTTAAGAAATATTATTCTTTCAATATCATTATACCGAAATACTGGTATAGATTTTATTGTGAAATTTCTACCTTTTTGTGTCGAGTTTACTATTTATGAGTTACTATTCACGAGTTACTATTCATGAGTTACTATTCACGAGTTACTATTCACGATAAAAATTGGTTTCTTTTTCTAACCAAATTATAGTTGAGTTATGAATATTACTCTTGAGATTAAAACTATGTATTGATTATATTGATTTTATTATCATATATAACATTTTTATAACCCTGATGTTGAAATTCTCTTTCACTAGAGTGTAAAGATGGGTAGATTATTGGTATGATCATGACTAGGGTTCTCTTTAGCCTGTAGTGCAAAGTTGAATTGTGACTGGTATGATCATGACCATTGAATTTATAAGTGAATATCTTTAACTTAAGTGCAAAGGTGAATTGATCAACATGGTTATAATTATTGTTTATATAAATTCTGAAATGATTATATATTTCTTTGAGATATTAATATCTTTGGCCTGTAGTGCAAAGATGAAATATTGATGAATATCTTTGGCCTGTAGTGCAAAGATGAATTGTTGATGAATATCTTTGGCCCGTAGTGCAAAGATGAAGTTATTAGTATGATTATGAACAGGAAATGTGATTCGGTGTAACCATGATCTTTGATGTTTCAGGTAAAGATAAGTGATGAAAATTATCATCGTCCTGGATGAGAAGAGAAATTTAGAACTACAGTTATGATTATGAGTTATTCATATGATTGTGGACCAGAATTGTTGATTGATGTTACAGGGATAAAACATTGTTGGTGGATTTTTAACATGGAGAAGATAATAGACTTTATAGTCTATTTGACTCTTCTAATGGATTGCTTGTTCCGCTGCAACTATGGTTGAAATTTTTATCATCTACCATATGTTCTAAATCTCTGATTTAATTCTGTTGAAGGCTATTGATAATTTAATTATCTTTAGTCATGATATTCTTTACTGAGCTAGTTGTGCTCACCCTTTTGCTTCACAATTCCTTTCAGGTAATAAGAGTGTAGCTGGGTCGAGCGGGGGTAACAAGGGAATAGAACGGTGGTCATCATTTAGTAGTTATATTTGGTGAAGAAAATAGGGTGAGGCGAACCCAACGTTGGAAGGGTGTTTTGTCACTATCATACAAGATGTCTAATGACATACAACCTCGTGTCATCATAAGACAGGGTTGTGCTCATCCACTTGCTGAGTATATCTATGGGCACTACCTATATAATCTTGGTGTTTGTTTGAAGTATAATTCTCAATTAGAGACAGTGGAGATAATGATAAGTCAAGAGAAGACTCACCATTGGGAAGAATATGATAGTAATCTTCTCGTTTTTCTTTGGGGTCTATTGGGTCAACCAAGGATAATTCTGTGGCCATATGATATCTATCATAACCTAGATGCGTGGCTTCCCATGTACGAAGGTTTCCTTGAGCACTTCCCAAAGATTTTAATTTCTAAAACAGTTTTTGACTATACCTTTATGTAATGTGTTATTGTGAGGTGATGTCCACGGTTGGAACATGAGTCACATTTGGTATATATTTGTATCCAAACTCACAGCATATGTGTTGTTGTATTTTGCACGACAATTGTTGTAATAAAGTTGTAGTTATTTTCTGTACCATGTATTTGACGACTCAGAATAGGTTGGATGGAATGAACCTATTTTGGGGTTGTCACAGCCCCCTCCCGCCCCCGCGCCCACCCCTAATTCCGCCTGGGCCGCCGATCTACCGGGGTCATATGCCCCCCGCCCCCTAGTTCCGCCTCTGGTTGTGATGGCAGGATTATCATGCAAACGGGAGTTGTGTTTGACCCAAAGCGTGTAAAGAGTAGTTGCAATGATTAGTTGAAGGATTTGCTTACAGATGCATTTTATGGGATTATGGGATTGAGGAAGATCCAATTTATCATGACAGTCCAATTTGTAGGCACATGAGTCCAACCCCCATAGGTGAGAGTGATACGGAGAATAGTCCTAGATAACCCACACTAAAAAAATTGATGTTCATGACATTGGGTTTGGCCGGAGCATATACAACATCTGAGATCAACATAATGGTTGTAATGTGCTATGCCATGATGAAAGAATATATGGGAACATGCCATTTATGTCATAGCAGAGAGTGCCACCTGACATGAGCTTTTTTTGATCGAGTAGAGTTCTAAACCATTGAGGCGGAGATATTGATGTTGGGGTTAGAATCCCAGTGGATAGAGTCCTCGCAATTAAGATTAAAACTAGTGTCGAGGTTAAAAGCAACCCGAAATTGTATCATGGCAACACGATGGATTTGTGAGAGATTCTAGCCGTTTGCAGAAAGAATGTAACTAACTTTATCGTTGGGTCCAAGTCGAGAGAGCATCATAACGGAGCGTTAGGGGAGGTAGCAATAGCTGCACCATTATGCCTGGGGTTTTGCCCCATTTTCAATCCGATATCGGATGTAATGTTTAGCAAGGGAACACATCTTCAATACTTTAATAAAAGAGAACTGATATTTTTAAAAGTAAATTTGATAATTTTATAAGTTTTTTTTTCATATGAATAATAAGTGGGTTATGACTTATGTTAGAAATTTTTTTATAAAATTATCAAATTTACTTATAAAAATAACAATTCTCTAATAAAATTATTATTATATCTTTAAAATAA
Organism: Panax notoginseng; assembly: GCA_016801055.1. NCBI lineage: Eukaryota > Viridiplantae > Streptophyta > Magnoliopsida > Apiales > Araliaceae > Panax > Panax notoginseng. Next base: position 143,980,368 of record CM029021.1, read on the forward strand.
ATATGGCCCAAAAGTCAACACTTACGTCATGGAGACTATAAGGAAGGAAGGGTTAATAATTTAATATTATTCAACTGCTACCTCGAAACAGCATCATAATTAATGATGTTAAGCATCGATTTTTATTTTAGATGAATCTATTTTTGTCTTTATATAAAATTTGTTTTCTCTTCTGTTTTTTAGTGAGGTTTAAGTTTAATTGGTTCGAATTTATATTGAGACAATTTAATGACTCAATTAGCGTCATGTCAGTGTCTCAATACACCTTATTTTATTTTTATAACTAAATTAATTTCTGAAATTAGAAAGACACATATGAAACCTCCTAATTTACCAATTATCCTGGCTAGGTCTGCTCGTCTAAGCTCCAATGGTTCCCCAAATTTTCTCTCACCTCTTTTCTATAATTGTTGTCTTCCTCTTCCAGCTCCAACTAATCTCACCCTTCGACTTCACCTTTAATGGCTTCAACTCTTCCTCTCTCCTCATTTATGGCAACGCCACAATTCGATCATCAATTCTCACCCTTACAGTTACAGATGACACCAGTTTCTCTGTAGGCCGAGCTCTTTACAAAAACCCAGTAATCACTAAACCTCTAAACTCATCTCTCCTTCTCCCCTTCTCTACTTCTTTCATTTTCTCCATCTCCTCTTATCCCAATCGCCTCCCAGGCCATGGCTTCGCCTTCATTTTTGCACCCAGTACCGGAATCTATGGCACCAGCTCGGCTCAGCACTTGGGTCTCCTCAATTTCACAAATGATGGTAACCCAAATAATCATGTTTTTGCAATTGAGTTTGATTTGTTTAAGAATCAAGAATTTAATGATATTAGTGACAATCATGTTGGTTTAAATGTGAATTCTCTCTCTTCTTTGATAGCCCGTGAGGCTGGGTACTGGGTTGAAGATGATGATGAGGCTGAGTTTCGAAAAGTTAAGTTGAATAATGGGGACAATTATCAAGTTTGGATTGACTATTTGGATTCACAAATCAATGTTACAATGGCTCGGGCAGGTACGAGAAGGCCTAATAGGCCATTGATTAATGCTTCTGTTGATCTTCATAGTGTTTTCTTTGGTGAAATGTATGTTGGGTTTTGTGCTGCCACAGGGCGGGCAATTGGTAGAAAGCCATAGAATTTTGTCATGGGGTTTTAGTAATTCGAATTTTTCGGTTGGGGATGGTTTGATTACAAAGAATTTGCCTACATTTGTGAGTTCAAAGGGTTCAAGGTTTCGTTCAAAATGGTTCATTGCAGGAATTAGTGTTGGTGGGGTGTGCGGAATGGGGTGTGGAATTATGATATACATAGTTTTCGTTCAGCGGAAGAGAAGGCAAAAAGGGGTAGAAGGGGAAATGGAAGATTGGGAATTGGAGTATTGGCCCCATCGAATGCATTATCAAGAGATTTATGATGCTACAAATGGGTTTTCTGAGGGAAATGTAATTGGGTGTGGTGGGAATGGGAAGGTCTATAGAGGGGTACTGAGAGGAGGAGTTGAAGTAGCGGTTAAGCGTATTTCACATGGAAGTGAGCATGGAATGAAAGAGTTTTTGGCTGAGGTGTCAAGTTTAGGCAGGTTAAAGCATAAGAACTTGGTAGGATTTAGAGGTTGGTGCAAGGGAGACAAAAGTAGTTTGTCTCTGATATATGATTATATGGAGAATGGAAGTTTGGATAGGAGGCTTTTTGAGTGTGAAGAGAGAATGGTTTTAAATTGGGAGGAGAGGGTTAAGGTCTTAAAAGATGTGGCTTGTGGTGTCTTCCACTTGCATGATGGATGGGAAAATAGGGTCTTACATAGAGATATTAAAGCAAGCAATGTGTTACTGGACAAGAATATGACTGCAAAATTAGGGGATTTTGGATTAGCTAAGATGCAGCCTAATGGTGATCTGGCTAGCACAACCAGATTGTTTGGAACCGTGGGGTACATGTCACCAGAAGTTGTAAGAACAGGACGTGCCTCAGCTCAAACTGATGTTTTCAGTTTTGGGGTACTGGTTCTAGAGGTTGTGTGTGGCAGAAGAGCCATTGAAGAAGGGAAACCGGGGTTAACTGATTGGGTATGCGGGCTAATGGAGAGACGAAGACTGAGTAGTGCTCTGGATGAGAGTTTAAAGGACAAGGGAGGTTATACTGAAGAGGAAGTTGAGAAAATTCTTCATTTGGGATTGTTATGTGTAAATCCTGACCCAAATTGTCGGCCTATGATGAGGCATAACTTGAAGATGTTGGAGGGAACAAGTGAAGGGAACCAGCATAAGGGGGAGGTTGCGGAATTGAATTTTCTTAACGGGGTGAACTCAGCTGCCACGTGGTCTAATTACCGTTGGAGTAATGCTGGAGTAGGATTTCCTACATATCATGATATTCTAGAGAGTTTTTCTTCCTTATCTCTAGGGGAGTCAGATATCCTTAGAGATGGCAGATAGAAATGAGCAAGTGGTAAAATTCTTGGGAACTGCATGTTTTCTCCTTAGCCAACCTTTTGATTTGTTCTTTGTACATCCATTTATTCATTTATTTATATTAAATCAGATGCCTTAAAGATAATGCTTGTATGCTATTGAAGAAAAACAATATAGTTCTACTTATCAAAAAAAATAAAATAATGAAAAATTATATCAAGTTTTATATCCTCTGCAGCCCACATCTTTTAAACGACAATTTTGTATACTGATATTGGTATAAACAATGTAAAATTGGTTAGGAATAGAGCTGTAGCTTGAGGTGTATTAGATATTGCAGCAGCCACAACTGCAGCAATTCATGCCACAGTAGCTGCAGCTAGTCAAGTGTTGCCTGAAATTCAGCCAACTTCAGAAATGGCTTGTGCACGCAGCATTAAGCTCCAGTGCAGCTTTCTCACACATGATCAAAGCTTACAGTTGATCTCATGTCCGATTTGTTGCTTGATGGTTGTAGTTAGTTAGAGTCAACTACATTCTGTTATTAGTTATAAGTTGAGTAGTGAATGATGAAAGCAAGAACCTGATTGGTTGATTCCAGTAGTTAGCTTAAGGTCTTGTGTATTAAATAGATGTCTCTCTATAGTAAGAGCTCATTTAATTGAATGAGAGTCTCGGTAGAAGTGCTTCCCCATATTTTTTCTGTTCATACTTCTCTAAACTTGATAAGGGGAATGAGTTGGGAGTTTCAACAAGGTAAAGAAATATATATTGATTTCAGCGATATTTTATGATTTGAAACAAGTTGTGCTTTCTCATTCAACTGCTTTTATTTTTGTACGTTGCTAATTAATATAAAGCCTGCAATTGTAATGTGCAATGGAGTTGGCCTTTTATTGACACAACGGCAAAAACTACAGCTGCTTTAGCTGAATATTTTTGGCATCTAATCTGGTAGTCAAACAAGTTTCTTCATAGGTCTACTGAATTATTCTTTTGGGCTGCACTTTTAGGTCTCTAACCCCTTCGTATGATATTATTTTTTTCAGGAATATAGAGTTATTTATTGAAAGCTTACCCACCAATGCGTCACTGCCGATCAAATATAACCAAGTAGTGTCCCTAACCCAACTCGGTGCAGAGACTCGAGTCATTGATTTTTATGGAGATTGGGACAAACTCCGTACAGAGGATTAGGAGAGAGCGTATTGTGAGTCAACCTAACTCAGTTGAACGATTTTCAAAAATCAAAACAATTTGAGGTCCGGGTTATCGTCATCGTGTTTGTTGAGTTGACAGCAAGTAAATCGTTGTTTAGTAGATAAAAAATTAGAAAAGGACTTCATCAAAAACTTTATATTTAGGTAGGGGCGAAGAGGAAGAGAAGAGGGCGGCGGGCAGCGATGGTTGCTGTCTAGCCTCCATGATAGATTGATAGCCATATAGCTTAGCATCGCAAAACCCAGATTCCAAACATATCATTGAAGCTAAGAAATTTAGTTCTTTTTGTTGTATTTACATATATGTGTGTGTATCTGATTTGCTCATTTCTTATTTATGCTAGATTCAAACCGAATTATTCTTTCTGTGTATACATACGATTCTGGGGAAGGGAAAAGATGGATAGAAGTTAAATAAGATTTTATGGAAAGTGTTAAATCTATAACAGAAGATGTTATTTCTACACAAAAATGTCGCTATAGATTCTATAGCGATGATTTTCACTGTCGCTATATATCTACATCGATATTTTTGTTATGGAAATAACAAAAAGTGTTGTGCATTTAACAATTCACGAATATTTGCCACGACATATTTTAACGGTCAAATATTAGTTATCTCACGGAAGTTAATTTTTGTTAGGAAATTAACTTTTGTACTCGATTTTTTAAAACAAAAAATAAGACTTGAAACTCAAGGGTATAAATATGCTTGTTAGATTACAAATTGTCAAATTCCATTCAGCTTATCTTGTCTAACCAAAATTTTTGAATGTTTCTGATTTAACATGAGCAAGTTTAATACGATCACAACTCAAGTATCTATTAACCTGTCATTAAGGAGGCCTCATTGATGGTCATGTTTATTGCTGCACGTAATACTTAATTTAGGACGAGATTTTTGTTCTTCCTTTATCAAAATTTTAATTATTTTTTCTAGTCAACAATATTGTTATGAGCTATCAACTTATTCTAGTCTCCTACATTTAAGCTCAAAATAGGCATTTGGGTTGAGACTGTAGCCAACTTTTCTATTTCCTTCACTATTTTTTCTCGGAGCAAACCCCCCATTGTAGGCAAACTTTTCTTGGCCCCGATGTCAGTTTTGTGATGGGGCACTAGTTTTGAAGTCATTCATATGTTTCATAGAGCAAAAAGAGAGGGAAAGTAAATAACAAGTGTAACGGAAAGTTAAACCTCGATTAGGAGGCAGAAATAGGGTTGTCAATAGGTTATATTAGAGCAAATCATGCTATGATCAAATTTATCATATAATGAAACATTAATTTGTCTCATAATCTTTCTAAAACATTTTATATTCATTCTCCAATTTTTTAGCGAGACATACTTTGACAAAATAATTTTTTAGTATTGCAAGTAAAATATTAATCTTTAATGCTATATTTTTAATTTTTTTGGTCAAGGTAATAGTAGTATAGTTACTAATACTAGTATAGTAAGTTTTTAATGCACAATTAAAAAAAAATGACGTGAGATTAATATCCTCCACATCTTTATCATCATTTAGAATTATCTCTTTATCAACTTTATTATCGAAGTCAAAATTCATCAACCTTGATTCCCTTGAAGTTGAACCACCACCACATCAAGAGTACGTCATGCGATTATCACTAGTATTAGCACGAGCTTTCTTTGAAAGATTGCGATCCTCAAGCGTGTTGGATGCGCCGATTGCTCGATCCACATCATTCATGTAAGATCCTCCTCGGGATGAACAATATCGGCCTCATTATCGATCAATTCATTACCTCATTCAAAATCATCAATGGCTAATGGATCAAAATTATTTTCAAGTTTACGCCTCTTTTGGAATCTTGAGTCGATTATTCGATTGTATTGGACATTCACCAAGTCACTCAATCGTTTGTGTTCCAATCTATTCCTCTTCTTCGTATGAATCTAAAATAAATATAACAAAACATAATAATATTAATGATAAAATTTTAATTATATAAAAAATAGTTAGTATAAGTAGTGAATGACTTGTTACTTTTAAAATTTGAACTAACAATAGAAAGTACTTACAAACTCAAATTTACTCCAATTGCACTCGCAACCGGAAGAAGAAGAACAGAGGCCTAGAATTCTTTTTGCAAACGAGGATAACTTAATAGCCCGCGCTCCAAAAGCATTACACCAATCAACTAGCAAACATTTAAAAGAAATATAAATATTTTTAAAGGGAGGAAAGGAAGAATGTATATAAATTATAATCATAATTTAGCTTTTATATCTTTATATATATTTTAATATACTTACGAGGATTCTTTATTTTTCATTGCCTAATCACCATTTCTCTTGCAAAAGTATCTCGAGAAACATCATAGTTGTCGGCTAGATTGCTTATCTTGTCTAGTAAATCTAGCTCGGGCACCATCTTTGCAAGAACATCATTGAAGTCATCTCGTAAAGCATTAACACACAACTGACGTTCCTCTTTGATATCAAAGTACTTGCCCAGATTGAGAAACAACCTAGCCCCATATAATTTTTGCACCATTTGATTTTCCCATTGCCGCTCAACAATTTCAATCACCTTCTTATACATTCTTTGTTTGTTATCAAATGCATATTTGATTTTTTTTTTGCGCATTCCATCGCAACAATAACTTCTGGCATAACAGGTTTCTCATCACCATCAACAATCCTTAAGACTATAAGAAGTGGTTGTAACGCCCTAATGCAATCCTCAATAGTATGCTAAAATGTTGTTGAAATAACAGTATTACATACTTTCTTCCCCGCTTCAGTAGTCGACAACTTTGATTTTGACCAATCCTCGCTTATGAACAAATGCCTCGTTGCATCTTTATTCTTATACAAACTCTGCAAGGTGAGGAAAACTGTAGCAAATCTAGTAACGGCGGGTCTCATAAGATCCCTTCCATTTGTTTTCTCCCTCATCGCACTTAGAAGACGACCATGTCTATAAATGAATGTTGTGATTCTTTTTGCATTTGTGATTATGGGCTGAAATTGCTTCAACTTGCTTATATCCTCTAACATAAGGTCAAGGCAGTGAGCGGCACAAGGTATCCAAAATAATGTAGGTCTCCTCTCCATTAGTATATGCCCCGTTGCCTTGTGATTAGAGGTATTGTCCGTGACCACCTGAACAACGTACTCGGGACCAATTTCCTCGATCTTGCTATCAAATAAATTTCTCAACATTGTGGCATCTTGAGACTGACTGGAGGCATCAACAGAACCCATGAAATAAGTCCCCTCCGGACTATTAACAAGGAAATTCAACAAGTGTCTTCCCTTCTTATCTGTCCAACCATCTGACATGAGTGAGCAGTTGTATTTCTTCCAAGCAACTTCATGTTTCTTTTTTAATTCATCGATTTTCTTTTTTTTCCTTCTCAAGTAAAGGAACCCTCAACCCGTGATACGTTGGAGGCTTGAAACCCGACCAATTTTGCCATATAGGCTTGACCATAACTTCAAATCTCCTTGAATTTGCAGCATTGAATGGTATGCCACATTCGTAAAAAAAGTTGGCAACGTGCATTTGGACTCTCTTTTTTCTTCGGTGTCCTCATACGACTTACAATACTCGTTTGGCTCAAACACTTTTTACGCCTCTCCTCTACAGCTTTTTCGGGAATCTTCCTTAGAAGTGCTTCAATCGTCTTAACTTTTAGTTGTGGCTTTCGAAATTGAAATACAACATTCTTCCTTTTAGAAGCCGTCCCAGAACTTGGGATAATGTTAGAAGAAGTATTGGAAGCCATGGTTGAACGAGTAGATGATTGTTCTTCTTGCACTTCTACTACATCATCATCATCATCATCATCATCATCTAGCTCAAGTGGCTTGTTCCTCTTTCTACTATTCAAAGCCGCTTGCATCTCCCTCATAATTTCTGTTGTTGTTTTCGGGCACTTTCGCTACATCTCCGGCCAAAATTTCCTGCTAAATGTTGTTTCAACCTTTTTATTCCCGAACGACATTACTTTCCACAAAGGATACATTGCATTATATACTTCCGACCAATACCCATATTTCCAACTCGGGTCATTTGATTTGACCTTTCTTTTCGGGTCCTTAGTTATATTATAACCATCGACTTCCGAACTTTTTATAATTTTATTTTCTAGTTTCTACATAATACAATCAAACAAATAATATAAGAGACGATTGCCATATTTTTATTTGTAGTTTAATAAATAGTACCTATAACAGTTTACTTAGCAGTTAGCACCATATAATATGTCAAAATAACAGTCAACAGATTAGACAATTTACTTAGCACCATATAATAGATTACTAATACTAATAACACTATAACAGTCAACAAATCATATAAAATTATCAGAATATTGACAAATAATCAAAACAACAGATAAATAAATTAATGTAATCATTAACTAGATCAGAGTAAATAAGTTAATGTATAAAATAAATGTACACATTAATTTAATCATTAACTATATCAACTAGAAACATATATCAGTAAATAAATTAATGTATCACTTGGACACTTGGCTGGGTCATAGTACATATAACATGTATCACTATATTAGTATATGCAGGAGTAGGACACGATAATTTACGTATAATAGATTAGTAACAAGTTAACACTCAAGTAAAAAATTAAATAGAGAGGGGAAAACAAATATATGCATGTCATACTGATACATAGAAAATTAAAAACATAGAAGGCTTTGTGAAGGAAAACAGAGTGGGTAAGGAAAAGAAAGAAGAAGTCGAGCAGATGAATAAACAAAATAATAAAAAAAAGTAAAAAAAGAAAAAAAATCTGTGTCGTCGAGTCGAGCAGATGAGTGAAGACGGAAGAGTTGAAGCAGCGATCGAGTCGAGCAGATGCACTAATGAAGTCAAGTCTCGGGATGAAGGTCAAAGGTCGCGATGAAGTATGTGTCGTCGAGTCGAGCAGACGGGAGTGAATCGAAGTCTCACCAAATCGAGCGATAAAGGTTTCTTTCTCCTTTTTTCTTTTTTTTTATTCGATGGGTCATGGGTCCATGGATAAATGGGTCGAAACTAAGAAGATGGGCAGATGATTTAAGTTGGGTCAGAGCTGCTAAGGCTTGCACCTTGGGTGAGTGTCGCCTTGCCTTCTCCGGACGCCTGAGGCCTTGACAACTATGGCCTTATCAATCTGCATAAATATGGGTGTCTTCCTCATGGATCCTTTCTCAGCCTAAAGTGCCTGAATTCTTGTAGACAACATCTTCTTCGTATCCCCTAAATCTCCCTTGGCATGGTCATATAATCTGCACAAATTGAAGCCAAGTTCAATTAGAAGAGAAGCCCAATCGTTGAACTACACACAAAATCACCACATTGGTTGAACGTGTTCCTTCAAAATCCATAAAGATATTTGCATGCAAGCTCAGTCAACTTCTTTGTAAACCTCCCACTAACTAACAGATATGTAAAATAAAATTTATACAAGCTCTGAAACTCTCTGCCTTAAAATTGTCTTTTCAAGTTCTTCAAAAAGTATATATCATCATATGTAATCAACGCTCCCCAATCTCAGAAACGACAAATCCATTCTCGAATAAACAAGAAACAAAGTTACTCCTACAATAATTATAAAATTCATTACTTCAAGCCAAAAAAAGGAAATTAATTTCATCAGTTTCTCAACATAAATGTATTAATGTAGACAAATATGCACAAACACATACCTATATAGTTCTGAGGAAATACAGTTCAAATTAAAATTACAATAGCGCTAGCAAGTTCTTTAAATCAGTTTGCACACACATAAGTATATAGTTTAAACTTAGCTAATTGGATGAGAAGCATGGCTTTAATGTTTAATTGACCAAGAGTTATTTTTTAGAAGTGCACTAGAAAGATCAATTATATGATAGGTGTAAAAGATATATGTTTTTAACTTAAATCAGGAAACCAAAGCTTGAATGAACACAGCAAATGGGAATAATCAACTTCCATTGTTAAACTTAGCAAGTGGAACTTAACAAGCTACAACTAAGAATGGTAGAAATAGCAGGACAAGAACTACGCTAGGAATGGAATAAAATGAAATGAGATGAGCAATAACTAGAACAAAATTGAAGTTAAAACAACAATAAAGATATGCCCCGAGTACCAAAATGAAAGCAAGAATTGAATATATTGTTCTGCGGTGTTTCTATGCTTATCCCCTGGTATTTTTAGCTGTTAATTTGTGTGCGGACTAAGCAAGTGAGAGGTATACAATAAACATTTGTCATACAAATAATGGGAGAAGCCGAAAATATTCCTAGTCTGACCTTACTGGCTTGGCAATGGTTCAAAACAATGTTGTTGAGCTCTTCCCCCTTACAATCCCACCACTCCCAAAACATCTTTTTCCTCGAGGATCATTTCAGGATTTTCTGCCTATCTTCGGAGTATAGACTTGCAAACAATCACTTTTTAAATTACAACCAGACCATGCACTACCGTTGATGCACTCCACCTCAGAACCCACCTTATCAACCAATTTTCTAGCACGGTTGCCAAGTAATTCCCTATACCCACACCATAATACCCTTTATCTTGTGACTCTTCAGCGTGCTTTGTGATGAAATTACTCAGAGCCGAACTGAAACTATTTCTTTCATCTTTCATCATTCAAACCTAATGGATAGCAACTTTAGGAAGGTCCTGCTGCTGCAAGTCAGTAATCATTACATGTCTATATCCGTGATTCTTTTTATAACATGATCATCCCTACAGCTTTATTCTGAGGTGTTTGGCCGGAAGGTCCGGTTTATTTGAAATAGTTTGTGGAGTCTTGGACTTAGTTCCTGTTCCTCGGATTGGTCGAATACATCCCAAAGTAGAAGAAATGGCAGATCATCTTCGGGATATTCTGAGGTGTTTGGCCGGAAATAAACCGAAGCAATGGGATCTGGCACTTCCTCAAGCAGAATTTGCTTATAACCACTCGAAAAATCGAACCACCAACATTAGTCCATTTGAAATAGTTTGTGGTCAGAACCCTTGTTCCTCTTCTGATTTATGAACAATCGTTCCTTCCTCAAGGTTTCAAATATAGTTCGGAGGTGCTCATGATGTAATTCTGATGTCTTGCTGCATATAAGGATGTCGTCAAAGTAAACAACCACAAATTTACCCATGTAAGGTCGTAACACCTGATGCATAAATCTCATGAAGGTGCTAGGCGCATTGGAAAGTCCAAAGGACATAACCAACCACTCATATAAGCCTTGTTGTTTTATTAAAGTCTATCTTCCATTCATCTCCAGGTCATACCCGAACTTGATGGTATCCACTCTTCAGGTCAAATTTTGAAAAGAATTTTGCCTCAGACAGTTGATCTAACATATCATCCAGACGAGGTATCGGAAAACGATACTTCACTGTGATTTTATTAATGGCTCTACTTTAGATGCACATTCTCCATGAGCCGTCCTTCTTCAAAACTAATAGAGCTGGTACTGCACAATAGCTCATACTTTCCCGAATGTACCCCTTCTCCATTAAGTCCATCACCTACTTTTGTAGTTCTTCGGACTCCTTGGGGCTGAGTCTATAGGCTGGTCTATTCGGTAGACTTGATCCTGGGATAAGATCTATTTCATGTTAAATATCCCTTAATGGTGGTAATCCCGATAGAAGTTCTTCGGGCATTAAGTCAGCAAACTCTGTTAGCAACTTCTGTACATCAGCTGACATTTATGCGGTCCTACTTGCCGAACTGGCTTCACAAGGAAGTTATGCATTCATAACTCCTTCATGCTTTACTTCTGTTAGGAACCTTGTCATGGACAATAGGTTCAGATTCCCGACTGCTCGAGCCGAACTGTCTTCCTCTCGCCGAGGTGCTAGCACAACCTTCTTCCCTTTAATGCTGAGGAGTAAGTATTCTTCCGACCATCATGTATGATGCTTTGGTCATATTGCTATAGTCTGCCCAATAGTATATGGCAAACATCCATTTTCACTACATTGCACCAAGCGTTATCGAATTATTTCTTTCTGATGAAAAAAGATACGAGACACCTTCTGTCAACGGTTACTTCACTGCCTTTATTCAACCAAGACAACTTATATGAATTTGGATGTCGATCCGTTTTTAAATTTAACTTCCAAACAGCCTCTTCGGACACCACATTTTCGCAGATGCGACTATCAATAATTACTTTGCAGACCTTCTCCGCCATTGTATAAGTAGTGTGGAAGATATTGGTACTCAACCAATCCTCTTCGGATTCGTCTTTCAGAGTTAACAGACTTTTGCAAACGACTAGGGTCTCCTGCCCGTCTCCATACAATATGTCTTCGTTTTCATTCTCATTATATATAGGCCCTCCGGACTCCTTTGCTTTATCAATCATGCCTTCTTCAATAAAAAGGTTCTTACCCTTTTGGTTAACAGGCTTTCGGCACTCTGTTGCCTTGTGACCTGGTTCTCCACTTCTGAAGCACTTGATGCTGGGGTTAAAGTTACCCTGAGGTTGTGGTGTAGTACGAAACTGTGGGGATGGGTTTGGCTTGTTGAGGGGATTGCTCCTTGGCATCAGTCTGCTGTTCTGGTGATGCTCTGCCTCCCGAGCTCGCTGATATGCTTCAGAAACAACCCAAAGTGAATGGAGACTAAGGGCGTTATGCAACAATTGCTTTAATCCTCTTAGGTACCGTGCCACCATTTATTCTTCAGTTTTTGATAGATCATTCCTTACGATCAATTGGTAAAATTCTTCAGTATAATCATCCACAGATCGACCACCTTGTCTTAACAGATGTAATCTCTTAAATAGAGATTGAGTATATCCAAAAGGAAGAAAGTGACTCTGCATCTTCTTCTTCATCTTTTCCCACTTGGTGATTTTAGTCTTTCCTTGTTTCTAACGCCTCATTTGTTCCCACCAAGCAGATGCTGGCCTCTTTAATTTGATGGCAACCAGTTTTACTTTAACGTTATAATCGAATATGCGCTCCACCTTATTCAACCAATTGATGAATCCTTCTGCGTGTAGTGTACCAGAAAAATTTGGTAGCTTCATTCTGAAACCCAGATCACTACGACAGTCCTCACGGTCACGTCGTTCCCTTAACTGCCTCCTATGGTGGTAAGGGTTTTCATAACTCGATTCAGAATCATAGGATTCTTCATCGTGTTCAAGATGTGGAACTTCCTTCTCTGAAAACTGTCCACGATAGCCTAGGTGTGGGACTTCATCCTCCGGAACCTGTCCACCACGCTCCAGATTTTGCGCTGCCAGGCGCTGGGTTAGCTCTGTAACATGTCTCTGTAAATCCTCAATCATCACGTCCTGGATGCTATGATCACGGTGTGGGACTTCCTCAGCCGAAATTTGCCCTCTACGACCACGACCACGACCACCGGCCATTAAAATCGATGGGTATACTCCCAGAAAGATGCTTTGAGCTTTGATACCAACTGACGCCGGGCGGGATAATAATTATCGTGCGGGCTGGTAAACAATTGAATTCACAAATAAAGGAACAAGAGATTCACCGGATAAATACAGAGAAATCTCTCTAATGTGTATGATGTATTTATCAAAATTCAAGTTATCCAATTCAACCCACAAGCCGGGTAGTTTATATAGATAGCAAACTTTATCCCCAAGTCACTCTAGAATATTCCTAGAGATATGAAAATAAAATCTTTCTTAGGATGTGAAAAAGATTCTAACAAACTTCCTAAATTTACGGAAAAAATAACAAACTAACAAATAATAAAAGTTACTTAATTAAATAACAAAAATAGAAAAGGAAACAATTTAAACTAGTAATTTGTCGAGCTTCGAAGTAAAAACGCCATTCTTTCTCCCGAATTTGAAGGTGAAAGTGTTCCCGAAGTTGAATGAATCGATGCCGAACTCTTGACCGACCGAACGCTTGTCCCGAAGCTGAAAGGATTAATGCCGAAGGTGGCCTTGTTGTTTCTAATGATCACCCCGTTCATGATACTCCAAGGCAATCATCATATTATTTGATAGTTCGGTTTCTTCGGTTTTGGACCATCCTGCATCAGAAAAGTAAAGGATCAACAAGGATCTATAGCCACAAAACACAATTCTCAAATCAATTCATATTCAATAAGTTCCTAATTGTTCATAAAAGAAACATATGCTCCTAACTAAAATCTACTACTGTAATAACTTCGAGAATATCATACTTTATAAAGAATAAAAGTTACATAATTACCAGAGTAATAATTAAGAAATCTTTTAATCATCTTATTCTATTTCGCATCATTCTCTCCGTCAAAATCAATATCAACGGATGATAAAACACAATTTGGAAAATGTCTAGCAACAGAACATGCTGATCACATGGTCCAATTCCATAAGCACAATTTTGGGACTAGCAATGGAATGGTCAAAAACTTTGAAACAACATGAGGTGCAAAAGTACCACCAGAAAAGAAAAATCAACATATTTCTCAATTGTTTCATTTTTTCTGTGTTCAACCTCCTAATCAATTTGAATTACATTTAGATGTCTTCATTGCAAACCACTTTTGAATTTTCAATTAGTACAAAATTCTCAACTTCTGTTTATTCAAGATCCTCATGAATCTCAACTTGTAAAAGTTCTCATTCGCTCTTCCATAGGATCTATGACTTCTTGCATTTATTTTTAAAAGCCAACAACAAAACCTTAACATTTGTGTATGTACGAGTACCTGCGGCAATGGATTTTTGAATTTTTGCCCATTTTGTAGCAAGGCAAAAGTGAAAGTTTAACAGTTTTCTGGTTTATAATCATCAAGAAGTCTTCTCTATCATCTCAATCTCTCTCTACAACGGTTCACGAACTATAGCAATGTCCTTTATACTGTATATGAATTCATCATTTACATATATATTAAATATATAATACGATTCACGACATCAAATCTATATGGATAAACTTTCTATATAATAAAGCATTTCAAGGACTTATTCCTTTTCAAAAACATAAATCATGGAACTAAAAATGTACGTTCACGAAACTTAGCAGAGTATCTGTATGTATCTAGTGAATCAAGAATCCAAGATCAAATAAGCTGCCAAAATTGATTCCCTCGAATGAACTTATTAACCAGTATGTTAGGTTTGATTAATAACCTATTGATTATATGAAAAATTATTTTTTGAAAGTTGATAATAATAACCATGCATGGAAGACACAAGTATAAACAATTATTATAAATGAAAAATAGGTTACTTGAACTCAAGAATAATATGTTGAATAAAGACGTGATCGTAGAGAGAGAAATCACTTGATTAGTACCAATCAAAGAGACTAAGAGACTAAATGAGAGAACAAGGAACTTCTATTTGAGTTAAAAATATTCATATATATATATATATATATATGATACCTCTCTCATTTAAAACTTAATTGTGTTTTTTTCCTTATGTTATGGAATATATTTTCTTCAAGATAGACTATATCAGATAATGTATGTGGTAGTTGATAACAGTAAGGAACTTCCTCCATGCACAGAATCTCTTGAATAAATGAAAATTCTGAGTAATATATGGTATTTTCTTCACGTATCATATGTATTGGCTTGGCTTCGTCCCGAACCAAGGAGGCATTCTTGCGGGTGTTGCGTCATAAAATATATTTACCCTAACCTTTAAACTGAATAAGAATTATTAGCACGTCAAAAAGTTGCTAAGCACATTAACAATAAAAGAGCACAATCAGTATGTACTATTGATATGTAGAGTATATGGTGTTTATACGAATGAAAAAGTAAAACCTAACATGCGTAGTCACAAATTTACTGATAGACAGATCTCTGTGATCATTAAAAGCATTACCGTTAAATCAGAAATGTAAAGAGAACAATAATTCTTTGAACAAAAATATTCAAGAAATTATCTCAGTTGAGAACAAAAATTGTTTATACTACATTCGCATCTCCGTCCACGCATTTGACTGATTTCTTGATGATTTTCAACAATCTTTTGTGTACTAGGAAGTTTTTAAGGATATCGTTGTGTACAACTCAGAGCTTGTGTGCTGATTGCAGACGCCTGTTTGAAGTTGCATCCTAGCAGCTCATCCATTTTTTTGACAACACACTGCTTGGTGTCGAACATAGTTTCTGCTCTCTACAGGATAGGGACATTGTCGTCCTTCGTATTTATTTTCTCTCTCCTTTTTCTTTCGATTTCTTCCCTTGGTTGTAATCACCAATGCTGTTGGTCATAAGCAATTGAAGCATAACAATACCTAGCCTATAAATATCTGTCTCTTTCACAGCTGATATTGCAAAGTTGTGGAAGAGGTAGATATTTATAGCCTAGGTAGCATTGGTGATTACAACCAAGGAAAGAAATCGAAGGGGAAATGGAAGAAGAAAATAGATACGAAGGAAGAAGATGTTAGAAAGCAGAAACTGTGTTTGACACCAAGCATGGTGTTGTCAAAAAAATGGATGAGCTGCTAGGTTGCAACTGTGACACCTCCAAAATATGTATACATCACCCATCTTGGGTCGCCAAATATATGGTACAAAATTTAAATACAAACTTAATTTATACAATACGACAAAAGCGTAGCTAAGAGTTTTTACATGAATATTGTCTCATAAACAATATCCAAACTCAAATGGAGTTCTCATTACATTTATTCTCACACTATTTCATAGAATAGTGAGGACTACAATAGCCACCTATCCTGAACCATCACTCCATTCCCCGACTTGTCCCGACTACGTTCTCATTTCCTGAAGAGAACAATGAAATCAAAAGGGTGAGCTTAACTAGCCCAGTAAGAAATATTATAACTAAGATAATGCAGAATAAATTATCGTTAGCCTTCAACAGTGTTAAACTGATAGAATACAATAAACAACAAGTTTAACTGTAGCGGAAGAAGAAATCCATTAGAAGAGTCAAGTAGAGCATAATATCTACTATCTTTTATGATTTAAAAAGTTTATCATCAATTTTATCGCTGAGACTCAGTTTAATAAATAATCAACATCACTGAATTTTCCATGCACTACGGGCCAAGGAAATTCATTTGTATCACATTTACGAATTATTCATGCACTATTGGCCAAGGATAATCATGTTATCACCAATAGTCATGATCATGCCAACAACTGTCCATCAATGCACTACGGGCCAATTAGGATTTTTACCACATCATTTGTAACATTACAAGTCATGATTATACCGAATAATTCCTGGTCATAATCATACCAATCAACAGTCCATCTATACACTATGAGCCAAAGATGACTTTCATCACAATATAAGAATGAGGATGATGACAATGATATAAGAATTTAATTAAATGAAAGCAAAGGATAAATTTTAAAGATTTATAATTCAATATATCCAGAATTCAATAATGTCCAAATTGTTAACATGATACTGTTTTATAGAGTAAAATTCAAGAATAATATTGTATCAAAAATGATTTAGACCGAAAAAAAATTAATTTTTGTCATGAATAGTACCCGAGTGAATAGTACCCTGTGAATAGTACTTCAAGAATAGTACCCCGTGAATAGTACCCCAACATGAAAAGATTAAAAATTATCAAGAATGCTCAGAATAATATTTTCATGAAAAGATACTAGATGAAGCGCAAATTTCAAGGATATTCTACCAATTTCACGGAGTATAGAGCAATACTTTAACAAAATGAGTGTATAATTCGAAATTGGAAACGAAATAATATTACTCACATACTACAGAGTATGGAAGAAAATATTATTTCTTACGAATATTAAACAAAAATAATATTCCGTACCTTAAAAAGAGAGTACTTCTGACTGATAGGGCGGGGATATTCTTGAAGAAAACCTGAACTATTTTCTACACTCAAAGCTTCCTTAAACTCTAAAGAAATACGCTCAATATTATAGAAGAAGAATTCTCTAATTCTGGTGTGATTTTCAATTCTAAACTAAGCATACTATTTATAGGAGGATGGAAAGATACTATTTGAATTTAGAAAATCACAGATTAATGCACAGTGGGGAAATCACAGGCGAAACCGATCGACTAATTTTTTTTTCCTGATTTACTATGCAAATACTATGCATACACTATACATAATAAAATATAATATATTATATTTTTCATAGAAAATAAAACTTATAAATTATATATTTATATATATACATTACCTCCATTCCCTGCCATCCCAATCCCCCCCCCCCGTGACAAAATAGTGTGTATATATATATATATATATATATATATATATAAACAGAATTGAGATAACTTTCTCCCGACTATTTTGAAAAATGAGTAAGTGGTGGTCCATATAATAATCAAAATTTACAACAAATACTTCATAAAAATTCTCTCAATATTTTAACAACATTTATTCATCAATTATATAACTTGCAATATTAACAACCAGATCATTCCCAGGAAAGAGAGGGCTTTCCGCTAAAGATTTCTCCCTATTGGCGCACAATTAGGTGACCAAACCACTTTCCTTGACAAAACTTTCTAAACATTGTCAATAATGCAAATAATAATATGAATAACTTGTCGTCTCAATTATTGATTTAATAATATAAAATATTGTAACAATAATTGAATCAATAACGTGAGATATATACTATGCAACAATTACTGTGACAATAATTGAATAAAACTGAGTGACTTTTCACGTAAGCATCAATAATTAATACCGTGTGCTACAATGCAACCACGCGTATTACTGTACTTTTATAACCGGGTATTTTAACAGTTAACGATAAAACTTTCGCCGTTATTTTTATAAAAAGATATTTCTGTCATTTTCTAACTCCGACAATAGTTCCGTTAATGATTGTGCCGTCGTACGAATATTCCCTGTTAGAATAAATATTCCACGACCAATCGAATATTTTATAACAACTTGTTTACTTTGCAAAATTTATAAATATTACCCACAACTATAACATTATATCAAATTCACACCATAATATTCAAAAATATATTTTGAGAAAAATTAATCTTTATTCATAAAAATTGGGGTCTTACAGCAACTTCAAATACGCGTCTGCAATCAACACACTAGCTCTGAGTTGTATGCAATGATATCCTCAAAAACGTCCTGGTACACAAAAGATTGTTGAAAGTGTTCAAGAAATCAGTCAAATGCGTGGACGAAGATGCCAATGTATTATGAACAATTTTTGCAGTCAACACTTAAACTACAACGTTTTTAAACGTCGTGGTAGTTTTTTTCACAACTTTTTTTAAGAAAACGTTGTAGATACATATAAAAAACGTTATCTATTTATAAGGACAATTTTTAATTTGAAAAAAGCGTTGTCTATGTTAAAAAATAGGGAGGGAAGAAAAACACGGAGCTATGTGCAGTCGGGTAAAAAAAACACGGAGGTATCAGGAAACTTTACTTCATTTGTTCCTTTCCCATTTTCGAAGTACTCAAACCCTAACTCCATTATCTGATTATGCTCTAATCTATCCACGTCAAAATATTCTCCTCTCTTCATCAACCGTCAGTCGCAACCCCAAATCAGAAGGTAACCTTGCCCTCTATAAGCCAGCAAGCGCTCAAGAAGAAGAAGGTGCATGTAGGTAATTCTCTTCATCTTATTTCTTCTCTTCGTCAAATAGGAAGAACCCTAGCCTCCAATACCTTGCCATCGCAAGTCAAATTTGTGTTAATTTTGGGATTTTGAAGTAAAATTTGCATGCTTAATATTTATATGTATATTGTGAGGATGAGATTATTGCAGATATGAAACATCCATACCTTCTGATATTACCTCATTTTCATCTAATCCTGCTGATTTGAAGTTTATTAGTTTTATCATACTAAGATTTGTGAATATTTTTGGGATTTAATCCTATTTTTTATAAACCCTCTATTGATTTCTGCATATATGGTTATTAAGCTCGTCCATGGAGTTACACTTAGAACTTGATGGAATTTGCTAGATGTTTCAGCTATTTAACTATGGTTATGTTCCTTCACTAATAGTATTTTTGTTGAATGTTGAGGAAACTGTGATCAATTTCCTCTGCAATGGTAACATCTTTTGAAGGTTTGGCTGCTGGGATGTATTCAGGTCTCACCTATGGGCTGAAGAAGGCTCGCGTAGTTCACGACTGGGTACTGTTGCTCTTTAAAATTGTTATGCTTTTTTTCTTTTTCTTTTTTTAAATGATTGGTGAATAATTGCAGAAATTTAAAATTGCTCACAATTATGAATTCTAAACCGAGTCATGTAAGTGAACCTTACATGAATAATTACTTGACTGGATCACATACGCTGCGTTTAGTTGGTTTTCTCTGTCGGCTTTGACTGGATTGGAAGTTCAAATGCTATTAACATTTTTTTTGTTGCTTATTTTTATTGTTAGAAAGAGCAAGGATACAGTGGATTGGGTTCGCTCATGGAAAATGACACTTTTCTCACTTCTTGAAGATGTTCTAAATAGTTTTCGCGCTCTTATTGCTTCCATATCTATTGATGGAACTTCTGCTACAACTATTATAATAGACAGGTGAAATTTGTGTCATATCATTTCTTCATGCTTTTAAATCTGTGACTCATTTGAGTTTCTCCTTTGATTTTCACACTATAGCACAACTGGAGAACAATTATGGAGATCTTTCCTGTACAATGAAAGTTGTCCTGATGCTTTACCAATGGTAAAAACCATTGCTCCCATCAAAATCTGGATGTGGAAGTCCGACAACTAAGTTTCAACAGGTAAAAAATGATGACATCTCTATCCTTCATAATTGGCTATTTCTGCCTTGTATTTATAATAGCCTGCATCTCTGTTTAAGTTCACCTCCCTTGGTGCTGTTTCTATTCAGTCCTAATTTTGTTCTGTAGGCTCCACTACTAGAGCATCAGGGACATCTTCAGCTGTAGCATCTACTCCAACTTCTTTGCGCTGGGATCGGCAAACCATACAATTTTCGATCAATGCTTGGGTACGAAAAACTGTTTAATGCAAACATATATGAATGTACATAAGTGTGTAGACAAAAATGTTTGAATGACTTGGTGACAGATAGGCTTTTGTTTTAATTATTTGAATTGGGAAAGTTAACTTCTTTTTAAAATCCTTAAAGCTTAAGTTCTGGATTGATTTCATACCATCAACTTCAACTTTATTATCAAACAG
The DNA here is from genome assembly GCA_016801055.1 of Panax notoginseng. NCBI lineage: Eukaryota > Viridiplantae > Streptophyta > Magnoliopsida > Apiales > Araliaceae > Panax > Panax notoginseng. Next base: position 144,001,110 of record CM029021.1, read on the forward strand.
CCTCGTATAAGAGAGCCATTGCACATTATGGTCGCCCTAATCAGGGATGCTGGAAACGTAGATTGGGTATAATGAGATCCATCTTTTGGCATAATATGTTTGTGACTATGTACAAATGAGTTGAATGAGGAGAAAATTTGTGATCCTTTTGATTGAAGAATATTTGTTAAGACTTATTTATACTTGTTTTTTTGTAGGTCTTTGTTGTGGCTATGCTAGCAATCTTTTTACTTGTACCCAGAAATCTTTCAAATAGAGCATATCGGCTATCCTTAATGGGCACTGCATGTTCTAGTCAGTATTCTTTGTACTCTCTATATGGGGTAACCTTACAATTTTAGATTCTTAAAATTATTTATTTTGCACTCTCTTTTACACATTGATTATGATCCTGCGACTCTTCTTCTACTAACCAGACTTTGTTTGCAGAAACCAAACTTATGGAATTTGCAGACTGTGCAAGTCTGGTTTCAGTCAGTAATTGCAACTGTCTGCTGTGGTCAACTCTACAATGCTGATAAAATTATACGTCATTAATTTTCTGGTGAGCAGGGACCCTATTCTAGTCAAGAAGATTGGAGTTGCAACTGCTCTTGAAGTTAGAGCCACAGACATTCTTTATGTTTTTGCACCTTGTATTGCAGTAAGTAATTTAAATTAAGAAATATTACCGCTGGCCAAGATAACTGGTGTGAGTTATTAATATTAATTTCATGAAAAGGTTTGTACAGATCTAAGATGGGGTCGATGTTATGAAAGCTATAGTGAAGATTATAAGATTGTTAGAGCAATGACTGAGATCATACCAGGATTGCAGGGAGATATCCCTGCTAATGCTCGAAAGGGTGTTCCTTTTCTTGCTGGACAGTAAGTACATAAAAACGAACCCCTCTACTGTGTTTCTTTCTTTGATTGCTTTTACCCAGTATTCTAGTTAAAAGAAGAATATGATGATGTACTCACACCTTAATCAGTAAAGGCTATAGTGGGTCCTAATTCTAATAACAACCTAATTGTGGATATTTATGCATCATAGTTGTACTTAATAATCTTTATTAATAGTATTATATGGCTGAAATATATGGCAATGTATAATTCTAATTTTCATGACTGTCAGTGTTAGATAACTAGAGATTCGGCTAAAAGATTCCTTGTCCGCTATGATTTTCGTAATGTAACAGTACAAATCATTACAATACTTTCCAATCAGTTTCAAACTAACATTCTACTTTTTATTTTTTGTCTACACTAGATTTGAGCTTGTACAAATTCTCCTTCATCTGCTGAGGATGAATGAGAATTTTTATAGAACTTGTCTGCTGCTGTTATAGCCAATGTTGTATTCTTTTGTTTGCCACTTCTTTACGCAATGCACTGAGCCTACTTCTTCTTAATCAGTTCTTTTCGGTCTCGATAATAATATTGAGTGAGGAATGAGCTACCATATCAGTATGAAGATCTGTTAAGTTTCAGTCGGGATATTTTTCATTTTGTTTCCAAATTATCTTATCTAGTACCTGTTTTGTGTGATAAATATGCATGCGAATGTGTTGCTAATTCATTCAAAATAGACATTGACCAATTAAATTAGCATGGATGCAGGTTGTTATTTGGTGCTGCAATTAAATGGGTGCACTAGTATAAAGTACCAAATAGACAACACTTAAACCACAAAATTGTTTCATTGATCTGAATACTGAACGTTTAAATTTTTGCATTGATCTGAATTGGAATTTCACTTTGTTGAGTTGGGAAGATGACAAAATCTAGTTTCTGAACTTGCAGTACTGCTCTTAATACTGGAATGATGACACCCCGTCCTCCTATGTTTATGACGCCTGGGTGAAACTTATTTAAATGTTGCAGTCAAGGATCTCAAGCGTGGTTATGTTGCATCCAACTCCAAGGATGACCCTGCCAAGGGAGCTGCCAACTTCACATCTCAGGTTATCATCATGAACCTCCCTGGACAGATTGGAAATGGATATGCCCCAGTTCTTGATTGCCACACCTCTCACATTGCTGTCAAGTTTGCTGAGCTCTTGACCAAGATCGACAGCTTAGGTAGGTAGTGCACCACAGCTTAGGTAGTGCTCCACAACTTAATTTTATGGATAGTTTGGTATATTTTGTGGATGTAGTAATTTGAAACTGTAAACGAATGATATTATTGGGATATATTTTGAATAGTTGATACATTTTGGCTTTAAATTTAAATGAGAATTTAGACCTTTTAGCTATATATCATGGCATTAGCATATTGCAGGTGCATTGGCAATATAGGTGAACCACAACTTTTTTTTTTCTTTTTTTTTCTTTATCTACAACATTTTAAAAATATTGTATAAATTGGTTAAAAACGTTGTCTGATATATTAAACTACAACATTTTTATCCAGAAAACGTTGTGGAATCATACCTTCTACAACGTTTTTAAGCATTTGGTAATTTATGGAAAACAAATCTACAACGTTTTTTTCTTAAAAACGTTATGTAATGTGCTTAACTACAACGTTTTAAAAACGTTGTGTAAGGGTGTCAAATAGATAACACCCTTAACCACGACGTTTTTCTGACTGAAACCACAACGTTTTTTCCGCGTTATCTATTTACTGTTTTGTAGTAGTGTATGATAGGCGAAGGAAAGACCTTAAATTATTCAGACTTCCCATTTATTCAAGCGATTCTGTGCTTTAATTCTCTCTGTGTGAAATGGAGGAAGCTCCTTACAGTTAACAACTATCACATACATTATCTGATAATACAGTCTTTCTTGAAAAAAATATATTAAGTAACATATGGAAAAAATCACATTGAATACCCAAGAAAAAATATATATTAAGTAACATATGGAAAAAATCACAGTAAATACCCAATTGTAGAATCCACACTATTTAATCAAATACACATCAAGTAACATATGAAAAAAATCACAGTGAATACCCAAGTGTAGAATCCACACTATTTAATCAAATACACAGAACTTTAAACATAACTTGTGAGAATAATTCCTAAAATCGATACCTACTCGCTTCGACATCTTGAAGTATGAGTATTACCGATAATTTAGTCATTACAATAACAAATAATAGAGGATAAGAAAATATAAAAACCAAACGTACCTACATACTCTTCAACTATATATATATACACACACAAACAAACTCACCCTAGAAGATGTATATATATATATATATATATATATATATATATATATATATATATATATATATATATATTTTGGGGGAGGGTGTTTGTGTAAGACCCCAACTTATTAATAAATGAAATTAAATTTCCTCTATTTATTATTTTGAAATAGAAAGGGTTGATTTGATTAATGTGATTAGTTATAAAATGCGCAAATATTTCAAATAAGCAAGTGGTTATAAAATATTCATTTTTGGTCTGTGAATATTCGTTTGGTCGTGGAATATTCTTGCGGTCGGGGAATATTCGTACGACGGCGCAGCCTTGTGTGGGCCCCATAACGGAAAACGATTGGATGAAGATAATGACAAAAATTGAGTTTTTATAAATAACGACGTAGTTGTTACCGTTAACACTATTGGAATACCCGGTGGTTAAAATACAGTAATACGCGTGGTTGCATAGTAGCACACGGATTGCACAATATTTTTGAATTATTGATTCTTACGAAGGAAGACACTACTCAATAATTGTTACAGTAGTTACTGTTCAATATTTTATTTTATTGATTCAATAATTACTGCGTTGATATTTTATATTATTGTTGTTTCAATAATTGTTGCTGCACAATATTTCTCATTATCAGATCAATAATTCATATTATTTGAATAATATTATTAGATAACATTATTGACAATATCTAGAAAGTTCTGTCTAAGGAGAGGTTTGGTCATCTAATTGCACGCCAGTAAGGAGAAATTCTTATTGGAAAGCCCCCTCTTTTCTGGGAACGGCCTGGTTGTCATAAATGTGATTCTGTAATATTATTTGTGAATAATTAATTATTAATTCATTTGATAAGGAAATATTTATTTTATGTAGATATAAATGAGGGATATATTTTTGTGGTTAAAAATGAAGGAGTTAATGTTGAGATTTTTATCAGTATTTTTGTCGGAATGGAGGTATTAAAAATCAGGGTTTTTGAGAAATATTACGGGGGTTATAATTTTTAATCCGATCGTTGGATCGTAGTAATTTTTGGATATATTATTCATATATAAGTTGAGTATATGTCCATAAATTTTGAACCGTTAAAAATGAACGTATGATTTGTTATGAATTTTACGAGATGACTGGTTCAGAAATTGTTGAATTTTCGGAGTTAATCATTTTGGTAGAAAATTCTAAAATTGGTGGGCCCCACTCTTGGTTGGTGAAGAAATGTGCTGAGATTTTTATTCAAATGTGGTGGGTGGGAATAGTAGCAGGTAAAGCCACCAGGTTGCAGGTTAAGTCTGCTTCGGCATGCTAACATTTTTCTATAAATAGAGGGCTAAGTTAGAATTGAAAATCACACCAGAATTCATAAGTTTTCTCTCTTTCTCTATCTAGATTATTGAGTGTATTTTGTGAGTATTTAGATACTTTAAAAGTTGCTATTCAGCACAAGTTTCATTCAGCCTCATATCCGATATTCAGTCAGAAGTACGGTTATTTTGAGGTAAGGGATATTATTTTCTTCTTAAATGATATTATTTTCTTTAATATCATTATACTGAAATATTGATATGAGTTTTTTTAATCAAATTTGGAACTTTTTGTATCGGGGTTACTGTTCACGTATACGGCACTATTCACGTATACGGCACTATTCACGAATACGGCACTATTCACCGAAAAATAAAATTTTTTCTTTTTATCCAAGATGTCTATTATGGTTACTATCTTTGATTGTATCTATGTTTTGATCTTTATTTTTGATTTCTGCTTCACAATTGATTATTATGAAGTATTATTGATCTTGGATAAACTGTTATACGAATCCCTACTATTTGTCCTTCTGTCTCACTGGATTCGTTTTCTTTAAGATATTTTTCATCATCCTCAGTCCTGAATGATGATAATACTGAATATCTTTGGCCTGTAGTGCAAAGATGTATGATTACCTGATGAATATCTTTGGCCTGTAGTGCAAAGATGAACAGGTGTTGTGATGAACATGACCGACTGATGTTACAAATGAATATCTTTGGCCTGTAGTGCAAATATGAATATTTGATTCAAGATGTATATTGATTGATGTTACAGGGATAAAATATTGATGATGGACTTTTAAATCTTAGAAGATAGTAGAATTCTTTCTCTACTTGACTCTTCTAATGGTTTGCTGTTTCCGCTGCAGTTGTTGATCTGAAACTTGTTGTCGATTATATTCTATCAGATTTTTCTCTGTTGAATACTAATGATAATTTGTTGTATATTATCTTAGTCATAATATTCTTTAGTGGGATAGTTGAGCTCACCCTTTTCCTTTTTGTTCCATTTTTCTTCTCAGGAGGTGAGAACATAGCAGGATCTAGTCGGGGTATGGAGTGATGGTTCTAGAAAGATGTTTTAGCTGTCCTCACTATTTCTGTAAAATAGTGTTTGAATAATTGTAATGAGGACTTACTTGAGTGTGGATATTGTCTAGAAGACAATATTTGTATTTAAACTCATAGTATGTGTTGTCGTATTTTGCACGACAATTGTATTATCGAAGTTGTAGTTTACTTTTTGTACCATGTATTTGGCGACTCAGAATGGGTGTTGTATACCTATTTTGGGGGCGTCACAGTTTGTGTGTGCACATACGTTGAAAGTATAAGAGAAGAAACATATCAATTAAGTAATTACTAACTAATGCACAAACTTGGAATATATATAGTTTCAAAAGGGGAACAAGAAAGAATGAGAATGGAAAAAGTTGTAATAGGTGTGAAGGAGGAAACATAAGACAATACCTTGAATATTGACATGAAGAAGAAGCTGCCAAAAGCATATGGCTTCCTCACTAACAGCATTATTGCAGGTGACATTTCTTTACATAGTTGTGAATATATCTCCTTCAATAATACCAGCTGTGCCTTATCAATCCGCATAAATATGGGTGTCTTCCTCATGGATCTTTTCTCAGCCTAAAGTGCCTGAATTCTTGTATTCACCATCTTCTTCTCCGTATTGCACAAATTGAAGCCAAGTTCAATTAGAAGAGATGCCCAATAGTTGTACTACACACAAAATCACCACATTGGTCGAAGGTGTTCTTTCAAAATCCATAAAGAAATTTGCATGCAAGCTCAATCAACTACTTTGCAAACCTCCCACTAACTAACATATATGTACATTAAAATCTTTTACAAGCTCTAAAACTCTCCGCCTTGAAATTGTCTTTTCAAATTCTTCAAAAATTAAGTATATATCGTCATATGTAATCAACGCGCTCCCCAATCTCAGAAACGACAAATCTATTCTCGAATAAACAGGAAACAAAGTTACTCCTACAATAATTATAAAATTCGTAACCTCAAGCCCAAAAAAGGAAATTAATTTCATCAGTTTCTCAGCATAAATGTTTTAATGCAGACATATATGCACACACACATACGTATGTAGTTCTGAGGAAATACAGTTCAAATTAAAATTACAATAGTGCTAGCAAGTTCTTTAAATCAGGTTTGCACGCACATAAGTATATAGTTTAAACTTATCTAATTGGATGACAAACATGGCTTTAATGTTTAATTGATCAAGAGTTATTGTTTAGAAGTGCACTAGAAAGATCAATTATATGATAAGTGTAAAGGATACCTGTTTTAACTTAAACTAGGAAACCAAAGCTTGAATGAACACAACAAATGGGAATAATCAACTTCCATTATTTTCTTTTTTTGATAAAAGAAGAATATTTTATTGAGTAGAAGAGGAGATTACAACGCATTAGGAAGAATTTAAAGAAAACAAGAGCAGAAAAAACATAAAATTAAAGTAGCACTGCCCACCAATCTCTTTGAAGACCGGCTGGATAAAGAAAATCCTTTAAAAGCTCTCATTGCATGAGCCCAATGTAAAAGCAAATAAAGACATTTTACCCCAAAGCAAATTAATATTCATTTTTCGATCACTAAAAACTCTACCATTCCTCTCGATTCAAATTTCCCACAAAATAGCAAAACATGCACATCTCCAAAGAGTTCTCTTATCACTCTTATGGCAAAACCCTTGAATTTGCATAGTAAAAGATCTTCACTGAAGAGGGAGATATCCAACCTTTACTCATTATACTAAACAAATAACACAACCCCGCGAAGCTGTCAGACCGTGAAGAAATAAATGAGAATGGGACTCACTATCTTGTTAAAACACAACACACATCAGGGGATAAAGATTTATAAAGCCTACAAATTTGAGGCATACCATTGGTCTTAAGCTGACCCAAGATTAAGAACCACATAAAGCCTAAATTAAATTAGGGAGCCTTTACTTCCAAAATATAAGAGGATAGAGGAAAAGGACGAACTGGACAATAACCCAATAACCGAAAAAAAAGACGCGTGAAAATTCCAGAAAGATCAAAACACCGAACACGCCTATCCAAGGAATAAGAAAAAGACACTGAAAGTGATTGGTACCTATTGGTACCTTCATGCATTAACAATAAAGATTGATCTTAAGGAGACTCGTTGATGGGGACAACAAGTCCAACACCGAGAAGAAATTTATATTTGTTTAATGAAAATTTTATTATGTTTAATTCGAAGAAATTAATTTATGTATTTATTTTATTTTTTTGGTGGCGATTTATAACATCTAATAGTGATTAGGATATATTAATATTTAGTGATGGTGTTTCAGTCATTTCGTACTTTTATTATTTCTAAAGTAATATTAAGTTTTTGAGTATTTTTAAGCAGTGATATAATCCCTACAAGTTAATTACACTATTAAACATTATTATTGAGAGAGATTATTATTGGTTGAGATCAATACGCTGTTTACAGTTGAGGACCCTTACAGCAGTGGACTGCGGAGCTTTGTCAGGATCCTTCAGGTCGTAATTAACCAAGGGTTTGTCAACTAGAATTAACAGAAATAAGATACGTTGTAAGAGAAAGAATTGGGCAGAATATAGAAGCAAAAAAAAGAGAGAGTTTGACCAAAAGTTTCAAACTAAAGATCTCCCAAATAAGTTTTCATTCAAATGATCAAGCTTGCAACAAAAAAAGAAATTTTAAATATTTACAAAGTGAATAATCGACTCTAGCTTATCATACACCTACTTTCTAAACCTAGGCCACTTTATTACATCTGCTTACACAACTTCACAGTACACATACTATATTAAAAGTACAACCGAAATATTGCCCAAGGGAGATAATATAACTGTCTAGGACTGACAAACTCGTCCCCTTAAAAACAACCTTGTCCTTCAGGTTGAGGTTCAATATTCTAGTTTGTAAGACTTTAGAGGATTCTCTTGAAACTTCAATTTGTCCACACCCTTCAGGATCAAAGCCCAATTTCAAAAATTTGTCTAATTTAACTTCAACAAGTCTTGTTTCAGCTCTTGAATTTTCCACGCTTCTAGTTCAACATCGCCATACTTGGAAGCTGAAGTATAGCAGTAATTATCTTCATGTTTAGTCTTATCAAAAAGTTCTCCTCTGCAATGTGGCTCCTCATCATATCTTGGTAGTCCATCATACCATATTTCAACATCAAATAATGAGCTTCCACCACTTCTGATTTGTTCACTGCCTTCATTCGATGAGAAGCTTTCTTTGCTTTAGCCGTTTCATCAAATATGGGGAGGCATTCGGCATTCAAATTCCTTCCCCATATTTTGGCCTCCACTATATTCCTCTTCTAATTTTTCAGATGCTGAAGTGTTAAAAAAAACTCTCTACTCTCATTCTCATGCTTGGTACATAGATTTTCCAATTTTTCTTATTTGGACTTATCGATCTTGTATATATATTGAGATCATGCTTGTCAAGTCGTTGACTAGGCGTCAAGTTGATAAAAAATTTCTAGGCGGCTTGGCGACTTGGTGGGAGAGCATAATGTCGAGCGCTCAGTAGACGATTTGGACGAGTTAGACGACTAGAAAGCGACTTAGACGACTAGTCTGAGAAGCGGGCGACTTTTTGGAGCGGGTTTGGTCCTACCTGAAGCTTAACTGGGTAAAAAAAATCCCTAAAGTTCGACTGAACCTAATCGATCACTCACAACTTCGAAACTTCAGTTCATCAGAGAGGGAGAAACAAAAAGAAGCAAGAGCAGCCCCAATCGATTGACAAGTACATGCGACTCACTTCGACGACTCAATCACTCAACTGACTCCGGCGACTTACAAGTATGCTTCTCTTCTTCTCGTCTTCTTGACTTCTTCTCTTCTTCACGTCTTTTTCTCTGCTTCTGTTTTTCTTTTTTTGGTTCTTCTGTTCTTCTAATAATCTTCTTCATTTCTTCTAGTCTGCATAGTTGAAAACCCCAAAAGGAAGGGGTATAATTATATATTTTATTAAGTATTATTTTTGTTCAATTCAGAAACTGCTTTAAGTAATAGGCTTATGTAATTTTTGATGCACTGAAAATGAAAATATGGGAATGGCTAATTATTGTTTATCTGAAGTAACACTACAAAAAAATGGGCCTTTAGCAACGATTTTTCGGGCAACGACTTTATAAATCGTTGCTAAAAGTATATGTTTAGCAACGAAATTTGTCTTTCGTTGCAGATTGTGTCAGACTTTCACTTTTTGCAACGAAATTCATAAGTCGTTGCAAAATTTCGTTGCTAATTCATTGGAGAGAAAAAATTTCGTTAGAAATTCGTTGCAAAATTTTCGGTCACTTGCTTTCCCGTCATTGTGGACAACAAAAGTTTTTTTGTTACTAAAAAAGGCGATGACTTTATAATCGTTGCTAAAAGTGTATGTTTAGCAACGAAACTTGTCCTTCGTTGCAGATTGTGTCAGGCTTTCACTTTTTGCAACGAAATTCATAAGTAGTTGCAAAATTTGAAAACAAAATTCGTTAGAAATTCGTTACAAAATTTCTAATCACTTGATTTTTCCTCATCGTGGACAACGAAAGTTTTTTTGTTGCTATATTTCATTGCCTAATATAGACCACATTCATTGGCAAAATTTTTTATTTTCGTTGCATATTTTATACAACTTTTTGCAGCGACTATTAAAATGTTGCCTTAAATTAAGATAATAATAATAATAGTACTAATAATAATAATAATAATAATAATAATAATAATAATAACAATAACAATAACAATAATAATAATAATTATTATTATAATAATTATAATAATAATACTAATAATAATAATAATAATAATAATAATAATAATAATAATAATAATAATAATAATAATAATAATAATAATAACAGTAATAATAATAATAGTAGTACTAAAAATAATAATAACAATAACAATAATAATAATAATAATAATAATAATAATAATAATAATAGTACTAATAATAATAATAACAATAACAGTAGTAGTAATAATAATAATAATAATAATAATAATAATAGTAGTAGTAGTAGTAGTAGTAACAATAACAATAACAATAACAAAAAAAAAACAACAACAACAACAACAACAACAATAATAATAATAATAATAATAATAATTATTATTATTATTATAATAATAATAATAATAACATACGTTTGGATAAACTTGTTAAGTTAAACACAATTAAAATTTCAAATAATTATAATTGTTATTGTTATTATTATTATTAGTACTATTGTTGTTGTTGTTATTATTATTATTATTATTATTATTATTATTATTATTATTATTATTATTATTATTATTATTATTATTAGTACTTCTATTATTATTACTGTTATTGTTATTATTATTAGTACTATTATTATTATTATGACTGTTATTATTATTATTATTATTATTATTATTATTATCACGCAATTAGTTATGTACATTTATGTATGTACGTAACAAATTTAAGGAAAGGGAATCTGTTTTAATTTGGGAGAAATAATTTGTTCAGTTATAAATACTAATCCTTGTAAAATAATAGCAATTAGGCCTATGTGCTCTGGTGGTCATTGGATCAATATTTCAAACTGAAGGTCTTTGGTTTGAATCTGTGCATCAACATATTTTTTGAAATAAAGTTAAATATTCGCCACGTCAGCCCGTCCACATATGAAATGTGTGTGTGTGTGTGTGTGTATATATATATATATGTAATCAAATATTCATATAAATATTTATAAAAAATATTCATGCCTAAATTTTATAAATTTTAGATGAAATATTTATAAATTTATAAATAAATATATGTTTATAAATAAATAAATAAATTTTAGATTAGGGAAATGATCCATAGCAAGTATTTACTATTGATCAAAATTGGACAAATAGCATTATAACCGTCTATTATATAAATAAAGGGCGTGGATTAAAAATACTTAATTTCCTTACGCCAGTTGAACTAGCGTACTGAGAAAATATACTCCACATGAACGCTAGTGCGTCTAGTGGATTACAAAAAAAAATTACGCTGCCCAAAATATCCCCAAGCGTCCTAGTAAATGCAAAACATATCATATACGCTAGTTGAACTGGCGTATCTCTAATCTATGTGAAGCCCTCTTCTGACCGACTGTGATCTGCGATTACTAAACCCTCGTACGCTACCACTCCATGTGATCACCTCTTCCTTGCGACTTAGCCGACTGTGATCTGCGATTACTAAACCCTCGTACGTTACTTGTTCAACTGCGATAACCTTTTGCCCTGCTACTGAACCGCCGACTGTATGACATCTACAGGTAGAAGCACATGAAGATAAGATTACTAATTGCTTTAGTTTTGTATGTAATATTGGTTGGAATCCATTATGAAGCAGCTTCCTGCAAGAAAAGATGGCACATATGTTTTTGAAAGTAATTGAGAGGGAGTGTGTTAGTTTTTTGCTTTGCTGTTTTGTCTATTTTGTTTCATTCCATTTTTTTGTTCTTTACTGAGGTTGGTATAGGTGCTCAGATATCTGACTTGCAATAGTTTTGAATTGTTAGGAATACCTACAGTGAGGATATGGACTCTACTCCATTGGAAGATCCTACACAGACGAATGAAGCGAAGCTGTTGGAAAATAAATTGTCAAAAACTCAGCTGCAAGAATTGACAGAGCAGATGGGGCTTCTTTCCTCAGATACTAAAACAGTTTGATCCTGTTTTACCCAATGTACATTTGGTGTGTTCCATGTGTATGGACTTATCATTTATCATTTTCCGGTAACAACCGAAAGAGTCTTCGGTGGCTGTTTTATTTTTTCCCCTCTTTTCCGTATGGCACAAATTCATGTTTACAGTTTATTTTATTTAAAGGAACTCTCAGTATGAGTATTTCTACTTGATAATGTCCACTTACTCGTTTTACTTGGTCAGTTTTAAGTTGTGATTTTTTTTTAAATTCCTAATGAATATGATATTTAAAACTTAATATAATTATAATTTGGCCATATAACCACCATGCCTCAAATTTAGGATTTGTGTGAATCTGACAACTAAATGATTACCTGAGTCAGGCGCATACGTAAACAGATTGCAAGTAAATAATAAACAAATTGCAAGTAAATAAAAATCATGCTGATAAATCAAACTATATAAACAAAAGTAAAAAGTTTTGTCATTACATAATCATAAAATCACATATTAAGATAACTTCAATGACCCAACTAGGATATTTAAAAGAAATTATCAGGAATAAATATGATAATAATATAAGGTTTGTATTTTTTTTACTCGTGTGAGTTTTATTATTTTACCTTGAAAACTATCCCATATTTTATTTCCTTCTTTGATTTGAATTTGATTCCTTTTGTGATTTGGAATTGATTGCATGGCTAATTAACAGTTATTTTGATTTGTATTTTATTTCTTCTATTATTTGATATTGTTTGTTTCTTCATTTATATTTTATTCCTTCTATTATTTTCTATTATTTGATTGCATATTGGATCGTTACCACCAACGTTATGTGATATATATTGGATTGTTGCTCTTATCAATATGCAATCAATACGTCATATACTTTGTTTGTGATTGGCGTCATATCCGCTTGTTTGTTATTGGCCTTTGACTTGTTTGTTGAGAACTTGCAGCCTTTGACTTGGTTGTCAAATGTTTTGCATTTACTGGGACGTTTGGGGGTATTTTGGACAGCGTAATTTTTTTTTGTAATCGGCTAGACGCACTAGCGTTCGTGTGGAGTATATTTTCTCAGTACGCTAGTTCAACTGGCGTAAGGAAATTAATTATTTTTAATCCACGCCCTATATTTATATAATGGACGGTTATGATGCTATTTGCCCAATTTTGATCCATAGCAAATACTTGTTATGAATCATTTCCCTTTAGATTAATGTGGAGATTTAAGATGGGTATATATATAGATGGTAATAGAATTTATCTAATACACAAAAAATATAACATAAGAAGCAAAAATATTTAAGCTTGGTTTCTAATCTAATACCTATGGGTTATTGGGCCATTAAGCTACCACTGAGCCATTCTAATTTATTAGTTAACTAAACTATCGCCATAACTTGTAGCGGTAGACAGTGTATCACATGAGCAAATGAGGGGCAAATGAGTAATTTCTCATGTCACTACAGCTTATAGCGGCATGGAAAAATCCATTTCAATCCGTGTCATCCAATGTTGCGATCAACAGTATAGATTATGGTTGTTGAAATAGTACTTGTGACAACCGATTACCAAGCATGTTAGTTCCGAGCCTCCGACCCAAATAAACCCAACCTCATCAAACTTACAAGTATTCTCTCACTCCGAGAATGAAAGTGATGATTGATTTTATGTGAATTTAAAAAAATTTATTTTATTTAAATTTTTAAAAAAAAAATAAATTTGTAAAAAAGAAGAATAAGATGCAACGTCACTTTAATTGGCGTCAGAATTTTTATTTTTATTTTTTTATATCTGAAGTCTTATATACTCCTTCATTTCCAACGCCGATGACAGAGAATAAACATAAAAAAATATTGATGTTTGTAAACAAGTACAAGAGATCAAAGAAATTAAAAAAAAAAAGAGATTCCAACGTCAGTTAAAGTGATGTTACATCTTACTCATTTTTTTTTACAAATTTGCTTTATAAATTTTTTTTAAAAAACTTACAATGCCGGTTAGTTTGGCATTGGATCACATTTTTATTTTTTTCTAATTTCTTTAAAAAAATAAAACCGTTTTAAAAAAAAAAGATATTTTTTTTTAAATTCGTTTTTTTAAAAAATATTTCTTTAAGTGGCGTTGGTTGCCTTTTTGATTTTTAGCCAAAAAAAAATCCAAAAATTCAACGCCATATCAAATGGCGTTCAGTAATTTTTTCCAAATTAGATGTGAGAGCCTTTACTCCCAACGACAGTCGTTGAAGTTTTTATTTTTTAAAAAATATTAGTTTAAAAATAAAATCTTTTTAAAAAAAATTAAAGCGTTTTTTTTAAAAAATAATTTTTTTTTATTTATAAAAATTGTTCTTAAATTAATTAATTTGGTTAAGAGAAAAGCCTAATCCAAGAAAATTTGAACAAAATGGATATAATTAAGAAAGTTGAATATAATTTAGGCAATTATGAGCAAATACTTCAGATCCAACCTTTCCCCATTATTTCTCTTAAGACTGAGCAAAAAATGGGTATAACCGAATTACCGAATCGAACCGAAATAATTTAGCCTATTTTTTTTGATAATTCAGTTACAGTAAAACCCCTATTTAGGAATACTCTATATAAGAATAACCTCTACAATATTATAAAAAAATTTGGTCCCAATTTGGGCCAATTATAAATAGGAATAACCTCTAAATTGTAATATGTTATATATTTTTTAAGTCCCGTATTAAGAAACTATACCTATACCTCTATATAGTAATAATTTCATATATATATATATATATATATATATGAGAGAGAGATAATATTAATTTTAAAAGATTACATTTTCTATAAAAGACTACATTTCTTATAAAGAACTACATTTTCTTATAAAAGCCTACATTTCCTATAATGGACTACATTTTCCTATAAAAGACTACATTTCTTATAAAATACCACATTTTCTTATAAAAGATTACTTTGCATAAATATTTTTTGAATAATAATTATTAGGGAGTTCTTATTGATATTTTTGTTAAAGTGAATATTTTTAGGTGTTCGAAAAATATTTTGTACCAATATCTCTATTTAGTAATAACCTCTCTATTCCTAAATAGAGATTTTACTGTATTTGTAACATTTCGAATATATCCGAAATTATTTACGATTTTTGTAGTTTATATGGATTTTATTTTTGGGCTATTCAGTTTAACCCACTCTGAAGTCGTAACTCTCAAGTGAAGTCTCAATCTCTCATCCCAAAACCAGATCTCGATTTCACCATTGATTCCTATATCCGGCGGAGGCAAAATCGAGCATAACATACAGAATTTATGCCCAAAATCATCAGGGAAGAAGTGAATTTACATGATTCCTCTGATTGTGTTGCTTTTCTTCTTCATTCTCTGGTATTTCTCCAATCCAGGTATACTGCGATTTCAACTAGTAATTTTCATGATTCCAATTTACTTTCTCAATCTTCTTTACTGATTCTTATACCAGATACCGAATCTGTGTACATGCGTTGTTTGAATGAATTTCTTAACTATGGCATTTGAAAATCTGGGAGAGGAGATTCGAGAACCCTGTTTAGTTATTAATAATTGAGAAATTTTTTGATGTCGTTGAATTGGCTGGAGTTAAGGATTTAAACACCACCTTTGCAACAAATAAACACAATAATTTCTCTTTTTATTGTGAAAAGTGGCCAAAGTTGTATGTCATTTGAGTTTCTTTTGTCAAAAATGAATGGCTGAACGTAGTTGAATTTGGGTTAACTTTAGAGATATTTTAGAAATTTTAGCAATATCTCAGCAGCCAAACGTAACGTAAGGAGTAATATGTTTTCTGGTACTAATTCTGTTAATTTTATATAGTAGATATGGGTTTTTGAATGTCTGGATTAAAGATGAAGAATATAATTATTGGCAGGGTAAGCAGAAGCCATTTTCATCACTTGGGAGTGATGGGGTGTTAGTGGATCTAGTAAAGGAGAGAATTTTGGAAATAAAATAGGAGAATCAGAGGTTAGATGTGGACTTGATGTAGCTTTTGAACAACTTAAGAATACTCAAAAAGAAAATGTTGACTGTATGGATTTTTCTGCTGATGGAGAGGTTCAAAGTTCTAGCATAAAAGATACGCAAGGATCAAGAAAAAGACAAAACCCATTTGAAGGTCTGTCATTGCATCTTAATCTTTTTGGTGCAAATTGTTTTTATGATTCAGTAAGTTTTATGTATTATTGGTGTTGATGTTTGAACCAGTTCACATCTATTGCTCTTTTGTTTAACTAACAAGTAGTGAGCATATTCAAATGGAATGAAACTTTTCATGCTAGTTCAGCATATCATTTTTTTATTTTTTGAATTACTCTTCTATTAC
Source organism: Panax notoginseng (assembly GCA_016801055.1). Taxonomy (NCBI): domain Eukaryota; kingdom Viridiplantae; phylum Streptophyta; class Magnoliopsida; order Apiales; family Araliaceae; genus Panax; species Panax notoginseng. The sequence continues at coordinate 144,017,642 of CM029021.1, forward strand.
TAATTCAGTTCAAAACTTGTTTATGGAATTCTGGATTTGTAGAACTTGGAAGTACTGTAAAAGTTGATGCATTCTTTAGGTTTCTAACAAAAATATGTCTCTGTTCAGAATGCCAAGTCTCAGCTGCTTACTGGAGTCATTTCTATTTTGTTGTGTTACTTATTCTTTTTAGAAGAAAACTAATGGTTTACCTATGAATCATTATATTGGAAAACACTCTATTGTTGGGGGTGAGAAATTTGCAAGAATTAATCTCTCTGTTTTATTTAAATGTCCAAGACAAAACGAAGATATCCAACATTTTTACGATTATTCATTGCTTCAAAGCATATAGTAACTTAGGACAATCACTTATCAACTGTATTCTGGTATGGTAAATTTCCATTTTCTATGTTCTCAATAACTTATGCTGTCTTATAGGACAACAGTGTGCTTTTGTTCTTGATTTTTGGTAGTGTTTTGTGCAATTACTGCAAAATATTTTTTGATACATGTCACAACACTATTGCTACAGTCCATGCATCATGATCATGATCATATACTACTTTTCTTTGTTATAATTTACTTTTCATGCCCAAAACCCTGACAATTTTCATGTGAATACAAGTTGGGAATGAGACACAATCCACTCGAAAGGTTTTGGTCACTCTTGGAGATAATCCAAAACTTGGGTAAAAAGCAAGAAAGAAGAGCTTTATTAGCAACGAGAAACCAAAACCTCTGTATAATCATTGTAACCAAAACTTTCAATTTCTGTTACATTTCCTGTGTTTTCTTCAGGATATATGGCTAACAGTTGTATTGTTCAATGCTTCAAATTCTTTTTATCTTTTTCACCTTTATGAAAAAGAAGAAGAAATTATGACCTTCATTAAGGAAACACTCCAAAGAGAGCTAGTACCTAGAATTATTACTTACCATAACTTGAAGGTGCTTGGCATGCATAACAATGACTTGGAATCCTTGTCCTTTTTTTTCCTACTTGTATATATACATGTGTGTGTGTGTCTGTGTGTGTATATATATAGACAAAACACACACACACACACACACATACACAAATAAATAATAGTATAAATAGGAACATAAATAATGATTACATTTTTATATAACTCCATTGTTGTCAATAACTGTTAAAGTGAAGTGCTTTATAGTAAATCGATGCGGTTAATTTTTAATTTTTTTGCACCTCTGAATTCTTATGTTACAAGAGTAATAATTGTTCAATACTTTGTTCCCAGGTTCCACACATATGATTATGCTAGGCATTTTGTTAGTGCTTGTACTCGTATTCTTGGGCTTAAGGGTACCCCTGAAGGAGTGGAGGATCAAGGGAAGCTTACTCGTGTGGCTGCGGTATATGTTCTGATCAAATTCGTAGTATATTGACTCCTATCCTTGGAGATGCAAAGGCACCTCTTGATGTGATTGCATTCACGGCAATCTCACTGGGTTTGATATACGTGGGTTCAAACTAAGTTCTGCTATTAATTCATTCCACCTTATTAACCAACAAATGAAATATCAAATGCAGCAGCCACTGATTGAGAAGAACAAACAGCAGATGTTGATGCAGAAAAAGTTTGACGTTCAGCGGCATAAGCAACAATTCAGCACCAGACTCTTTCCCGTGGAAATTAAGAGATATCAATACCCCCTTGTTCATACAGTTTAGTAGTCAAGAATCCATCCAACAATCATATGAAGCAGGACAACCATTTAAGCGCTTAGTTGAATCGGTTTGTGGAATATACTTTTTTTCCCTTTTTCAGATTTTATAATGTCCTTCGTCACACATCTATCAACATGCTTATAAATATGAATCGTGTAGTTATAGCTTCTTTTAGATGAAATGCACATATGAGATTCTGTTTTATATGCCTTTGGTTTCAATTCTCTATATTTAGCAGCTTTCATAATTCTAGTGCAGGCTTCAGCTTATATGACAATGTACTTGATGTTTGGCTTCAATCAAACCGCATGATTATGGAAGTGTCAAATGAAATTTAAACATCAGAGATTTCTGAATTCTGAGTAATGGCTTCCTTTCTTTACACTTACTAATGGTGAGTTTTGATATTTATTTCCTTTCAGGTAAAATCAATATCTTGCAACGCATTAAGTTCCTCTTTGCGGGACATTGGTGAAGTCATCAATATGGTTGATAACTTAGTTGGACCAACAATTTATAGCAAATCAGGAGATCCTGTAGGGCTGGAATTTATTTCAAGTGGAAGTTCTTCACAACATAAAATGGATCGCTACATGACTGCGGTTACCCTGGACTCTTTATCATCACCTTTCAGCAGAAATGATAGTTTTGAATTTAAGTACAAACATAATCCTTTTATTCTTATGATATTGAACTGACTTTTATCCTGCTGTTGTTTAATATTGAACTAACTTTTATTATTATTTGCCAGATTCGTAGTATATCGACTCCTATCCTAGGAGATGCAAAGGCACCTCTTGATGTGACTGCATTCACGGCAATCTCACTGGGTTTTGTTATTTAGATTAAGAGCAACTTTAAGATATATACTTTTGGAATCTGGTTTCGTGCTTTAATTGGATTAACCTGCATTTTCTAATATATAATTATGCATTCTATACTGTGCATTGGAATTATTAGTTTAAACTCAAATATAGGTGAACCACAACTAGTACAACATCACATCATGTATTACGCGAGATTCCACCAAGTTTCTATTTTTTTCATCCCAAGATACTTATTTGTGGTGGGAGCTCATATCTTAGAGAGTGGGATTATGCGAGATTTAGATAGATTGCTGATAAGTGCGACGCTGTTTTGATGTGTGACATGGATCAAATTAGTGGTCTTATAGCAGCTAAGGTGAAATATTCATGTTTAAACTCTGAAAAAAAATTGTGCTTTAGCTTGTTTACGTATGTCTTGCTTGAAATTTAATCTTTGTTGTTAACCTTATGAATAATCTATTGGTTTTGTGATAGCTATGGATTATGGTTTTTGATTGTTCTCTTTTGACTTGACATGGCAGAAAGGATCTTCTTTGAACTCCCTTGAATCCAGTATAAGTTAGTTTGGGTGATCCAGTAAAATCTTCTTCTTTTTTTTGCCTACCTTAAATATATCTTAGGCTAGTAGCAGTATAAGTTAGTTTGGGTGCTTTATTATCAAAGGATCACCTTTTAAAAACTGAGCATTGCTTACACAAGATCAATTTTTTTTATATCACATTACTTTCATTCTTTCTATTTTTTCTTGTGCTTGACTTCCTTTGTAAATCGGGACTTTTTATCCATGTCTAGATTTTATATATATATATATATATATATATATATATATATATATATTGATAAGTATATCTAGATGTCAAATTATACATGTCAGTTGACATATCTCAACATTGAACATGTTTTTACCAGCTAAATTGATAGACTTGTCTTTTGATTTCCATATGGCTTCACTATTATATATGATGGTTCTCTAAAAATGATGAATGGTTTATCCAACATTCCCATATGACTAGCATATGCTTTGCAAATCACACTTTTTTTGTCTGTTATATGTGCTTCATTGTTTAATTTGGTGAAGTTTCACAATATATGTTTTAGAGAAGGTGAATTGAGTAAAAGAGCCACAACAGGATTCACAACGACAATTACAGCAACAACAGCCAAATATATTACAACAAGATATGTTGTTAAGGCACCAAACATCAGACTCATTCCAGAAACATCATGCAATTAAGCAGGAAAAGCAGTTATCGCAATCAACAATTTCCTTTCTAGCAGAATCATCAAGTATGTTTCTGACTTTCGCTACACGCACGAACATATTTATCAAGTTATGCTGTCATCATTATAAGCCTGTAAAATGTCTGTTCACTTGTAGCATTATTTATAAGCACCAATTATTATCTTGATCCGTGTGTCAATGTATACCCACCAAGAGGAGGTTCACGAAGCACTTGCTTGTCTTCTTCAGGATATTTGATTTAGATATTAATTTGGTTGTCAATAAAAAGGGTATTACCTTCTTCCATGTCCCTTGATTAATAAGAAAATTACACAACATTGTTGTCTTTGTGTATTGATTTTGGCACTAAGTGCCTCTGGTGACCTATTTGCTTCATTTTCTTGACTTGCTATTATTTTTAAATATGTGCAGGAAGACTGCTTCTACGACCTGCCTTATAGTACTGGGTATCAAATTTTCATGCTACGTTTAAGGAAGACAAGGGACGAAATTATGAAGTGTACTCTCTCTATATATGTAGATACAAACTTTGATTGAAGAACTGTGGTAGCTTTAGATGGTTAATTGTAAAGATAATGAATGATTATGTAGTGGATGATTTTATTAATTTAATAATATTTTAGTTTTTTGTATTTTTGTTATTATTTGCTATGGGGATATTGAGCCAGTCAGGTACACAAAAAGAATGTCAAATTTTGATTTGGCAACAATATAATTCGTTACCAAAGCATTGAACAATTTTTAATATAGCAACAATTTTTTATACATTTAGCAACAAATTTTCGTTGCTAATGGCATTAAAAATATATTTGGCAACGAAAAATTAACCTAATAACAACGAAGAGGATATTGTTGCTAATACTAAAATAAAAGGCAACATTTTTTATCGTTGCAAATCATATCAATTTTCATTGCACATATAAAGAATCGACAACATATAATGTTGTTGCTAATCGACGACTTTCGTTGCTATTGAAAAATAACCAGCAACAAACATTTTCGTTGCTGATTCAACATAATGTCATTGCCAAATAATATAAGCAGCAACAAAAATCGTTGCTAAAAAGTTTACATTTCGCAACGAAACCAAGCTTAGGCAACAATTTTCATAATTTATTACAACGAAAAATGTCGTTGTAAAATGGTGTCAATTGCAACGAAAATGCATGGTCGTTGCAAAAAAAAAAAGAGTTCATTTCGTTGCCAATTAGCAGGCTTTTGCAACGAAATGAGATTTTTAGCAACGAAATTTTAATTATTATGCAAAAATTTATTTTGTTGCTAAAGGATCGATGTCTCTGTACGAAAGCCAAATTTTGTTGTAAAATGTATTAATTTTGGCAACGAAAAAAATATGTTCGTTGCGGAACAATTAGCAACGCTCATTGCGCAACGAAAGACGCAACGACAGTAAAGTCGTTGCCAAAACCCTTTAGCAACGAAATTTGGCACCTTTAGCAACGAAAATCGGTTGTTGCTGAAGCCCCATTTTTTTGTAGTGTAATAATTAATAAATGGTATTCATTCCATGCTATTTGCCAAGTCTTTCTTTTGCTGTTTACTTGATGGTTAATGGTTATATTTGGTTGCACTCCAGATTGTTGAGGCTATTTATTGTTTATTTGAAGTAATACTCAATAAATAGCTGCCTATTTATTGTTTATCTGCTCTGAGCCTCTGACTGCTTTAGCTGTGTTGTTTATTGTTTATTAATGCAGTATCTTAGTTCTTAAATATGATGGATAATTACTAGCAAGTAAAAAAATTTGCAGTAGCCAACGCAAGTATAGTTAAATACATTGTTTAACTTGTTTGTTTGTGTAATTGTATTTTGTAGATAGTTAAATGGCAGAAAGTTCTGGAGCGGAGGGTTATGATCCAAGTAAGGATCCTAAAAGAAAGGCTAAGTTTAAGGATCCGGGGTGGAAATATGCATTTTGGCCATTGAACGATGAAAATCTCGTTCAATGCATACTCTGTGGAAAAAGGTTCATGGAGGAATCAAAAGATTCAAACAACATCTTATCGGTGGGTATGGTGATGTGTCTAAGTGTCCTTGAATTACAACAGAAATTGCAAACGAGATGCATCAAGCTATAACGAGCAAAAAAAGGAATAAACCAATTCAATTTGATGACACATGACGAAGTAGAAGAAATTCAGTCACCTAATATTTCTTCCAATCCTTCCAATGCTTTATCTGCAACTGTTCTAAGTTCTGGGACTGCATCTAAAAGGATGAAGAATATATTTCAATTCCCTAAGCCACGGTTACAATAAAAGACAATTGATGCTCATCTTAGAAAATCTCCAAAAGAAGTTGTAGACGAAAGGCATCACAAAGATGCTAGTCAAACAACTTTGAAGAATCGTCTAAGATCACCGAAAGAGAAAGACAAAGTTCACATGCACATTGCCAACTGATTTTATGAGAATGACATCCCTTAATGCATCAAATTCAAGAAGTTTTGAGGTGATGATAGAGGCTATCGGGCATGCAATATGGGCCGGGTTTGAAGCCTCCTTCGTATCACGAGTTGAAAGTTCCTATTTTAGGGAAGGCAAAGAATAAAACAGAGGAAATGAATGAGAAACACAGAACTTCTTGCAAGCAGTATGGTTGCACTCTTATGTCAAACAGATGTACAGACAGAAGAGACAGACACTTGATTAATTTTCTTGCTAATAGTCCTTCATGGACTTACTTTATGGGATCAGTTGATACTTCTAGTTAATCTCAGGATGCAAGCATGTTGGCAGAGTTACTTGATGGGAAGATCAAAGAGATTGGGCCTGAGTATGTTGTGCAAGTAGTGACAGACAATGCCTTCAATTATAAGGCAACTGGTCAAATTTTAATGGAAATAATACCTACTTTGTTTTGGACACCATGTGTAGCCTATTGCCTGGACCTTATGCTAGAGGACATAGGTAATTTGAAGCAGTTTAAATCTACAATCGGGAGGGCAAGAAAAATAACAACATTCATTTATAGACATGGTCGCATTCTTGATGCGATGATGAGCAAAACAAATGGGAGGGACCTTGTGAGATTGGGAGTCGCCCGATTTACTACATCATTTCTGACCTTTCAAAGCTTGTGCAAGCACAAGGATGCTTTGAGACATTTATTCATCAGTAATGATTGGACACATTCTACGTTGTCGACTACAGAGGCGGGGAAGAAAGTGTATCATACAGTTATTTCTTCTAATTTTCGGCATGTCGCTAAAGATTGTATTAGAGCATCGCAACCATTACTTGTTTTCTTGAGAGATTGTGGATTCGCATGAGAGGCCAACTATGTCTGAGATTCTTGCTGTGATGAAATTTGCAAAGATGGAGATCAAATATGCTTTTAATAACAAACAAAGGCTATGTAAGAAAGTGATCGACATTATCAAGTGAAGATGGGCATGCCAAATGGAGCAAAAGTTATATGGGGCAGCATTGTTTCTAAATCTGGGAAAATATTTTGACATCAAAGAAGATGAAGAATCTGGTTTAGCTTGGGCATGCCAAATGGAGCAAAATTTATATAGGGCAACATTATTTCTAAATCCGGGAAAATATTTTGACATCAAAGAAAATGAAGAATTTTGTTTAGCTTACAAGTTACGTTGCAACTTTAATGATGTTCTTTCAAAAATGGTTCCCGACCAAATTTTGGCAGACAAGATAAGCGACCTAGCTGATGCTTATGAATCTTCTCGTGATGACTTTTCTAGAGACATGACGATTAGGCAACGAAAGACAAGAAATCCTAGTAAGTATATTAAATTAATTATAAAGTTTACTAAGTTTTATAATTTAGTCTATATTTGATTTTTTAATTTTTACATCTAATTTAGTTGATTGGTGGAATGCTTTTGGCGGTTGTGCTATTGAACTTACAAAGTTTGCAAAGCGAATCCTTGGCCTTTGTTCTTCTTCTTTCGGTTGTGAATGCAATTGGAGCACTTTTGAGTTTGTAAATATTTAGTAATTAAATATCTTTTATTTAATATTAATTAGTATATAACTAAATCTATAAATATTTATATATTCTTTTACTTAATATTTTTTAAAACAAAAATTCCAGATACATACGAAGAAGAGAAATAGGTTGGAGTATCAACGGTTAATTAAATGATTTGGTGTATGTGAAATACAATCGCTGAATTGTTGACAGGTTCCAAAAGATGCATGAACTTAGAAGAAACTTTGATCCATTAGTCCTAGATGATTTTGATTGGGGTAATGAATGGATAGTGCCCGAGCAAGATGTAGTTCATCATGGAGATGATCTTACATGGGAGGATGTTGATAGAGCTGTTTGTGCATCCGATGCCGCCGAGGGCCGTAATCTTCGTAGAACGACTCATGTCTACTCACGGCGTGGTGGTGTTTTGATTTTGAGGGAACCGAGAATAAGAGTTGAGAATGACTCCGATTCTGATATCGGAGAAGAGAAGGAGAAAGGGTCTTCCTAATGATGATGAGGATGTGGATGATGATTATGGTCAAAGCGTAACTACTGTTTCGAGTGATGATGCTATTGATGGGGGAGATGACAATGATTTGATCTTTGATGATTTTGTGTGATCTTTTCATTCTGAAAAATTGAGACCTTTGAGTTAATTAAAGAATGTTGAGTTTGTATGACTTTGTTTTTATTTCTATATTTTTATTTCTATATTATGTTTGTTAATGAAAAAATGAGACCTTTGAGTTGAAGAATACTGAGTTTGTATGACTTTGTTTTTGTTTCTATATTATGTTTGTTTTTGGCAATGTCAGAATGAACATGTTTTTGTCTTATTAATGATGGTTGTCTAATATATGCTTGTTTATACCTTTATCTCAACGATACTTACTTGTTTTATCATAAATTATTGAAATTATTCTATATATAAAATCTTAAAACTTAAGAAACTAAACATAAATTTAAGAATTATATTGAATTAAATTAAATATTACAAATGTATCACCATTTATATAATTTAAAGTTAGTACAAGTTCAAAAAATTACAACTATAGTAAAATTATCATTTTGACTTGATCTTGTCTGCTTCTTGATCTTGTTATTTGATATGTTATAACCTGCATTTTGAATATAAAAAATTATTAGAAATATAAATATATAAATATTCATATAAATGTTAAATATATATAATTTTATACGTATAAAATTTATGTACATTGTTAATGACTTGCAACTTGCGGACGACTAGTCGGGTGCCTTGTCGACTAAGCGCTTAAGCTCCCGACTGTCGCTTTGCCTCGACTTGGCGCCTTGATAACTATGATTGAGATAATACTCCACAACTTTTAACTCCATTAGCTGCGCCTTCAACTTTATTACATGTAGAGAAGGCCAGTCTAAGATAATTCGAATCAGCTTTCATTCAAATGATAAAGCTTACAAGAAAGACAGAAATTACAAGCACTTATGGAGTGACTAACTCTAACCTATCATTCACCTATTTCTTAACCTCTACAACTTATTACCATGCATGCTTACACAAGTTCACAGTACAGATACTATTATTAGAAATACAACAGAAATATTGTCCAAAGGAATTAATTTAACTGCCTAGGTCTGACCAGCTTCACCCTAGTTTTAGCTTTTCCTTATTTCCCAATAATTTCAAAACTTATTTATCTCCTAAATTAGTCATACATCACTCATCAATGGCATCACGAATCTCCGGCAATGGTAGTGTCACAAGGCAGCAGCCTCTTCTTCTCCCTCTTATTTATTTATTTTCTTTTCAGTCTGGTGACGAGAGAGATCAAAACCAAATCTGGATTCCTGCGCAGTGAGGCTTTTAGTAGTGGTAATGGCAGGATGCTTCATGCTTGTCTTTTTGAAGGTGATTAGCAGTGACTTATGATAAAAAACTGTGAGGGAACTTTGATTTTGAGATGATTAGATTGTGTTTCGGTGGTCTGTGAAGGCCGACTTTCTGGTGATGATGATTTGTGAGTGATGGCTCAGCAGTGACGGGTGCTTGGTGGTGGCAGCAGACGTGGGATAAAACTAGGGCTAGGTTTTTTTTTGGTTGTATTATGTTTTGGTTTGAGTGTGTTGGCAGTAGCCGCTAGGAAGGGACTGTAATTGGGTTTGGGCAGGCTTAAGGTTGTGTTTGGCACGGATGGGCTTATTATCTCATTGATACAGCGGCTGGCTAGGGATTGAAACTTGTTGGTGGCCAATAATTTTAGGATGGCTAGTAATTGATTACAGCAGCAAAAGTTTGCAATTAATGAAATTGCAACCCTTGCTTTGTTACCATTATGATGTGCGACAATGGTGAGGTGACGAAAATAAGGATAATCGAGGCTCTCAAGCCACAAAACACAATTTTCAAATCAATTCATATTCAATAATCCCCTACTAAAATCTATTTCTATAATTTGAACTTCTACAATATCCACTCAACATAACAAATAATTAATTGTATTAATATTCAAAATATTTTTCTCTAAATAATAATATAAAGAGTAAAATACTGACACCATCTGTAAATAATCATAATAACAATCATCAATATTCTAAGTAATAGTCAGTACCCCTCTAGTTTACAATATATAACTTTCACTACCCCTAGTGTGGTTAACCAACTAATATTCAAAAATATTTTTAATATAATATCTAATACACCCTTCAAGTTATAATGATTAATTTATCCGCTAAAAATAAATTTGTATACTATAATTTTTACTTAACTTAATCTAATTAATTAAATTATGAACTTGTGCTATAAATAACATAAATGTCAAAAAATAATAAATATTCATTTTATCAAGAAAATAAAGTCATACAATTTTTTCTAATTTAATTTCTCAAAGATTAAAATTTACGTGATATATATTCATATTTTTTTGTAATTAAAAAGTAAAATTTAATACCCATAAAAAGTACAAATTAACGCAATAAAATTATTATTATTTTTTCCAAATATTAAAATTTACGTCAAACAAACGTATTATTTGTGACGCCCCCAAAATAGGTATACATCATTCATTATGAGTCGTCAAATACATGGTACAGAAATAAATACAATTTTATTAATATAATTATCGTGCAAAATACGACAACACATATACTACAAGTTTAAATACAAATATTGTCTAATAGACAGTATTAAAACTCAAAAGAAGTCCTCATTATAATTATTGATACACTATTCTATAAAAATAGTGAGGACTGCTAAAACAACTTTCTAGAACCATCACTCCATATTCTGACTAGTTCATGCTATATTCTCACCTCCTGAGAAGAAAAATAGAACAAAAAAGAAAAGGGTGAGCTCAACTAGCCCAGTAAGAATATTATGACTAATATAATATACAACAAATTATCATTAGTCTTCAACAGGAAAAAATCTGATTGATTATAATAGACAACAAGTTTTAGATCAACAACTGCAGCAGAAACAGCAATTCATTAGAAGAGTCAAGTAGAGAATGAATTCTACTATCTTCTAAGATTTAAAAGTTCATCATCAATATTTTATCCCTGTAACATCAATCAATATACATCTTGAATCAAATATTTATCTTTGCACTACAAGTCAAAGATATTCATTTGTATCACCAGTTAGTCATGTTCATCTCAACACCTGTTCATCTTTGCACTACGGGCCAAAGATATTCATCAGTTAATCATTCATCTTTGTACTACAGGCCAAAGATATTCAGTAATATCATCATTTAGGACTGAGGATGATGAAAAACATTTTAAAAAAAATGAATCCAGTGAGACAAAAGATCAAAGATTAGGGATTCGTACTTTAGTTTATTCAAGTTCAAAAATACTCCATAATAACTAATTGTGAAGCAGAATTCAAAAATAAAGATCAAAATATGGATACAATCAAAGATAGTAACCATAATAGACATCTTGGACAAAAAGAATAAAATTTCATTTTTCGGTGAATAGTGTCGTATTCGTGAATAGTGCCCGTATACGTGAATAGTAACTCCGACACAAAAAGATAAAAATTCCACAATAAAATTCATATCAATAATTTGACATAATGATATTGAAGAAAATAATATTATTTACGAAGAAAATAACATCCCTTACCTCAAAAGAACCGTACTTCAGGCTGAAATATCAAGTATAAGGCTGAAGAAAACTTGCACTGAATAGCAACTCTCAAAGTATCTAAATACTCACAAAAATACGCTCGATTATATAGAGAGAGAAAACTTATGAATTCTGGTGTGATTTTCAATTCTAACCTAAGCGCCTATTTATAGGAAAATGTTAGAACGCCAATGTAGACTAAAATTTAATAAATTAATATTTTATTAAAAATTTCTACGCCCACCATCTTTGCCCAAACAATCAGCCACCACAAATGGGGCCCACCAATTCAGCACATGTTTTCACAAAAATAAAAGTGAGTCCCACGTTTAATTTTAATAAAAAATATTTTATTTTCTAAAACTTCAATAATTCATAATAAATAGCCTTTTATCAGAAAAATTCAAATCTCATGTCCTTTCCATAGAAAATTTAATTCTCTACAACTTTGTAGAAGAAAGTTTTTCCAAATTTCAATCAGAAAATATTCGAAATCCACATACGGACGATTTTTAATACATTCATTCCGACAAAATACTGATAAAACACCTCTGTAAGACCCCAACTTTTATAAATAAAGATGAATTTTCTATAAATATCATTTTTGAATATTATGGAGTTAATTTGATATAATGTTATAGTTGTGGGTAATATTTATAAATTTTACAAAGTACGCAAGTTGTTATATAATATTCGATTGGTCGGGGAATATTCGTTTTAACAGGGAATATTCGTACAACGACACAATCATTGGTGGACCCCACAACGGAATTATTGTCGGATTGAGAAAACGACAAAAATATTTTATTAAAAATAACGGCGAAAATTTTACCATTGTTACTGTTGAACTACTCGGTAGTAAAAGTACAATAATACGTGTGGTTGCATAGTAGTACACGATATTGATTATTAATGCTTATGTGAGAAGTCACTCAGTTTGATTCAATTATTGTCAGTTAATAATATGAATTATTTAGCGATAATGACGTTTTGTTTTATTCGTATTATTAACGTAATAAAACAGAAACATCTTTTTATATAAAACATAATACTTTATTAAAGTTATTCTATAAATAGAATATATTATATTTTATTTAAAAGATTTTTCTTTAAATATGGACCGTCAGATTAAAGTAATCAATCTGGACCGTTCATGGATTAGTTACTATGCATTCTATTTTTCTATAAATAGCAGCTCATTCCTTCATTATTTCTTATGAATTCACTGAACTCTAGAGAGAGAAACTATAGAGAGAAACTATAGAAAGAGAGAGAAGAAGAGTATTCTGCTACTTAACTATTTCCTTATTTCAGCTCTTCTTTAAAACGGTAAGGGGTGTTATTCTTTCTTATTCATGAAGAGAACTGTTGTTATTCCATTTCTTATTATTCTGTTGGAATAACCTGTATACGCGGTCTACCCTATACTTGGTGACATTCTTCTATTATTCTGTTAGAACATCCTGTCTGTGTATTTTACACCGGACCTGGTTCCGTCTTTATTATTATTCTGTTGGAACATCCTGTCTGTGTGTTTTACACCGGACCTGGTTCCGTTTTTTCTGTTGGAACATCCTGTCTGTGTGTTTTACACCGGACCTGGTTCCGTCTTGTTATTATTCTGTTGGAATATCCTGTCTGTGTGTTTTACACCGAACCTGGTTCCATTATTTATTATTCTGTCGGAATATCCTGTCTGTGTATTTTACACCGGACCTGGTTCCATTATTTATTATTCTGTCGGAATATCCTGTCTGTGCGTTTACGCCGGACCTGGTTCCATTATTTATTATTCTGTTGGAATAACTTGTCTGTGCGGTCTATCGCATGCATGGTGATTTCTTTTGTTATTCCATTCTTTATTATACTCAATTGGTTAAGTTTTGACTTCTATACTCCATGAAATTAGTGAAATATCCTTGATAATTGCGGTTCATCCAGTATCTTTTCATAAAAATATTCTTCTAAGTATTCTTGAATTTTACTCCACAAAGCAGTATCATGTTGACAATTTGGACGTTGTTAATTCTTGGATAAATTAATTCTTGAACTTGTTTTATTGAATTCTTATATCATTGTCATCATCCTCATGTTTATAAAATGTTGAAAGTCATCTGTGGCCTGTAGTGCATAGATGGACTTGGTATGATTATGACCAGGGATTATTCGGTATAATCATGACCGTAATGTTACAAATGATGTGGTAAAAGTCCTCATTGGCCCGTAGTGCATTGATGGACAGTTGTTGGCATGATCATGACCATTAATGAATATACGAATATCCTTGGCCGTAGTGCAGGGGTGATTCGATGATGTGGATTATTTTATTAAGCTGAGTCCCAGCGATCACAGTGTTGGAAAATCTTTTAAATCATAAAAGATAGTAGAGTTTATTTTCTACTTGACTCTTTTAATGGATTGCTTGTTCCGCTACAGTTAAACTTGATGTCTATTATATTTTATCAGTTTAACATTGTTGAAGGCTAATGATAATTTATTCTGCATTATCTTAGTCATAATATTTCTTACTGGGCTAGTTGAGCTCACCCTTTCTTTCACTGTTCTCTTCAGGAAATGAGAACGTAGCTGGGGCAAGTCGGGGAACGGAGTGATGGTCCGAATGATAGTATTAGTTAGTAGTCCTCACTATTCTATGTAATGGTGTGTTAATAAATGTAATGAGGACTCCTTTTGAGTATGAATACTCTCTAGAAGATAATATTTGTATTCAAACTCACAGTTTATGTTTTGTCGTATTGTACACGACAGTTGTATTAGTAAGTTGTATTTGTATTCTGTACTATGTATCTGACGACCCAAGATGGGTGATGTATACCTAATTTTGGGGGCGTCACAGTTGGTATCAGAGCTTAGGGATATGATCCCTGGCTAAGATGTGAGAATAGAACTAGGAGGGGAGAGACGGGGAATTCCTTCGCTAGTATGACATACCTAAGTTTATTTGCATGGTATTTAATTGGTCGGTCATAATATAAGGATAATATATGACATATCAATTAATTTTTATTTTGTGGCAGTATCTGAAAATGGCATCCGAGAATGTTGAGAATAGCAATGGAGCACAGACGACTGTTGATTCACCACATATCAATAATCAGGATAATGTGCATCAGGAAGGTGTCAATCCTCATGCAAACAACAACACTGACCAAATGATGAATGATCAAATGTTCAGAGGCTTTATGCAATTCATGCAACAACAGGTGAAAGCGGCTCCTGTCCACAACGTAGGTGGAAATACTGGAAACTCTCTGGCGGTCACCGCTAAACAGTTTAAGGAGCTGGGACCACCGGAGTTTAAGGGAGAACCCAAACCACTTGTAGCTAAAACATGGATAAAGCAGATCACCAAGATATTTGATGTCTTGGGTTGCTCCGAGGAGCAAAAGGTTCCCTTTGCCGCCTTTATGTTGCGAGGAGAGGCAGATTACTGGTGGGAATCGATAAAGCGTACTCAACCTGCCGCACTGAAGATGTCCTGGGAGAAGTTCCAAGAGCTGTTTAACGACAAATACTTTCCCGAGAGTATTCGTCACATGAAGGAGGTGGAGTTCATCAAATTGGAGCAGAATAATATGACCGTGTCGCAGTACGAGGCAAAATTTGCGGAGTTATCCCGGTTTGCGTCCCACCTGGTGGATAATGAAGAAAGAATGACGCGGATGTTTTTAAGAGGTTTGAAGCCGGAGATACGTCAACATCTTGTTTCTCATAAACTGTGTTTGTATTCAGATGTTGTAAATAGGGCTCAGTTGGTGGAGCGCGATAACGAGACAACGCAACCAAAAGAGAGCAGCCGGCAAAATGATAATACCAGTGAGAGCAGTCATCGAAGCGGTGACAACAAGCGTGGAGGGAATCAACAGGCCAGAAATGGTAACCACTTCGGTGGTAATCAGGGCCAAAATAATAAGAATGGACATTTCAAGAAGAGGAGATTCAACAATGATGGAAAGACGTCAGCACCAGCACCTGTCGTTAAGGAAGGAGAACGACCACCTATCATATGTTTCAAATGCGGAGGGGAGGGGCACATCAGTCCAAACTGCGCGATGCCGTCCAAAGCATGTTATAATTGTGGAAGAGAAGGTCATTTAGCCCGATTTTGTCGTTTACCGAAGACAAATTCAGCTAGGATGGAGGCACCAAAGGCCGTCCCAAAAAAGTCAAAACCGGTTGTGCAAGGGAGAGCGTTTGTTGTGAACTCCCAAAGAGCAAGGAACCCGAATGAGGTCATCACGGGTAAGCTTATCATAAACTCTAACGAAGTCTATACTTTATTTGATACCGGTTCTACCCATTCTTTTATTTCTCCTACTTGCGCTCATCGATTAAATTTGATTCCGGAGAAATTAGACTTTGACTTAGCAGTTGAAACTCCATTGGGAGAAACCTTCATTACATCCACGGTTTATAAGTCTTGTTTGGTTCAAGTTGGTACCCACACATTACCTGTCGATCTTATTTCATTAAAAATACTTGCATTTGACGTGATTCTAGGGATTGATTGGTTAACTACTCATCATGCAAAAATTGATTATTTTCGTAAGGTTGTTAGCTTTCATATTCCTAATCGACCTATTATGCGAATTCAAGCAACCAAACCATTAAAATCAATCGCTGTCATCTCAAGCCATAAAGCTATTCGTTTATTGAAAAACGGATGTCAAGCTTTCTTAGCTCATGTCACAGATCTAAACAAAAATACGTCAGCTTTGAATGATATTTCTGTTGTTAATAAATTTCCTGACGTATTTCCCGAAGAACTTCCTGGCCTACCCCCAGAGCGTGAAATTGAATTTTGTATCGACCTTGAACCCGGTACAAAACCCATTTCCAAAGCCCCATATCGAATGGCTCCTATTGAACTTCAGGAGTTAAAGACCCAACTGCAGGAATTGTTAGACATTGGTTTTATTCGTCCTAGTACTTCTCCTTGGGGTGCTCCTGTTCTGTTCGTGAAGAAGAAAGATGGGAGTATGCGACTTTGTATTGATTATCGGGAGTTGAATCATGTCACCATCAAAAATAGGTACCCATTGCCACGTATTGATGACCTGTTTGACCAGTTGCAAGGAGCACAATTCTTTTCAAAGATCGATCTTCGTTCTGGATATCATCAGCTGAAGGTTAGAACTGAGGATATTCCAAAGACTGCCTTCAGAACTCGGTATGGGCATTATGAATTCTTAGTTATGTCTTTTGGATTGACTAATGCTCCTGCTGCCTTCATGGATATGATGAACAGGGTATTTAAGGAATATTTGGATCACTTTGTGGTCGTCTTTATCGATGACATCCTTGTTTATTCCAAAAGCCGTGAAGATCATGAGCAACACTTGAGGCTGGTACTCCAAAAGCTTCGTGAATACAAACTTTATGCCAAGTTGAAGAAATGCGAGTTCTGGCTGGAAGAGGTAGCATTCCTTGGGCACGTAGTATCAAGTCGTGGAATATCTGTTGACCCGACAAAGATTGAAGCTATTCAAAGCTGGGAGCAACCTAAATCAGTGACCGAAGTACGTAGCTTTCTCGGTTTAGCTGGTTATTATCGGAGATTCGTGGAAGGATTTTCTCGAATCGCTACTCCATTAACTCAGCTGACTCGGAAAGATACAAAGTTCGGTTGGAGCGAAGAATGTGAGCAAAGTTTTCAAGAACTCAAGAGGAGACTCATTTCAGCACCTGTTCTAACAATACCATCTGGCTCGGAGGGATTTGTCATCTACAGTGATGCTTCGAGCAAAGGGTTGGGATGCGTTCTCATGCAACATGAAAAAGTCATAGCCTATGCATCAAGACAACTCAAGGAATATGAGAGGAATTATCCTACTCATGATCTAGAGTTGGCAGCTGTTGTCTTTGCACTTAAAATTTGGAGGCATTACTTGTATGGGGAGAAGGTGGAGATCTTTACGGATCATAAAAGCCTCAAATATTTCTTCACTCAAAAGGAACTCAACATGCGACAACGACGTTGGCTTGAACTGTTGAAAGATTATGATCATACCATTCAATACCATCCTGGAAAAGCGAACGTGGTAGCTGACGCATTGAGTAGAAGATCATATGCAAGTACGAGTGCGATATTGTCAACGCAAAGGCCCATTTTGTGTGACTTGCAAAGGATGGAGATAGAGTTAAAGACTCCAGGGACCCATGTGATGATGGCGAATATACGAGTAGAACCAACTTTAATCGATAAAGTTAAAGCTGCTCAAGCTACAGACCTGGAGCTGATGCGTATGAGGAAGAAAGTGCAAGAAGGTGCTATGCCGGAAGCAAGAATCGATGAAGAAGGAATACTTCGAGTCAACTCCAGACTTTGTGTTCCTAACAACCCTGATTTAAAGTATGAAATCATGATGGAGGCGCACAACACACCGTTTGCAATCCATCCTGGAAGTACCAAAATGTATCATGATCTTCGTCATACATTTTGGTGGAGCAATATGAAGAGAGAGATAGCGTTGTTTATCTCAAGGTGTCTAACTTGTCAACGAGTCAAAGCGGAGCATCAAGTACCAAAAGGTCCATTGCAACCACTTGAAATTCCAGAATGGAAGTGGGAGCACATTACCATGGATTTCGTTACCGGTCTTCCTAGGGTTTCTCAAGGTATTGATGCGATTTGGGTCATTGTTGATAGATTGACCAAGTCTGCTCATTTCTTACCGATACGAGAAACTTATACACTTGAACGTCTTGCTCGTATGTACATAAACGAGATTGTAAGACTGCATGGTATGCCAGTATCCATAGTTTCTGACCGAGACCCAAGATTCACTTCACGATTTTGGGTTAGTTTACAAAAAGCTATGGGCACGGATTTACGATTTAGTTCAGCATATCATCCTCAGACGGACGGACAATCAGAGAGGACTATTCAAACTCTTGAAGATCTATTAAGACTCTGTGTCTTTGACTTCAAGGGAAGTTGGGACAAGTTCTTACCATTGGTGGAGTTTTCCTACAACAACAGTTATCAAGCAAGTATTGGCATGGCTCCATTCGAAGCATTGTATGGAAGAAAATGTCGTTCTCCAGTATGCTGGGATGAGGTGGGTGAAGCAACGTTGTTGGGACCGGAGTTGGTACGTATGACTACAGAAAAGATTCAAACGATCCGACAACGTATAAAAACCTCACAAGATCGACAAAAGAGTTATGCTGATCTTCATCGAAAGGACGTGGAATTTGATGTAGGAGATCATGTGTTCTTACGTGTTGCTCCATGGAAAGGAGTTACGAGATTTGGAAAGAGAGGAAAGCTCAATCCTCGATTCATCGGTCCATTTTTAATCCTCGATCGAGTAGGAACTGTGGCTTATAGACTCGCTTTACCGCCAAGTATGTCTCGTGTTCATAACGTTTTTCACATATCCATGTTACGCAAATATGTGGAAGACCCGAACCACATTATTGAGTTAGAACCGGACGAAATAGCGGAAGATTTGACGTATGAAGAAGTTCCTGTTCAAATCTTGGATAAGAAGGAACATATTCTACGCTCCAAGGTTATACCTCAAGTCAAAGTTTTGTGGAGAAACCACGATGTTGAGGAAATGACTTGGGAGTTAGAATCTGAAATGAAATCAAGGTATCCTTACCTCTTCGACATACCAGGTACGTACCCTAATTTCGAGGGCGAAATTTCATAAGAAGGGGAGGTTGTAAGACCCCAACTTTTATAAATAAAGATGAATTTTCTATAAATATCATTTTTGAATATTATGGAGTTAATTTGATATAATGTTATAGTTGTGGGTAATATTTATAAATTTTGCAAAGTACGCAAGTTGTTATATAATATTCGATTGGTCGGGGAATATTCGTTTTAACAGGGAATATTCGTACAACGACACAATCATTGGTGGACCCCACAACGGAATTATTGTCGGATTGAGAAAACGACAAAAATATTTTATTAAAAATAACGGCGGAAATTTTACCATTGTTACTGTTGAACTACTCGGTAGTAAAAGTACAGTAATACGTGTGGTTGCATAGTAGCACACGGTATTGATTATTAATGCTTATGTGAGAAGTCACTCAGTTTGATTCAATTATTGTCAGTTAATAATATGAATTATTTAGCGATAATGACGTTTTGTTTTATTCGTATTATTAACGTAATAAAACAGAAACATCTTTTTATATAAAACAGAATACTTTATTAAAGTTATTCTATAAATAGAATATATTATATTTTATTTAAAAGATTTTTCTTTAAATATGGACCGTCAGATTAAAGTAATCAATCTGGACCGTTCATGGATTAGTTACTATGCATTCTATTTTTCTATAAATAGCAGCTCATTCCTTCATTATTTCTTACGAATTCACTGAACTCTAGAGAGAGAAACTATAGAGAGAAACTATAGAGAGAGAGAAGAAGAGTATTCTGCTACTTAACTATTTCCTTATTTCAGCTCTTCTTTAAAACGGTAAGGGGTGTTATTCTTTCTTATTCATGAAGAGAACTGTTGTTATTCCATTTCTTATTATTCTGTTGGAATAACCTGTATACGCGGTCTACCCTATACTTGGTGACATTCTTCTATTATTCTGTTGGAACATCCTGTCTCTGTGTTTTACACCGGACCTGGTTCCGTCTTTATTATTATTCTGTTGGAACATCCTGTCTGTGTGTTTTACACCGAACCTGGTTCCGTTTTTTCTGTTGGAACATCCTGTCTGTGTGTTTTACACTGGACCTGGTTCCGTCTTGTTATTATTCTGTTGGAATATCCTGTCTGTGTGTTTTACACCGGACCTGGTTCCATTATTTATTATTCTGTCGGAATATCCTGTCTGTGTGTTTTACACCGGACCTGATTTCATTATTTATTATTCTGTCGGAATATCCTGTCTGTGCGTTTACGCCGGACCTGGTTCCATTATTTATTATTCTGTTGGAATAACCTGTCTGTGCGGTCTATCGCATGCATGGTGATTTCTTTTGTTATTCCATTCTTTATTATACTCAATTGGTTAAGTTTTGACTTCTATACTCCATGAAATTTGTGAAATATCCTTGATAATTGCGGTTCATCCAGTATCTTTTCATGAAAATATTCTTCTAAGTATTCTTGAATTTTACTCCACAATGCAGTATCATGTTGACAATTTGGACGTTGTTAATTCTTGGATAAATTAATTCTTGAACTTGTTTTATTGAATTCTTATATCATTGTCATCATCCTCATGTTTATAAAATGTTGAAAGTCATCTGTGGCCTGTAGTGCATAGATGGACTTGGTATGATTATGACCAGGGATTATTCGGTATAATCATGACCGTAATGTTACAAATGATGTGGTAAAAGTCCTCATTGGCCCGTAGTGCATTGATGGACAGTTGTTGGCATGATCATGACCATTAATGAATATACGAATATCCTTGGCCGTAGTGCAGGGGTGATTCGATGATGTGGATTATTTTATTAAGCTGAGTCCCAGCGATCACAGTGTTGGAAAATCTTTTAAATCATAAAAGATAGTAGAGTTTATTTTCTACTTGACTCTTTTAATGGATTGCTTGTTCCGCTACAGTTAAACTTGATGTCTATTATATTTTATCAGTTTAACATTGTTGAAGGCTAATGATAATTTATTCTGCATTATCTTAGTCATAATATTTCTTACTGGGCTAGTTGAGCTCACCCTTTCTTTCACTGTTCTCTTCAGGAAATGAGAACGTAGCTGGGGCAAGTCGGGGAACGGAGTGATGGTCCGAATGATAGTATTAGTTAGTAGTCCTCACTATTCTATGTAATGGTGTGTTAATAAATATAATGAGGACTCCTTTTGAGTATGAATACTCTCTAGAAGATAATATTTGTATTCAAACTCACAGTTTATGTTTTGTCGTATTGTACACGACAGTTGTATTAGTAAGTTGTATTTGTATTCTGTACTATGTATCTGACGACCCAAGATGGGTGATGTATACCTAATTTTGGGGGCGTCACAACCTCAACATTAATTCATACATAAAATAAATATATCCATTATTTATATCCATATAAAATAATTATTTACTTATCATATAAATCAATAATTAATTATTCACAAATAATATTACAGAATCACAATTATGACAACCAGGTCGTTCCCAGGAAAGAGGGGGCTTTCCGATAAGGATTTCTCCATATTGGCGCGCAATTAGGTGACCAAACCTCTCCTTAGACAGAACTTCCTTAGACATTGCCAATAATGTTATCTAATAATATTATTCAAATAATATGAATTATTGATCTGATAATGGAGATACTGTGCAGTGACAATTATTGAAACAACAATAATATAAAATATTCACGTAGCAGTTATTGAATCAATAAAATAAAATATTTAACAGTAATTACTGTAACAATTATTGAGTAGTGCTTTCTTACGTAAGAATCAATAATTCAGAAATATTGTGCAATACCGTGTGCTACTATGCAACCATGCGTATTACTTAACCACCGGGTATTCCAACAGTGTTAACGATAATTACTACGCCGTTATTTATAAAAACTCAAATTTAATATTTTTTTCATCCGACCGCTTTTCATTATGGGGCCCACAAATGACTGCGCTATCGTACAAATATTCTCCGACAGCAAGTGTAAGACCCCGAATTTTATGAAATAAAAGTATTCAATTTTTCTTATAATTACTATTCAGTAAATGGTTAAATTGATAAATGTTAAAGTTAAGGGTGATATATGATTTTTTTTTCAAAATACACAAGTGGTTATAAAATAATCATTGTTGTCGGGGAATATTCGTTTGGTCGTGGAATATTCTTTCTGTCGGGGAATATTCGTACGACGGCACAGCTATTTGTGGGCCCCATAACGAATAACTGCCGGGTGAAGAAAACGACAAATTTGAGTTTTTACAAATAACGGCGTAGTTGTTACCGTTAACACTGTTGGAATACCCGGTGGTTAAAATACAGTAATACGCGTTATTGCACAGTAGCACACGGTATTGCACAGTATTTTTGAAATTATTGATTCTTACGTAAGAAGGCACTACTCAATAATTGTTACAGTAATTACTGTTCAATATTTTATTTTATTGATTCAATAATTGCTGCGTTGATATTTTATATTATTGTTGTTTCAATAATTGTTGCTGCACAGTATTTTCCTTTATCAGATCAATAATTCATATTATTTGAATAATATTATTAGATAACATTATTGTCAATGTCTAGAAAGTTCTGTCTAAGGAGAGGTTTGGTCATCTAATTGCGCGCCAGTAAGGAGAAATTCTTATTGGAAAGCCCCCTCTTTCCTGGGAACGGCCTGGTTGTCATAAATGTGATTCTGTAATATTATTTGTGAATAATTAATTATTGATTCATATGATAAGAAAATATTTATTTTATGTGGATATAAATGAGGGATATATTTTTGTGGTTAAAAATGAAGGAGTTAATGTTGAGGTTTTTATCCGTATTTTTGTCGGAATGGAGGTATTAAAAATCAGGGTTTTTGAGATATTTTGCGGGGGTTATAATTTTTAATCCGACCGTTGGATCGTGGTAATTTTTGGATATGTTATACATATATAAGTTGAGTATATGCCCACAAATTTTGAACCGTTAAAAATGAACGTATGATTTGTTATGAATTTTAAGAGGTGGCTGATTCAGAAATCAGGTTATAAATCATTTTTGGTGGAAAATTCTAGAATTGGTGGGCCCCACTTGTGGTTGGTGAAGAAATGTGCTGAATTATATTTCAAATGTGGTGGGTGGGAATAGTAGCAGGTAAAGCCATCAGGTTGCAGGTCAAACCTACCAAAATTTTCCTATAAATAGAGGGCTAAGTTAGAATTGAAAATCACACCAGAAACATAAGCTTTCTCTCTTTCTCTCTCTATATTATGAAGCATATTTTGTGAGTATTTAGATACTTGGTGAGTTGCTATTCATCAGTGCGAGTTTCCTTCAGCGTCATATCTGATATCCAATCTGAAGTGCTGCTCTTTTGAGGTAAGGGACTGTAAGGGATAGTAAGGGATTGTAAGGGATAGTAAAGGATATTAAGGGATTTTAAGGGTTGTTATGATTTTCAGTTTCGTAATTTTTCTGATCTTCAAAAATTCTGGAAAAATTTGAAATGATATTTTGATGAGTTTTCTTGATTGTGTCCAAAAATGGTGATTTTTGGATGTATAGATTGAGAGTTATGAATTTTATGAGAAAAGACTATTTTAGAAGTAACAGCTTATAATTCCTTGTGGTTAACTCCAAAATTGATGAAATTTTTATTGGGAGTACATGTATATGATAGAAGTATACTCTGTAAATTTCAGAATTTTTAGACAAAAGTACAATTTTTGATAAATGTCTGAATATTCGGCTATTTTGGCCATATGAAAAATAGTAAATGACTTTTAAAAATTCTGAGAAAAATATATGTTCACTATGGGACTATATTATGCTAAATCCCAGAAAAGAAATATTTTTGGAACTGATTTGGTATTTTTTATGAAAATAGTCTAGTTATGAGTAAATGAATTAAATATGTTTTGTGAAAAAAAAATTGGAAAATAGGATTTTATGGCTTGAGAATCCTATATGAGGTATATGCAGATTTTTGATGAGGGTTTTGGTTATTGATGATGAAATCTTAAGAGTTGACATTTTATGATGATTAAATGCATTAATTAGTAAAGTGTAAACAATTTAAATAAATTGTTTATAAGCTTAAGAAATGTTATTCTTTCAATATCATTATACCGAAATATTAGTATAGATTTTATTGTGGAATTTCTACCTTTTTGAGTCGAGGTTACTATTCATGAGTTACTATTTACGAGTTACTATTCACGACAAAATTGGTTTCTTTTTCTAACCAAATTATAGTTGATTTATGAATATTGCTCTTGAAATTAAATCCATGTTTTGATCATATTATTTTTATAATCATATATAACATTTTTATAACCCTGATGTTGAAATTCTCTTTCACTTGAGTGTAAAGATGGGTAGATTATTGGTATGATCATGACTATGGGTTCTCTTTGGCCAGTAGTGCAAAGTTGAATTGTGACTGGTATGATCATGACCATTGAATTTATAATTGAATATCTTTAGCTTAAGTGCAAAGGTGAAATGATCAACATGGTTATAATTATTGTTTATATAAATTCTTAAATGATTATATATTCTTTGAGGTATTAATATATTTGGCATGTAGTGCAAATATGAATTGTTGAGGAATATCTTTGGCCTGTAGTGCAAAGATGAATTGTAGATGAATATCTTTGGCCCGTAGTGCAAAGATGACCTGTTGTTGAATATCTTTGGCCAGTAGTGCAAAGATGAACGGTTGAGGAATATCTTTGGCCTGTAGTGCAAAGATGAATTGTAGATGAATATCTTTGGCCTGTAGTGCAAAGATGGTCTGTTGATGAATATCTTTGGCCCGTAGTGCAAAGATAAACTGTTGTTGAATATCTTTGGTCGTAGTGCAAAGATGGATTTATTAGTATGATTATGAACAGGAACTGTGATTTGGTATAACCATGATCTTTGATGTTTCAGGTAAAGACATGTGATGAAAATATTCTTCGTCCTGGGTGCGAAGAAAAATTTAGAATCACAATTATGATTATGAGTTATTCATATGATTGTGGAAAGGAACTGTTGATTGATGTTACAGGGATAAAACATTGTTGATGGATTTTTAACATTGAGAAGATAATAGACTTTATAGTCTATTTGACTCTTCTAATGGATTGCTCGTTCCGCTGCAACTATGGTTGAAATTTTTATCATTTACCATATGTTCTAAATCTCTGATTTATTGTTGATGAAGGCTATTGATAATTGAATTATCTTTAGTCATGACATTCTTTACTGAGCTAGTTGTGCTCACCCTTTTGCTTCACAATTCCTTTCAGGTAATAAGAGTGTAGCTGGGTCGAGCGGGGGTAACAAGAAAATAGAACGGTGGTCTCTAGCTGTGGAGGTTCTCCCGAAGCAGTATAGAAAAGTTCATTTAGTAGTTTTATTTGGTGAATCCAATAGGGTAAGGTGTACCCAACGTTGGAAGGGTGTTTTGTCACTATCATACAAGATGTCTAATGACATACAACCTCGTGTCATCATAAGACAGGGTTGTGCTCATCCACTTGCTGAGTATATCTATGGGCACTACCTATATAATCTTGGTGTTTGTTTGAAGTATAATTCTCAATTAGAGACAGTGGAGATAATGATAAGTCAAGAGAAGACTCACCATTGGGAAGAATATGATAGTAATCTTCTCGTTTTTCTTTGGGGTCTATTGGGTCAACCAAGGATAATTCTGTGGCCATATGATATCTATCATAACCTAGACGCATGGCCTCCCATGTACGAAGGTTTCCTTGAGCACTTCCCAAAGATTCTAATTTCTAAAACAGTTTTTGACTATACCTTTATGTAAGGTGACATTGTGAGGTGATGTCCACGATTGGAACATGAGTCACATTTGGTATATATTTGTATCCAAACTCACAGCATATGTGTTGTTGTATTTTGCACGACAATTGTTGTAATAAAGTTGTAGTTATTTTCTGTACCATGTATTTGGCGACTCAGAATAGGTTGGATGGAATGGACCTATTTTGGGGTTGTCACAGGTGGTATCAGAGCTTAGGGATATGATCTCTGGCGGAGATCGGGGAATACAACTAGGAGGGGAGAGATGAGTAAATCCTTCGCTAGTGTGTCCTACCTAAGCTTATTTGTT
Source organism: Panax notoginseng (assembly GCA_016801055.1). Taxonomy (NCBI): domain Eukaryota; kingdom Viridiplantae; phylum Streptophyta; class Magnoliopsida; order Apiales; family Araliaceae; genus Panax; species Panax notoginseng. The sequence continues at coordinate 144,044,222 of CM029021.1, forward strand.
GGTCAGTCATAATATCGGGATATTATGTGATATGTTAATTTGTTAAATTAACCTTGTTTTGAAGCTGTATTCTAGAATGATATTTGAAATACAGGAGATGAGCAATGGAGAAATTATGATGACAGAGAAGATGGAATTTGAAATGAAAGGAAGGTATTCTCAACTCTTTGAAATACCAGGTACGTAAATTTCGGGGACGAAATTTCATAAGGAGGGGAGATTGTAAGACCCCGAATTTTATGAAATAAAAGTATTCAATTTTTCTTATAATTACTATTCAGTAAATGGTTAAATTGATAAATGTTAAAGTTAAGGGTGATATATGATTTTTTTTTCAAAATACACAAGTGGTTATAAAATAATCATTGTTGTCGGGGAATATTCGTTTGGTCGTGGAATATTCTTTCTGTCGGGGAATATTCGTACGACGGCGCAGCTATTTGTGGGCCCCATAACGAATAACTGTCGGGTGAAGAAAACGACAAATTTGAGTTTTTACAAATAACGGCGTAGTTGTTACCGTTAACACTGTTGGAATACCCGGTGGTTAAAATACAGTAATACGCGTTATTGCACAGTAGCACACGGTATTGCACAGTATTTTTGAAATTATTGATTCTTACGTAAGAAGGCACTACTCAATAATTGTTACAGTAATTACTGTTCAATATTTTATTTTATTGATTCAATAATTGCTGCGTTGATATTTTATATTATTGTTGTTTCAATAATTGTTGCTGCACAGTATTTTCCTTTATCAGATCAATAATTCATATTATTTGAATAATATTATTAGATAACATTATTGGCAATGTCTAGAAAGTTCTGTCTAAGGAGAGGTTTGGTCATCTAATTGCGCGCCAGTAAGGAGAAATTCTTATTGGAAAGCCCCCTCTTTCCTGGGAACGGCCTGGTTGTCATAAATGTGATTCTGTAATATTATTTGTGAATAATTAATTATTGATTCATATGATAAGAAAATATTTATTTTATGTGGATATAAATGAGGGATATATTTTTGTGGTTAAAAATGAAGGAGTTAATGTTGAGGTTTTTATCCGTATTTTTGTCGGAATGGAGGTATTAAAAATCAGGGTTTTTGAGATATTTTGCGGGGGTTATAATTTTTAATCCGACCGTTGGATCGTGGTAATTTTTGGATATGTTATACATATATAAGTTGAGTATATGCCCACAAATTTTGAACCGTTAAAAATGAACGTATGATTTGTTATGAATTTTAAGAGATGGCTGATTCAGAAATCAGGTTATAAATCATTTTTGGTGGAAAATTCTAGAATTGGTGGGCCCCACTTGTGGTTGGTGAAGAAATGTGCTGAATTATATTTCAAATGTGGTGGGTGGGAATAGTAGCAGGTAAAGCCATCAGGTTGCAGGTCAAACCTACCAAAATTTTCCTATAAATAGAGGGCTAAGTTAGAATTGAAAATCACACCAGAAACATAAGCTTTCTCTCTTTCTCTCTCTATATTATGAAGCATATTTTGTGAGTATTTAGATACTTGGTGAGTTGCTATTCATCAGTGCAAGTTTCCTTCAGCATCATATCCGATATCCAATCAGAAGTACTGCTCTTTTGAGGTAAGGGTAAGGGATAGTAAGGGATTGTAAGGGATAGTAAGGATATTAAGGGATTTTAAGGGTTGTTATGATTTTCAGTTTCGTAATTTTTCTGATCTTCAAAAATTCTGGAAAAATTTGAAATGATATTTTGATGAGTTTTCTTGATTGTGTCCAAAAATGGTGATTTTTGGATGTATAGATTGAGAGTTATGAATTTTATGAGAAAAGACTATTTTAAAAGTAACAGCTTATAATTCCTTGTGGTTAACTCCAAAATTGATGAAATTTTTATTGGGAGTACATGTATATGATAGAAGTATACTCTGTAAATTTCAGAATTTTTAGACAAAAGTACAATTTTTGATAAATGCCTAAATATTCGGCTATTTTGGCCATATGAAAAATAGTAAATGACTTTTAAAAATTCTGAGAAAAATATATGTTCACTATGGGACTATATTATGCTAAATCCCAGAAAAGAAATATTTTTGGAACTGATTTGGTATTTTTATGAAAATGGTCTAGTTATGAGTAAATGAATTAAATATGTTTTGTGAAGAAAAAAAATTGGAAAATAGGATTTTATGGCTTGAGAATCCTATATGAGGTATATGCAGATTTTTGATGAGGGTTTTGGTTATTGATGATGAAATCTTAAGAGTTGGCATTTTATGATGATTAAATGCATTAATTAGTAAAGTGTAAACAATTTAAATAAATTGTTTATAAGCTTAAGAAATGTTATTCTTTCAATATCATTATACCGAAATATTGGTATAGATTTTATTGTGGAATTTCTACCTTTTTGAGTCGAGGTTACTATTCATGAGTTACTATTACGAGTTACTATTCACGACAAAATTGGTTTCTTTTTCTAACCAAATTATAGTTGATTTATGAATATTGCTCTTGAAATTAAATCCATGTTTTGATCATATTATTTTTATAATCATATATAACATTTTTATAACCTGATGTTGAAATTCTCTTTCACTTGAGTGTAAAGATGGGTAAATTATTGGTATGATCATGACTAGGGTTCTCTTTGGCCAGTAGTGCAAAGTTGAATTGTGACTGGTATGATCATGACCATTGAATTTATAATTGAATATCTTTAGCTTAAGTGCAAAGGTGAATTGATCAACATGGTTATAATTATTGTTTATATAAATTCTGAAATGATTATATATTCTTTGAGATATTAATATATTTGGCATGTAGTGCAAATATGAATTGTTGAGGAATATCTTTGGCCTGTAGTGCAAAGATGAATTGTAGATGAATATCTTTGGCCGTAGTGCAAAGATGACCTGTTGTTGAATATCTTTGGCCAGTAATGCAAAGATGAACGGTTGAGGAATATCTTTGGCCTGTAGTGCAAAGATGAATTGTAGATGAATATCTTTGGCCTGTAGTGCAAAGATGGTCTGTTGATGAATATCTTTGGCCCGTAGTGCAAAGATAAACTGTTGTTGAATATCTTTGGTCGTAGTGCAAAGATGGATTTATTAGTATGATTATGAACAGGAACTGTGATTTGGTATAACCATGATCTTTGATGTTTCAGGTAAAGACAGGTGATGAAAATATTCTTCGTCCTGGGTGCGAAGAAAAATTTAGAATCACAATTATGATTATGAGTTATTCATATGATTGTGGAAAGGAACTGTTGATTGATGTTACAGGGATAAAACATTGTTGATGGATTTTTAACATGGAGAAGATAATAGACTTTATAGTCTATTTGACTCTTCTAATGGATTGCTCGTTCCGCTGCAACTATGGTTGAAATTTTTATCATTTACCATATGTTCTAAATCTCTGATTTATTGTTGATGAAGGCTATTGATAATTGAATTATCTTTAGTCATGATATTCTTTACTGAGCTAGTTGTGCTCACCCTTTTGCTTCACAATTCCTTTCAGGTAATAAGAGTGTAGCTGGGTCGAGCGGGGTAACAAGAAAATAGAACGGTGGTCTCTAGCTGTGGAGGTTCTCCCGAAGCAGTATAAAAAAGTTCATTTAGTAGTTTTATTTGGTGAATCCAATAGGGTAAGGTGTACCCAACGTTGGAAGGGTGTTTTGTCACTATCATACAAGATGTCTAATGACATACAACCTCGTGTCATCATAAGACAGGGTTGTGCTCATCCACTTGCTGAGTATATCTATGGGCACTACCTATATAATCTTGGTGTTTGTTTGAAGTATAATTCTCAATTAGAGACAGTGGAATAATGATAAGTCAAGAGAAGACTCACCATTGGGAAGAATATGATAGTAATCTTCTCGTTTTTCTTTGGGGTCTATTGGGTCAACCAAGGATAATTCTGTGGCCATATGATATCTATCATAACCTAGAAGCATGGCCTCCCATGTACGAAGGTTTCCTTAAGCACTTCCCAAAGATTCTAATTTCCAAAACAGTTTTTGACTATACCTTTATGTAAGGTGACATTGTGAGGTGATGTCCACGATTGGAACATGAGTCACATTTGGTATATATTTGTATCCAAACTCACAGCATATGTGTTGTTATATTTTGCACGACAATTGTTGTAATAAAGTTGTAGTTATTTTCTGTACCATGTATTTGGCGACTCAGAATAGGTTGGATTGAATGGACCTATTTTGGGGTTGTCACAGCAAGAATATTCTACGACCAAACGAATATTCTCCGACAACAATGAATATTTTATAACCACTTGCTTATTTTAAAAAATTTACACATTTCACCCATAACCAAAGTATTATATCAAATTAACACCTTATTATTTAAAAATAATAATTAAAGGAAATTCAATTTTATTTATGAATAAGTTGGGGTCTTACATTATTAAAGAACAAATCTTATTATTCATATAAAAAACGTATTACAAATTATATTAATTATTTTTCTCATATATTAAACTAAACATAAGTAATACTTAAACATAATTATTTACAGTAAAAATGACAAATCTGTTACGCAAAAAAATATATATATTAAAAGAAAACTCTTTTTACAACATAGACAAAGTAATAAATATTACTCCCTCCGTCCCAAATTAATTGCTCAATTTTGACTTTTTTAAGTCAAATTGACTTTTTTAGAATTAATAATTAAGCATATATAAATATATTTCTAAAATTATAAAAATTGGGATTAGTAATAAATTGTATATACTTTCTTTTGGTTATAATCTCTTCACCTATATTTTAGCAAAAATAATAAAAAGATTAGTTTTAAAAATGGTCAATTTGACTTTAAGAAGTCAAAACTGAGCAATTAATTTGGGATGGAGGGAGTATTATATTTTCTTTTATTCAACATTGCAAAAAAAAAACAACGCCAACTGTATATTAAGAAAATGTAATCAAAATTATAAATACTCCAAATTTTGACATATACTCAAGAAAATTTAACATATAAAAATCATAATATAAAAGTTGAAACTAAGAATTCAAATAATAATTATTGTTGTTAAACATCAAAAACTAAACTACCAGCATACTCAGTTACTAATTAGAATAGCTCCGTTAATAATTTAATTTAAATTTTTAATATTTGTATCACTTAATCCAAAAATATGTTTTAATTAAACTAAATTAGTTTTTTTTATAAGTTACCAACAATTTAAATGAGATGATCTTAGTTATAAATAAAAATATAATTAAAATATATTGTATTAAAAAAAGGATAACTATAATATGTAAGACCCCAACTTATTCAAAAATAAAATCGAACTTTCTTTAATTATTATTTTTAAATAATAAGGTGTTAATTTGATATAATGCTTTGGTTATGGGTGAAATGTGCAAATTTTTTAAAATAAGCAAATGGTTATAAAATATTTATTGTTGTCGGGGAATATTCGTTTGGTCATGGAATATTCTTCCTGTCGGGGAATATTCGTACGATGGCGTAGCCATTTGTGGGTCCCATAACGAAAAACGGTCGGATGAAGAAAACGACAAGTTTGGGTTTTTACAAATAACGGCGTAGTAGTTACCATTAACACTGTTGGAATACCCGGTGGTTAAAATACAGTAATACGTGTGGTTGCACAGTAGCACACTGTATTGCACAATATTTCTGAATTATTGATTCTTACGTAAGAAGTCACTACTCAATAATTGTTATAGTAATTACTGTTCAATATTTTATTTTATTGATTCAATAATTGTTACGTGGATATTTTATATTATTGTTGTTTCAATAATTATCACTACACAGTATCTCCATTATCAGATCAATAATTCATATTATTTGAATAATATTATTGGCAATGTCTAAGATAGTTCTGTCTAAGGAGAGGTTTGGTCACCTAATTGCTCGCCAGTAAGGAGAAATTCTTATCAGAAAGCCCCCTCTTTCCCGGGAACGACCTGGTTGTCATAATTGTGATTCTGTAATATTATTTGTGAATAATTAATTATTGATTTATATGATAAGAAAATAATTATTTTATGTGGATATAAATGATGGATATATTTATTTTATGTAGGAATTAATGTTGAGGTATTTTATCAGTATTTGGTCGGAATGGATGTATTAAAAATTGTCCGTATGTGGATTTCGGGCATTTTTTGATTGAAATTTGGAAAAATTTTCTTCTACAAAGTTGTAGAGAATTAAATTTCCTATAGAAAGGACATGAGATTTAAATTTTTCTGATAAAAAGGCTATTTATTATGAATTATTAAAGTTTTGGAAAATAAAATATTTTTATTAAAATTAAGGGTGGGACCCACTTTTATTTTTTGTGAAAACATGTGCTGAATTGGTGAGCCCCACTTGTGGTGGCTGATTGTTTGGGCAAAGATGGTGGGCGTAGAAATTTTTAATAAAGTATTAATTTATTAAATTTTAGTCTACATTGACTTTCTAACATTTTCCTATAAATAGGCGCTTAGGTTAGAATTGAAAATCACACCAGAATTCATAAGTTTTCTCTCTCTATATTATCGAGCGTATTTTTGTGAGTATTTAGATACTTTGAGAGTTGCTATTCAGTGCAAGTTTCATTCAGCCTTATACCTGATATTTCAGCCGACAGTACGGTTCTTTTGAGGTAAGGGGATGCTATTTTCTTCGTAAATGATATTATTTTCTTCAATATTATTATGCCAAAATATTGATAAAAATTTTATTGTGTAATTTCTACCTTTTTTGTGTCGGAGTTACTATTCACGTATAGGGGTACTATTCACGTATACGGTACTATTCACGAATATGGCACTATTCACCGAAAAATAATTTTTTTTTTGTCCAAGATGTCTATTATGGTTACTATCTTTGATTGTATCCATGTTTTGATCTTTATTTTTAAATTTTGCTTCACAATTGGTTATTATGGAGTATTTTTGAACTTGGATAAACTAAAGTACGAATTCCTAGTCTTTGATCTTTTGTCTCACTGGATTCATTTTTTCTAAAATATTTTTCATCATTCTAAGTCCTAAATGATGATATTACTGAATATCTTTGGCCTGTAGTGCAAAGATGAATGATTAACTAATGAATATCTTTGGCCTGTAGTGCAAAGATGAATGATTAACTAATGAATATCTTTGACCCGTAGTGCAAAGATGAACAGGTGTTGAGATGAACATGACCAACTGGTGATACAAATGAATATCTTTGGCCTGTAGTGCAAAGATGAATATTTGATTCAAAATATATATTGATTGATGTTACAGGGATAAAATATTGATGATGAACTTTTAAATCTTAGAAGATAGTAGAATTCTCTACTTGACTCTTCTAATGGATTGCTGTTTTCGCTGCAGTTGTTGATCTAAAACTTGTTGTCTATTATATTCTATCAGATTTTTTCCTGTTGAAGACTAATGATAATTTGTTGTATATTATCTTAGTCATAATATCCTTTACTGGCCTAGTTGAGCTCACCCTTTTCTTTTTTATTCTATTTTTCTTCTCAGGAGGTGAGAATATAGCAGGAACTAGCCGGGGTATGGAGTGATGGTTCTAGAAAGTTATTTTAATAGTCCTCACTATTTTTGTAAAATAGTGTATCAATAATTGTAATGAGGACTACTTTTGAGTTTTAATACTGTCTATTAGATAATATTTGTATTTAAACTCACAGTATATGTGTTGTCGTATTTTGCACGATAATTGTATTAATGAAGTTGTATTTGTTTCGGTACCATGTATTTGACGACTCAGAATTAGTGATGTATACTTATTTTGGGGGCGTCACAGTTAGTATCAGAGCTTAGGGATATGGTCTCTGGTGGAGATCGGGGAATAGAACTAGGAGGGGAGAGATGAGTAAATCCTTCGCTAGTATGTCCTACCTAAGCTTATTTGTTGGTCTATCATAATATAGGGATATTATGTGATATGTTAATTTGTTTAATTAACCCTTGTTTTATGACAGTATTTAAGAATGGCAGCTGAGAACGTTAATAATGGAGCGTATGAGACTGTGGAAACACCTTTAGTCACCAATTAAAAGAACGTGCAACAAGATGGCAATATTCCTCCTGTAATCAACACTACCGAACAAACGATGAATGATGGGATGTTTAGAAGCTTTTTGCAGTTCATGCAAAATCAGACGAGGGATACTCGTGTACAAAATACGGGTGGAAATGATAGCAACGCGCAGTTTGTCACCGCCAAGCAGTTTAAAGAGTTGGGACCACCAGAATCCTGGGGAAAGCCGGATCCGATTAAGGCGAAAATGTGGGTCAAGAAAATTACCAAGATATTCGATGTCTTGGGATGCACGGAAGAACAAAAAGTTCCATTCGCCATCTTTATGTTCCGTGGTGAGGCAGATTACTGGTGGAAATCTGTGAAGCGTACCCAGCCAGCCGCTTTCAATATGTCTTGAGAAAGATTTCAGAAATTGTTCAATGATAAGTACTTTCCTGAAAGTATTCATCATATGAAGGAGGTAGAGTTTATTAGACTGGAACAAAACAACATGACGGTGTCCCAGTACGAGGCAGAGTTCGTAGAGTTATCCAGGTTTGCACCTCATTTGGTAGAGAATGAGGAACGAATGACACGGATGTTTCTGAGAGGTCTAAAACACGAGATTCGGCAATATCTTATCTCTCATAAAATTTCTTTATATTCAGATGTTGTAAACAGGGCTCAATTATTAGAGCGAGATAATGAGTATGTTCAACCGAGGGACCACAACTAGGGTCATACCGGTGACAGCAGTCATCGGAGCGATGATAACCAGCGCAGAGGGAAAAATACGGACAAAAGCGGTAACCACTCAGGTGGTAATCGTGGCCATGATAATAGGAAAGGTAAGCCAAGTGGAAATTTCAAAAAGAGGAGATTCAACAATGACGGGAAGACATCAGTAGCAGCACCAAAAATAAATTCTAGGGGAGGAGAACGACCGCCAGTTAGATGCTACAAATGCGGAGAGGAGGGACACATAAGTCTAAACTGTTCACAGCCTTCCAAGGTGTGTTTCAATTATGGAAAAGAAGGTCATATAACCCAGTTTTGTCCGGTAGCAAAGTCAAGTCCAACTGGGACAGCGACACCAAAGGCGACTACGGACAAAACAAAGTCGGTGGTTCAAGGGAGGGCATTTGTCGTGACTGGCCAAAACGCGAGAAACCCGAACGAGGTGATCACGGGTAAGCTAATCATAAATTCTTGCGAAGTTTATACCTTATTAGATACCGATTTTACCCATTCTTTTATCTCTCCTACTTGTGCTCAACGTTTGAACTTGACTCCGGAGAAATTAGACTTTGACTTATCTGTTGAGACTTCGCTAGGAGAAACTTTCATTACATCCACTGTGTATAAATCTTGCTTGATCCAAGTTGGTACCATCATATTGCCTGTTGATCTTATCTCTTTAAAGATACTTACTTTTGATGTGATTTTAGGGATTGATTGGTTAACTACTCATTATGCCTTAATTGATTATTTTCGTAAGGTTATTAGTTTTCATATTCCTAACCAACCTATTATGCGAATTCAATCAACCAAACCACTAAAGTCAAGCACTGTCATATCAAGCCATAAAGCCATTCGTTTATTAAAAAATGGATATCAAGCTTCCTTAGCCCATGTTATGGACTTGAACAAAAACACGTCAGATTTGAATAATATTTCTGTTGTTAGTGAATTTCCTAACGTATTTCCTGAAGAACTTCCCAGTCTACCACCAGAACATGAAGTTGAATTCTTTATTAACCTTGAACCTGGTACAAAGTGTAAGACCCTGAATTTTATGAAATAAAAGTATTCAATTTTTCTGTAAGACCCCAACTTATTAATAAATGAAATTAAATTTTCTCTATTTATTATTTTGAAATAGAAATGGTTGATTTGATTAATGTGGTTAGTTATGGGTAAAATGCGCAAATATTTCAAATAAGCAAGTGGTTATTAAATTTTCATTTTGTCGGGGAATATTCGTTTGGTCGTGGAATATTCTTTTTGTCGGGAAATATTCGTACGACGGCGCAGCTATTTGTGGGCCCTATATAGGAAAACGATTAGATGAAGATAACGACAAAAATTGAGTTTTTATAAATAACGGCGTAGTTGTTACCATTAACACTGTTGGAATACCTGGTGGTTAAAATACAGTAATACGCGTGGTTGCACAGTAGCACACGGATTGCACAGTATTTTTGAATTATTGATTCTTACGAAGGAAGGCACTACTCAATAATTATTACAGTAGTTACTGTTCAATATTTTATTTTATTGATTCAATAATTGCTGCGTTGATATTTTATATTATTGTTGTTTCAATAATTGTTGCTGCACAGTATTTTTTATTATCAGATCAATAATTCATATTATTTAAATAATATTATTAGATATTATTATTGGCAATGTTTAGAAAGTTCTGCCTAAGGAGAGGTTTGGTCATCTAATTGCGCGCTAGTAAGGAGAAATCCTTATTGGAAAGCCCCCTCTTTCCTGGGAACGGCCTAGTTGTTATAAATGTGATTCTGTAATATTATTTGTGAATAATTAATTATTGATTCATATGATAAGGAAATATTTATTTTATGTGGATATAAATTAGGAATATATTTTTGTGGTTAAAAATGAAGGAGTTAATGTTGAGGTGTTTTATCTGTGTTTTTATCGGAATGGAAGTATTAAAAATCAAATCAGAATTTTTGAGAAATATTGCGGGGTTTATAATTTTTAATCCGATCGTTGGATCGTGGTAATTTTTGGATATATTATTCATATATAAGTTGAGTATATGTCCACAAATTTTGAACCGTTAAAAATGAACGTATGATTTGTTATGAATTTTACGAGATGACTGGTTTAGAAATTGTAGAAGTTGCGGAATTTGTCATTTTGGTGGAAAATTCTAGAATTGGTGGGCCCCACTCTTGGTTGGTGAAGAAATGTGCTGAAATTTTTATTCAAATGTGGTGGGTAGAAATAGTAGCAGGTAAAGCCATCAGGTTGCAGGTTAAGTCTGCTTCGGCGTGCTAACATTTTTCTATAAACAGGGGACTAAGTTAGAATTGAAAATCACACCAGAATTCATAAGTTTTCTCTCTTTCTCTCTCTAGATTATTGAGTGTATTTTGTGAGTATTTAGATACTTTAAAAGTTGCTATTCAGCACAAGTTTCATTCAGCCTCATATCCGATATTCAGTCAGAAGTATGGTTATTTTGAGGTAAGGGATATTATTTTCTTCTTAAATGATATTATTTTCTTCAATATCATTATGCTGAAATATTATATGAACTTTTTATCAAATTTGAAACTTTTTGTGTCGGGGTTACTATTCACGTATACGGTACTATTCACGTATACAACACTATTCACGAATACGACACTATTCACCGAAAAATGAAATTTTTTCTTTTTATCCAAGATGTCTATTATGGTTACTATCTTTGATTGTATCCATGTTTTGATCTTTATTTTTGAATTTTGCTTCAAAATTGATTATTATGAAGTATTATTGATCTTGGATAAACTGTTATACGAATCCCTACTATTTGTCCTTCTGTCTCACTGGATTCGTTTTCTTTAAGATATTTTTCATCATCCTTAGTCTTAAATGATGATATTACTGAATATCTTTGGCCGGTAGTGCAAAGATGTATGATTACCTGATGAAAATCTTTGGCCTGTAGTGCAGAGATAAACAGGTATTGAGATGAACATGACCGACTGGTGTTACAAATGAATATCTTTGGCCTGTAGTGCAAATATGAATATTTGATTCGAGATGTATATTGATTGATGTTACAGGGATAAAATATTGATGATGGACTTTTAAATCATAGAAGATAGTAGAATTCTTTCTCTACTTGACTCTTCTATTTTCGCTGCAGTTATTGATCTAAAACTTGTTATCGATTATATTCTATCAGATTTTTCCCTGTTGAATACTAATGATAATTTGTTATATATTATCTTAGTCATAATATTCTTTACTGGGCTAGTTGAGCTCACCCTTTTCCTTTTTGTTCCATTTTTTTTCTCAAGAGGTGAGAACATAGCAGGATCTAGTCGGGGTATGGAGTGATGGTTCTAGAAAGATGTTTTAGCTGTCCTCACTATTTCTGTAAAATAGTGTTTGAATAATTGTAATGAGGACTTATTTGAGTGTGGATATTATCTAGAAGACAATATTTGTATTTAAACTCACAGTATGTGTTGTCGTATTTTGCACGACAATTATATTATTGAAGTTGTTGTTTACTTTTTGTACCATATATTTGGCGACTCAGAATGGGTGTTGTATACCTATTTTGGGGGCGTCACAGTTGGTATCAGAGCTTAGGGATATGATCCCTGGCTGAGATGTGAGACAAGAACTAGGAGGGGAGAGACGGGGAATTCCTTCGCTAGTATGACCTGACTAAGTTTATTTGGTGTTTATTTGGTCGGTCAGAGTATAAGGATAATATATAACATGACTATTAACCCTTGTTTTATGGCAGTATTTAAGAATGGCAGCTGGGAACGTTAATAATGGAGTAAATCAGACCGTGGAGACACCTTTGATCACCACCCAGGGGAACATGCAACAGGAAGACAATATTCCTCCTGTAAACAACGTTATCGAGCAAACGATGAATGATGGAATGTTTAGGAGCTTTTTGCAGTTCATGCAAAATCAGACGAGGTAGACTCCTGTGCAGAATACGGGTGGAAATGATAACAATGCGTGGTTTGTCACAGCCAAGCAGTTCAATGAATTGGGACCACCAGAATTTAAGGGAAAGCTAGATCCGATCATGGCAGAAACATGGGTCAAGCAAATTACCAAGATATTCGATGTCTTGGGATGCACGGAGGAACAGAAGGTTTCATTCGCCACCTTTATGTTCCACGGTGAGGCAGACTACTGGTGGAAGTCTGTGAAGCGTACCCAGCCTGACGCACTCAACATGTCCTGGGAAACGTTTCAGAAACTGTTTAATGACAAGTACTTTCCTGAAAGTATTCGTCATATGAAGGAGGTAGAGTTTATTAGACTGGAACAAAACAACATGATGGTGTCCCAGTACGAGGCGAAGTTTGCAGAGTTATCCAGGTTTGCACCTCATTTGGTCGAGAATGAGGAACGAATGACAAAGATATTTCTGAGAGGTTTAAAACCCGAGATTCGGCAATATCTTATCTCTCATAAATTTTCTTTATATTCAGATGTTATAAACAGAGCTCAATTATTAGAGCGAGATAATGAGTATGTTCAATCGAGGGACCACAACCAGGGTCATACTGGTGACAGCAGTCATCGGAGTGATGAGAACCAGCAAGGAGGGAAAAATACAGACAAAAGTGGTAACCACTCGGGTGGTCATCGTGGCCATGATAATAGGAGAGGTGAGTCAAGTGAAAATTTCAAGAAGAGAAGATTTAACGATGACATGAAGACGTCGACAGCAGCACCAGCACCAGGGGCAAATTCTAGGGGAGGAGAACGACCGTCAGTTAGATGTTACAGATGCGGAGAGGAGGGACATATAAGTCCAAATTGCCCACAACAGTTCAAGGTATGTTATAATTATGGAAAGGAAGGACATATCGCTCGAGATTGTACTATAGCGAAACCAAGTCCAGCTGGGACGGTGACACCAAAGGCGGATACGGACAAAATAAAGTCGGCGGTTTCTGGAAGAGCGTTTGTCGTGACTGCCCAAAACGCGAGGAACCCGAACGAAGGTATAACGGGTTAGTTAATTATAAATTCTTGAGAAGTTTATACCTTACTAGATACCGGTTCTACCCATTCTTTTATCTCTCCTGCTTGTGCTCAACGTTTAAACTTGACTCTGAAGAAATTAGACTTTGACCTATCTGTGGAGACTCCGTTAGGAGAAACTTTCATTACATCTACAGTTTATAAATCTTGCTTAATCCAAGTTGGCACAATCACATTACCTGTTGACCTTATCTCTTTAAAGATACTTACTTTTGATGTGATTTTAGGAATTGATTAGTTAACTACTCATCATGCCAAAATTGATTGTTTTCGTAAGGTTGTTAGTTTTTATATTCCTAACCAACTTGTTATGCGAATTCAAGCAACCAAACCACTAAAATCAATCGCTGTCATACCAAGCCATAAAGCCATTCGTTTATTGAAAAATGGATGTCAAGCTTTCTTAGCCCATGTCATGGACTTGAACAAAAATACATCAGATTTGAATGATATTTCTGTTGTTAGTGAATTTCCTGACGTATTTCCTGAAGAATTTCCTGGCCTAACCCAGGGCGTGATATTGAATTTTTGTATTGATCTTCAACCCGATACAGAACCCATTTCTAAAATCTCGTATTGAATAGCTCCCATTGAACTTCAGGAGTTAAAAACCCAACTATAGAAGTTGGTACCCGAGCCTCTATCTGGTGACTTCCTTTGTGGAATACACCAAAGCCAGACTCTCCGTAAGGGACTCTATATTTGTGTGGTGGTAAAACAATAGGTGCCATTGTGACGTGCTATCCAAGATTGGGATATGAATCACAATTGAGAGCAACCGAAGTCGGTGACCAAAGTACGTAGCTTTCTGGGCTTAACTGGTTACTATCGAAGATTCGTGGAAGGATTTTCTCGAATCGCTACTCCGTTAACTTAGTTGACTCAGAAAGTTAAAAATTCGTATGGAGCGAGGAATGCGAGAAGATTTTCCAATAGCTCAAGAGGCGACTCATTCGGAACCTGTTCTGACCATACCATCCTAGAAAAGTGAACGTGGTAGCTGACGCGTTGAGTAGAAGATTGTACGCGAGTACGAGTGCGATATTGTTGAACACAAAGACCTATTTTGTATAATTTATAAATGATAGAGATAGAGTTAATGACTCTAGGGACCCACGTGATGATATACGAGTTAAATCGACTTTAATCGATAACGTTAAAGCTGATCAAGCTACAGACCTAGAGCTGATGAATATAAAGAAGAAGGTGCAAGAATGTGTTATTCTAGAAGTAAGAGTCGATGAAGAGAAGAAAGCTCAAGCCTTCGATTTATTTGAAATCCTTGATCGAGTAGGAAATGTGGCCAATAGACTCGCCTTAACGCTAAGTATGTCGCGTGTTCATAACGTTTTTCACGTATCGATGTTACGTAAATATGTGGACGACCCGAATCATATTATTGCGTTAGAACCAGACGAGATAGCCGAAGATTTAACGTACGAGGAGGTACCTGTTAAGATATTGGATAGGAAAGAACATGTCCTATGCACGAAGGTTATACCACAAGTTAAAGTTTTGTGGAGAAACCATGCTATTGAAGAAATGACTTGGGAGTTGGAATCAGAAATGAAAGCGAGGTATCCTCACCTTTTCGAAACACCAGGTACGTACGTCAATTTCGAGGACGAAATTTCATATGGAGGGGAGGTTGTAAGACCCTAACTTATTAATAAATGAAATTAAATTTCCTCTATTTATTATTCTGAAATAGAAAGGGTTGATTTGATTAATGTGGTTAGTTATGGGTAAAATGCGCAAATATTTCAAATAAGCAAGTGGTTATAAAATATTCATTTTGTCGGGGAATATTCGTTTGGTCGTGGAATATTCTTTCTGTCGGGGAATATTCGTACGACGGCGCAGCTATTTGTGGGCCCCATAACGGAAAATGATTGGATGAAGATAACGACAAAAATTGAGTTTTTATAAATAACGGCGTAGTTGTTACCGTTAACACTGTTGGAATACCCGGTGGTTAAAATACAGTAATACGCGTGATTGCACAATAGCACACGGATTGCACATTATTTTTGAATTAATGATTCTTACGAAGGAAGACACTACTCAATAATTGTTACAGTAGTTACTGTTCAATATTTTATTTTATTGATTCAATAATTGCTGCGTTGATATTTTATATTATTGTTGTTTCAATAATTGTTGCTGCACAGTATTTTTCATTATCAGATCAATAATTCATATTATTTAAATAATATTATTAGATAGCATTATTGGCAATGTCTTGAAAGTTCTGCCTAAGGAGAGGTTTGGTCATCTAATTGCGCGCCAGTAAGGAGAAATCCTTATTGGAAAGCCCCCTCTTTCCTGGGAACGACCTGGTTGTCATAAATGTGATTATGTAATATTATTTATGAATAATTAATTATTGATTCATATGATAAGAAAATATTTATTTTATGTGGATATAAATGAGGGATATATTTTTGTGGTTAAAAATGAAGGAGTTAATGTTGAGGTGTTTTATCTGTGTTTATATCGGAATGGAGGTATTAAAAATTAAATCAGGATTTTTGAGAAATATTGCGGGTTTTATAATTTTTAATCCGACCGTTGGATCGTGGTAATTTTTGGATATATTATTCATATATAAGTTGAGTATATGTCCACAAATTTTGAACCGTTAAAAATGAACGTATGATTTGTTATGAATTTTACGAGATGACTGGTTCAGAATTTGTAGAAGTTGCGGAATTTGTCATTTTGGTAGAAAATTCTAGAATTGATGGGCCCCACTCTTGGTTGGTAAAGAAATGTGCTAAGATTTTTATTCAAATGTGGTGGGTGGGAATAGTAGCAGGTAAAGCCATCAGGTTGCAGGTTAAGTCTGCTTCAGCGTGCTAACATTTTCCTATAAATAGAGGACTAAGTTAGAATTAAAAATCACACCAGAATTCATAAGTTTTCTCTTTTTCTCTCTCTAGACTATTGAGTTTATTTTGTGAGTATTTAGATACTTTGAAAGTTGCTATTCAGCACAAGTTTCATTCAGCCTCATATCCGATATTCAGTCAGAAGTACGGTTATTTTGAGGTAAGGGATATTATTTTCTTCTTAAATGATATTATTTTCTTTCATATCATTATACTGAAATATTGATATGAGTTTTTTTTATCAAATTTGAAACTTTTTATATCGGGGTTACTGTTCACGTATACGGCACTATTCACGAATACGGCACTATTCACCGAAAAATAAAATTTTTTCTTTTTGTCCAAGATGTCTATTATGGTTACTATCTTTGATTGTATCTATATTTTGATCTTTATTTTTGATTTCTGCTTCACAATTGATTATTATGAAGTATTATTGATCTTGGATAAACTGTTATACGAATCCCTACTATTTGTCCTTCTGTCTCACTGGATTCGTTTTCTTTAAGATATTTTTCATCATCCTCAGTCCTGAATGATGATAATACTGAATATCTTTGGCCTGTAGTGCAAAGATGAACAGGTGTTGTGATGAACATGACCGACTGATGTTAAAATGAATATCTTTGGCCTGTAGTGCAAATATGAATATTTGATTCAAGATGTATATTGATTGATGTTACAGGGATAAAATATTGATGATGGACTTTTAAATCTTAGAAGATAGTAGAATTCTTTCTCTACTTGACTCTTCTAATGGTTTGCTGTTTCCGCTACAGTTGTTGATCTAAAACTTGTTGTCGATTATATTCTATCAGATTTTTCTCTGTTGAATACTAATGATAATTTGTTGTATATTATCTTAGTCATAATATTCTTTACTGGGCTAGTTGAGCTCACCCTTTTCCTTTTTGTTCCATTTTTCTTCTAAGGAGGTGAGAACATAGCAGGATCTAGTCGGGGTATGGAGTGATGGTTCTAGAAAGATGTTTTAGCTGTCCTCACTATTTTTGTAAAATAGTGTTTGAATAATTGTAATGAGGACTTATTTCAGTGTGAATATTGTCTAGAAGACAATATTTATATTTAAACTCACAGTATGTGTTGTCATATTTTGCACGACAATTGTATTATTGAAGTTGTAGTTTACTTTTTGTACCATATATTTGGCGACTCAGAATGGGTGTTGTATACCTATTTTGGGGGCGTCACATTTTCTATTCAGTAAATGGTTAAATTGATAAAAGGTTAAAGTTAAAGGTGATATATGTAAAATTTTTAAATAAGCAAGTGGTTATAAAATATTCATTGTTGTCGGAGAATATTCGTTTGGTCGTGAAATATTCTTGTTGTCGGATAATATTCGTACGACGGCGCAACCATTTGTGGGCCCCATAACAGAATAACTGTCGGATGAAGAAAACAACAAGTTTAAGTTTTTATAAATAACGACGTAGTTGTTACCGTTAACACTGTTGGAATACCTAGTGGTTAAAATACAGTAATACGCGTGATTACACAGTAGCACACGGTATTGCACAGTATTTTTGAATTATTAATTCTTATGTAAGAAGACACTACTCATTAATTGTTACAGTAATTACTGTTCAATATTTTATTTTATTGATTCAATAATTGTCACATTGATATTTTATATTATTGTTGTTTCAATAATTGTCACTACACAGTATTTTTTATTATCAGATCAATAATTAATATTATTTTAATAATATTACTAGGTAACATTATTGATAATGTCTAGAAAGTTCTGTCTAAGGAGAGGTTTGGTCACCTAATTGCGCGCCAGTAAGGAGAAATCCTTATTGGAAAGTCCCCTCTTTCCTAGGAACGGTCTGGTTGTCAGTATTGTGATTCTGTAATATTATTTGTGAATAATTAATTATTGATTTATATGATAAGGAAAATATTTATTTTATGTGGATATAAATGGAGGAATTTTTAGAAAAGTGATAATTATTAAAAATTGATATTTTATCTTTTCTGATAAAATAATTTATTTAAATATATTATTATATTTTAATAATATAATAATGGTGATATTTTTACAATGAATGTGTGATATATGAATAAATGAGGAGGAAGAGTATTTTTATTACAAAAAATATTTAACACATGTTTTGTGTGTTGATGGACCTATTTTTGACTGAAATTTGATTATAACCTGAAAAATCGTCCGTATGTGGATTTCGGTCTATTTCTGCTTGAAATTTGGAAAAACTTAAACTTATAAAGTTGTAGAGAATTAAATTTTCTATTGAATGGACATAAGATTCAAATTTTTCTGATAAAAAGACTATTTATTATGAATTATTGATGTTCCGAAATATAGGGTCTGAATTTATTTTGTTACAAAAAATATTTAAAACATGTTTTTCATTTTGGTGGGCTCTACTTGCATGTGGTAAATGCTGAATTCAGATTTGTCTAAGTATGCGTATGATTTTTATAAAAAATAATATTTTATTAAATTTTCTACTTTGGTGTTCTAAGCATTTTCTTATAAATAGAATGCTTAGGTTAGAATTGAAAAGCACACCAGAAACTGAAATTTTCTCTCTCTATATTATCGAGCGTATTTTTGTGAGTATTTAGATATCTTGAGTGTTGCTATACGGTGCAAGTTCCTTCAGCGTTATATCTGATATTTCGGTTAGAAATACTGCTCTTTTGAGGTAAGGGATAGTAAGGGATTGTAAGGGTTATTATGTTTTTCAGTTTCGTAATTTTTTTGAACCTTCAAAAATTCTAGAAAAAATTGAAATGATAATTTGATAAGTTTTCTAGATTGTGTTGGATGTATAGATTAGAAGTTATGAATTTTATGGGAAAAGACTATTTTAAAAGTAAATCCTTATAACTCCTTGTGGTTAACTCCAAAATTAGTAGGATTTTTATTGGGAGTACATGTATATAACAGCAGTCTACTCTGTAAATTTTAGAATTTTTGGACAAAAGTACAGTTTATGATAAATGTCTAAATATTCGGCAGTTTTGGCCATATGAAAAATAATAAATGAATTTTAAAAATTCTGAGAAAAATATATGTTCAATATGGGATTATATTCTGCTAAATCTCAGAAAAGAAAATTTTATGGGACTGATTTGGTATTTTTTATGAAAATAGATTAGTTATGAGTAAATGAATTAAATATGTTATGGGAAGTAAGAAAATTAGAAAATAGGATTTTATGGCTTGAGAATCCTATATAAGGCATATACAGATTTTTGATGAGAGTTTTGGTTATTGGTGATGAAATCTTATGAGTTTGGCATTTTAGAATGATTAAATGCATTAATTAGTAAAGTGTAAATAATTAAAATAAATTATTTATAAGTTTAAGAAATGATTAAAATATTGTGGTAATGTTAATATTATTAGATTATGAGATTATTAAGTGATTGATAACGTTTGAATTATATTGTTTTTATTATCATTTTATAATCCTGGTGATAAAATTTCTTTTTCACTTGAGTGTAAAGATGAGTAGATTATTGGTATGATCGTGACTATGTGTTCTCTTTGACCAGTAGTGCAAAGATGAATTGTTGACTGGTATGCCCATGACCATTGAATTTATAATTGAATATCTTTAGCTTAAGTGCAAATGTGAATTGATTTACATGATTATAATTATTGTTTATATAAATTCTGAAATTATTATATATTTCTTTGAGATATTAATATCTTTGGCCTGTAGTGCAAAGATGAATTATTGATGAATATCTTTGGTCCGTAGTGCAAAGATGACCTGTTATTGAATATCTTTGGCCTGTAGTGCAAAGATGAACTGTTGTTGAATATCTTTAGCATGTAGTGCAAAGATGACCTGTTGTTGAATATCTTTGGCCTGTAGTGCAAAGATGAACTGTTAATGAATATCTTTGGCTCATAGTGTAAAGATGAACTTATTAGTATGATTATGAACATGAACTGTGATTTGGTATTACCATGATCTTTGATGTTTCAGGTAAAGACAGGTAGTGAAAATTATTTTCGTCCTGAATGCGAAGAGGAATTTAGAACCATAATTATGATTATGAGTTATTCACATGATTTTGGTTAGGAATTGTTGATTGATATTACAGGGATAAAACATTGTCGGTGAACTTTTAGCATGGAGAAGATAATAGACTTTATGGTCTATTTGACTCTTCTAATGGATTGCTCATTCTGCTGTAACTATGGTTGAAAAGTTTTATCATTTACCATATGTTCTAAATCTCTGATTCATTACTGAGGAAGGCTACTGATAATTTAATTATATTTAGTCATGATATTCTTTACTGGGTTAGTTGTGCTCACCCTTTTATTTCACAATTCCTTTCAGGTGATAAGAGTGTAACTGGGTCGAACGAGGATAACAGGGGAATAGAACAATGGTCTATAGCTGTTGAGGTTCTCCCTAAAAAGTATGAAAATAATTTTATTGAGTACTTTAGATAAGTGCGTTGTATTTTATACGTCATTTAATAGTTATATTTGGTGAATCAAATGGGGTGAGGCGAATCCAACTTTGGAAAGGTGTTTTGCCACTATTATACAAGATGTCTAATGACATACAATCTCGTGTTATCATAAGATAGGGTTGTGCACATCCCCTTGCTGAGTATATCTACGAGCACTACCTATATAATCTTGGAGTTTGGTTGAAATAAAATTTTCAATTGCATACAGTGGAGATAGTTATATGTCAAGAGAAGACTTACCATTGGAAAGAACATGATAGTAATCTTATCATTTTTCTTTAGAGTTTATTGGGTCAACCAAGGATAATTCTGTGGACATATGATATCTATCATAACTTAGATGCATGGCCTCCCATGTACGAAGATTTCCTTGAGCATATTTCAAATATTTTAATTTCTAAAACAGTTATTGACTGTACCTTTATGTAAGGTGCCATTGTGACGTGCTATCCAAGGTTGGGATAAGAGTCACAGTTGGTATATATTGTATTTAAACTCACAGTATATGTGATGTTGTATTTTGCATGACAATTGTAGTAATAAAGTTGTAGTTATTTTCTGTACCATGTATTTGGCGACTCAGAATGAGTGATGTATACCTATTTTGGGGGCGTCACACAAAGCCCATTTCTAAAACTCCATATCGAATGGCTCCTATTGAACTTCAAGAGTTAAAGGTCCAACTACAGGAGTTGTTAGACATCAGTTTCATTCGTCCTAGTATATCTCCTTGGGGTGCTCCTGTTTTATTCGTAAAGAAGAAAGACGGGAGTATACGACTTTGTATTGACTACCGGGAATTAAACCATGTCACCATCAAGAATAGATATCCACTACCTCGCATTGATGACCTGTTCGACCAGTTACAAGGAACATAATTTTTTTCAAAGATCGATCTTCGTTCTCGATATCATTAGCTGAAGATTAAAACTGAGGATTCCGAAGATTGCCTTTAGAACTCGGTACGGGCATTATGAATTCTTAGTCATGTCTTTTGGATTGACTAACGCTCCTGCTGCTTTCATGGATATGATGAACCGTGTGTTCGAGGAATATTTGGATCAGTTCGTTATTGTCTTTATTGATGACATTCTCATCTATTCCAAAAGCCGTGAAGATCATGAGCACCATTTAAAAGTGGTACTGCAAAAGCTTCATGACAACAAGCTGTATGCCAAACTGAAGAAATGCGAGTTCTGGCTTGAGGAAGTAGCATTCCTTGGGCACGTGGTGTCAAAGCATGGAGTATCTGTTGACCCGGCGAAGATTGAAGCAATACAAAGTTGGGAGCAACTGAAGTCGGTGACCGAAGTACGTAGCTTTCTGTGCTTAGCTGGTTATTATCGGAGATTCGTAAAAGGATTTTCTCGAATCGCTACTTCGTTAACTCAGCTGACTCGTAAAGATACAAAATTCAGTTGGAGCGAGGATTGTGAGAAGAGTTTTCAAGAACTCAAGAGGAGATTCATTTCGGCACCTGTTCTAACAATACCATCTGGTTCGGATGGATTTGTTATCTACATCGATGCTTCAGGCAAAGGGTTAAGATGTGTTCTCATGCAACATGAGAAAGTTATAGCCTATGCCTCGCGATAACTCAAAGAATATGAGAGGAATTATCTTACTCATGATCTAAAATTGGTAGCTATCGTTTTCGGGTTGAAAATCTGGAGGCACTACCTGTATAGGGAGAAAGTGGAGATTTATACGGATCATAAAAGCCTCAAATATTTCTTCACCCAAAAGGAACTCAACATGCAGCAACGACGTACCCAGCCTACTGGTGAGGCAGACTACTGGTGGGAGTCTGTGAAGCGTACCCAGCCTGACGCACTCAACATGTCCTGGGAAACATTTCAGAAACTGTTCAATGACAAGTACTTTCCTGAAAGTATTCGTCATATGAAGGAGGTGGAGTTTATCAGACTGGAACAAAACAACATGACGGTGTCTCAGTACGAGGCGAAGTTTGCAGAGTTATCTAGGTTTGCACCTCATTTGGTTGAAAATGAGGAACGAATGACAAGGATGTTTCTGATAGGTCTAAAACCCGAGATTCGGCAATATCTTATCTCTCATAAATTTTCTTTATATTCAGATGTTGTAAACAAGTCTCAATTATTAGAGCGAGATAATGAGTATGTGCAACCGAGGGACCACAACCAGGGTCATACCGGTGGCGGCAGTCATCGAAGCAATGAAAACCAGCAGGGAGGAAAATATTCGGACAAAAGCGGTAACCACTCTGGTGGTAATCGTGGCCGTGATAATAGAAGGAGCGAGTCGGGAGGAGATTTCAAGAAGAGAAGGTACAACAATGATAACGTGAAGACGTCAGCACAAACATCAACTGCTTTTAGGGGAGGAGAACGAGCACCGGTCGTTTGTTACAAATGCGGGAAGGAGGGATACATCAGCCCAAACTACCCACAACAGTTCAAGGTATGTTATAACTGTGGAAAGGAAGGACATATAGCTAAAGATTATCTTGTTGCGAAACCAAGTTCAATGGGGATAGTGACTCCGAAGGCTGTTCCGGACAAGTCAAAATCGGTGGTTCTTGGAAGGGCGTTTGTCGTGACAGCCCAAAACGCGAGGAACCCAAACGAGGTGATCACGGGTAAGCTAATCATAAACTCTTGCGAAGTTTATACCTTATTAGATACCGGTTCTACCCATTCTTTTATCTCTCCTGCTTGTGCTCAACGTTTAAACTTGACTCCGGAGAAATTAGACTTTGACCTATCTGTGGAGACTCCGTTAGGAGAAACTTTCATTACATCTACAGTTTATAAATCTTACTTAATCCAAGTTGGCACAATCACATTACCTGTTGACCTTATCTCTTTAAAGATACTTGCTTTTGATGTGATTTTAGGAATTGATTGGTTAACTACTCATCATGCCAAAATTGATTATTTTCGTAAGGTTGTTAGTTTTCATATTCCTAACCAACCTGTTATGCGAATTCAAGCAACCAAACCACTAAAATCAATCGTTGTCATACCAAGCCATAAAGCCATTCGTTTATTGAAAAACGGATGTCAAGCTTTCATAGCCCATGTTATGGACTTAAACAAAAACACGTCAGATTTGAATAATATTTTTGTTGTTAGTGAATTTTCTGACGTATTTTCTGAAGAACTTCCCGGTCTACCCCCAGAACGTGAAGTTAAATTCTTTATTGACCTTGAACCTGGTACAAAGCCCATTTTTAAAACCTCATATCGAATGACTCCTATTAAACTTCAGGAGTTAAAGGTTCAACTACAGGAGTTGTTGGACATCGGTTTTATTCGTCCTAGTACATCTCCTTGGGGCGCTCCTGTGTTATTCGTAAAGAAGAAAGACGAGAGTATGCGACTTTGTATCGACTATAGGGAATTGAACCATGTCACCATCAAGAATAGGTATCCGCTACCTCGCTTTGATGACCTGTTCGACCAGTTACAAGGAGCACAATTCTTTTCAAAGATCGACCTTCGTTCTGAATATCATCAGCTGAAGATTAAAACTGAGGATATTCCAAAGATTGCCTTCAGAACTCGGTACGGGCATTATAAATTCTTAGTCATGTGTTTTGGATTGACTAATGCTCCTGCTGCTTTCATGGATATGATGAACCGTGTATTCAAAGAATATTTAGATCAGTTCGTTGTTGTCTTTATTGATGACATCCTCAGCTATTCCAAAAGCCATGAAGATCATGAGCGACATTTAAAGTTGGTACTGCAAAGGCTTCGTGAAAACAAGCTATATGCCAAATTGAAGAAATGCGAGTTCTGGCTCCTTGGGCACGTGGTGTCAAAACATGGAGTATCTGTCGACCCGGCGAAAATTGAAGCCATACAACGTTGGGAGCAACCGAAGTCGGTGACCGAAGTACGTAGCTTTCTGGGATTAGCTGGGTATTACCGGAGATTCGTGGAAGGATTTTCTAGAATCGCTACTCCGTTAACTCAGCTTACTCGGAAGGATACAAAATTCGGTTGGAGCGAGGATTATGAGAAGAGTTTTCAAGAACTTAAGAGGAGACTCATTTCGGCACCTGTTCTGATAATACCATCTGGTTCGGATGGATTTATTATCTACAGCGATGCTTCAGGCAAAGGGTTAGGATGTGTTCTCATGCAACATGGGAAAGTCATAGCCTATGCCTCGCGATAACTCAAAGAATATGAGAGGAATTATCCTACTCATGATCTAAAATTGGCAGCTGTCGTTTTTGGGTTGAAAATCTGGAGGCACTACCTGTATAGGGAGAAAATAAAGATTTATACGGATCATAAAAGCCTCAAATATTTCTTCACCCAAAAGGAACTCAACATGCAGCAACGACGTTGGCTCAAACTGTTGAAATATTACGACTATAGCATTCAATATCATCCTGGAAAAGCAAACGTTGTAGCTGACGCATTGAGTAGGAGATCGTATGCGGGTATGAGTGTGATGTTGTTAACGCAAAGACCCATTTTGTACGACTTACAAAGGATGGAGATAGAGTTAAAGGCTCCAAGTACCCACGTGAGGATATCAAATATAAGAGTAGAACCGACTTTAATCGATAAAATTAAAGCTGCTCAAGCTACGGACCTGGGGCTGATGCATATGAAGAAGAAAGTGTAAAAAGGCACTATTCCAGAAGAAAGAATCGATGAAGAAAGAATACTTCGAGTCAACTCCAGACTTTACGTTCCTAACGATTCTGACTTGAAGCATATAATCATGATGGAGGCACACAACACACCATTTGCAATCTATCTTGGGAGTACCAAAATGTATCATGATCTTTGACATACATTTTGGTGGAGCAATATGAAGAGAGAGATCGCGGAGTTTATCTCGAGGTGTTTAACTTGTCAACGTGTAAAGGCAGAGCATCATGTCCCAAAGGGTCCATTGCAACCACTTGAGATTCCAAAATGGAAGTGGGACTACATTACTATAGATTTCGTTACGGGTCTTCCCAAAGTTTCTCAAGGCATAGATGCGATTTGGGTTATTGTTGATAGATTAACCAAGTCTGCTCATTTCTTGCCTATACGTGAGACTTATTCCCTTGAACGTCTTGCTCATATATACGTAAATGAGATTGTAAGATTGCATGGCATGCTAGTATCCATAGTTTCGGATCGTTACCCAAGATTCACTTCACGATTTTGGGTTAGCTTGCAGAAAGCTATGGGCACGGATTTACGATTCAGTTCGGCATACCATCCTCAAACGGACGGGAAATCGAAAAGGACTATTCAAACCCTTGAAGATCTATTAAGACTCTGTGTCCTAGATTTCAAAGGAAGTTGGGATAAGTACTTGCCATTGGTGGAATTCTCCTATAACAACAGTTATCAGGCAAGTATAGGTGTGGCTCCATTCGAAGCATTATATGGACGAAAGTGTCGCTTTCCAGTATGTTGAGATGAGGTGGGTGAAGCAAAATTATTGGGACCAGAGTTGGTACGTATGACTACGAAAAAGATCCAAACGATTCGACAACGTATACAAACGGCACAAGATCGACAAAAGAGTTATGCGGATCTTCATCGAATGGACGTGAAATTTAATATTGGGGATCATGTATTGTTACGTGTTGCACCATGAAAGGGAGTTACAAGATTTGAGAAGAGAGAAAAGCTCAATCCCCGATTTGTTGGTCCATTTGAAATTCTTAACCGAATAGGAAATGTGGCCTATAGTCTCGCATTACCTCCAAGCATGTCACGCATTCATAATGTTTTTAACATATCTATGCTTCGTAAATATATGAAAGACCCGAACCACATTATTGAGTTAGAACCAGACGAGATAGCCGAAGATTTAACGTACGAGGAGGTACCTGTTAAGATCTTGGATAGGAAAGAGCACATCCTGCGCACCAAGGTTATACCACAAGTTAAGGTTTTGTGGAGGAATCATGCTATTGAGGAAATGACTTGGGAGTTGGAATCGGAAATGAAAGCGAGGTGCCCTCACCTTTTCGAAACACCAGGTACGTATGTCAATTTCGAGGACGAAATTTCATAAGGAGGGGAGGTTGTAAGACCCCAACTTATTCATAAATAAAATCGAATTTCCTTTAATTATTATTTTTAAGTAATAAAGTGTTAATTTGATATAATGCTTTGGTTATGGGTGAAATGTGCAAAATTTTCAAAATAAGCAAATGGTATAAAATATGTAAATGAGAAAGTGTAAATGTGTAAATTGTTTTCTTCTTTTTTTTTTTGGGATAAAAGAATGAAATTTTGTTAATAGAAAGGAAAGACAATTATTCTTTTGTACTATATAAATATAGGGTTGTAAAACCTGAGTTCAGTTTTAATGAGAAAGTCATTTTTTAGCTTCTGTAGATGCTCTCTTACTTCAATTGCTTATTCATTGTATTAATGTATTGCATGGATGGATTGAATTCATAAACTTCAACATTTATAACTTCTGGGAGTACAGATGCTTTACAAGGATGATAATATTTAGCATTACACGTATCAAGAATAAATTTGATTAAGCACTACTATTACACTCCTTCCAATATTAGTCGTGCTTTCCAAGAAAGATAGATTGACTATCTTCATTTTATTTGTAACGTCCCAAGTCCAATTCCACTTGCCCGTGTGTACCACGGATCCTATAACCCACCACAAGCCTGATCCAAAAGTCATGGATCATAAGAACACGTGAGTAGTGAGTTTAGCCTTATAGGGACTTATATTCTTCTTATTGCAACCGATGTTAGATCAATCCCGATCAAGTCCCAAACGAAATTCAAATTCAATCCCGATCAGTGTTAGGAGTCTAGAGGTGGCTCTCACCGTCCTCTTTGGTGTAGTACTTAGTATCGCACAACACTTGTGTCCAACACTTCAGGCCTGGTCATGACGACTTTGTTAGCATTTGTAACAACCTGGGCTAAATACCGAGAATTCACATAAACAATACTTTAATGGGTCCTTAACATTAATATACAACAATTAGAAAGTAATTACAAAAATAAAACATACACAAAATAATTACAAAAATAACGCAATTCATATTAATAAGGAAACTTAAAATTAAGGAGAAATATCTGCCATAACTAATCATTCAAATTCAAATATCTGGGATCTAATCACAAAAACAAATTCAATTTCAAATATTCAAATTCAAATTTCATAGGAAAGACTGCACAAATTTTGTACTTTGCAGGAGGTGGCGGAGGCAATTTTCAGAGGAGGTGGAAGCTTTGAAAGAGGTGACAGCGTCGGAGGAGGTGGTAATGGTGGCTTCAGAGGCGGCGGTGATAGCTATGGAGGAGGTAACAATGGCGGTGGTGGCGGAGATGGCGGTGGTGGCTCAAGTGGTGGTTACAGAGACGGTGGAGGTGGAGGCTGGGGCGGTAGTGGCGAGAGCAACCATTTTCTGGTAGTAAAAGGAAATTCTCAAGATACTGTAGAGGAGAAGATCGTTAGTAATGTCATGGTAACCAAACTTTTATAACAAGGTAACCAAAACTTTTATACTAAGGTAACCAAAACTTTTATACTAAGGTAACCAAACTTTTATACCAAGGTAACCAAATTTTTATACTAAGGTAACCAAACTTTTATACCAAGGTAACAAAAACTTTTATACTAAGGTAACCAAACTTTTATACTAAGGTAACCAAACTTTTATACTAAGGTAACCAAACTTTTATACCAAGATAACCAAACTGTCATACCAAGGTAACCAAACATTTATACCAAGGTTACCTTGGTATGAAGGTTTGGTTACCTTGGTGTGAAGGTTTGGTTACCAACTGCACTATGAAAAAATTGATGGTGTGGAGGTGCCTTGGTATGACAGTTTGGTTACCTTGGTATAAAAGTTTGGTTACCTTAGTATAAAAGTATGGTTACCTTAGTATAAAAGTTTGGTTACCAATCTTTTATACTGAGGTTACCAATCTTATATACTGAGGTAAACACCAATCAACATCAATCAACAAAAAAAGTGATCATAAATTCATAATCAAACGCACATTTTGCATAAAATTAAGATCATAAACCCCAAATGAATGAAATTAAAGAGAAAACCTTAAAAACTGGTGCGAGAGAGAGAGAGAGAGAGGTAAAATAGAAGTACTTACAAAAACAGAGTACAAAGAAATATGAAGAACAATTGGAAGAATGAAAGAGAGAGAAAAAAATGGCAAAATAAAAGAAAATGGAAGAAATGGCGTCTTCATCTTTTATATAAAAATGGTAGAAATGGCGTCTTCATCTTTTATACAAAAATGGCAAAAATGGCGTCTTCATCTTTTGAAGAAAAAATGGCAGAATAGAAAAAAATGAGAGAGAAAATGACAAAATGACGTCTTCATCTTCTCTCTTCACTGGCGTCTTCGTCTTCTCTCTTCACTCTTCAGCTTTTGTTTTTAAATATGAAAATAGAAGAATAGAATTGCAGTGACGTACATAAAATAGCAGTAGGAGGAGATGAGAGAGAAAATGACACCTACCAAAACTAATCCCCTAAATTAAGGAATCCTAATTACACTGATATTGTCATGTCAGTCATTACATATTAATCCCTTAATTTAAGGATCTTTAATTATGTTAAGATTGAAAATAAAAACAAAAAAGTATAATACTTTTGTAATTATTTTATAGGTGTATGATTTTTATAATTATTTTTAAAAATGTACTACTATATGTAATTTATCCTACTTTAATCCACTAATCCACTAGCTCAATCATATTTTCTTGGATCATCTTACCTTACTACATACTCATTGTGGGCCCATGTGCAAAATTAGGGTTCACATAACCTAATTAAATTAAATGCACAATTAGGGTTCCATGACCTCATTAAATGTGCAAATTAGGGTTCGCATAACCTAATGGAATGAAGATGGAAAAGTCAGAAATAAATGTGCCAGACCGGGAGAAGCCTCCACGTGTCCCGAGGCGGAAGACTCGTGGAGGCGGCTCATTTTTGGGAATTGATTGAGGGATTGGATTGGTGGCTAGAAGGACAGGGCAATATGGGCACTACTTTAATGACTGAAGGGTATTTCTGGAATTTCATTGAGAACATGTGCCTAGCATGTGATGACTTAAGTCCAAGGAACTCTATAAATACCCCTTCCATTCTAGAAAGAATAGGGACTCTTTTAGTAGCTTAAGGCTCGGATATTCCACCTAAAAGCACTAACAAGATTCGAACACTCTCTCAACTCGAAGAACCGAAAAAGGCTCTTGGAATCCCAATAACCCTAACACGGTTTCCGGATTCTAGGGGTTCTGCCACGCGTCGTTGGAGTAATCGCCCACTTGTCGTTCTCCCCTCTACAATCAATCAATCAATTCCGTATTCTTCGTGGATTTCTCTCCTCCTCAGCCAACACGAAACCCTAAGCGAGCAAGGCGCGATTTCCTTGCCCACATTTATTTGGCGACTCTGCTGAGGAGGTGTAGAATTCGTGAAGGGTATGCCCACAACTCGAAGTGGGAGAATTACAGGAAGAGCTGCTTCACCAACAGATAGCATTACCTCGCCGGATCCAGTTCCAAGACAAGTAACTCAAGCATTCCAAGGCGCAAACCTGGATTTTGACCAACCACTTGTTGAAGACGTTTCAGAAGAGAGTTCGACATCACCACATATGGCTAATCAACAACAAACCAACGCAGGAAGGCAAGGCGAGGATGCAGGTGGAGACCAGACGAATGCTGTGCAACTGGAGATGCTCAAGGCATTGAAGGAAGCACGGGAAGGACAAGGGATGATGATGGCCATGATGCTGGAAATGCAAAGGAAGCAAGAGGAGATGGGGAACTTCCGCCAGTAGTTGATGCAGATTCCTACGTTTAAGGCCATGTTCCCAGGAAGCTCGCAGGGGGGACAGGTAGGAGTGGAAGACAACAACAATGGCAGCAACAACAAAGAGAACCAGATTGTATCGCCCTCGACGGAAAGTCAATCGGTTCGAATAATCAACTTGGAGGCCCAACACAGCGGTGACGTGCCACAACGTAGGTTGGAAGCAAGCCAACCTCAGACAAACATCATCCCAACTGCTCTCCCATCAATTTCACAGGTGCAAATGCCAACCATTCCAGGCGATGTCCAGCGAGTGAGCCAGCAACTTCCACCAGTGCCGACTTTGCATAACGTAAGTGTGCACCAACCAATCTCTCTACCATACACACCGCCGATGCCACAGTATATCTCAACACCCCAGAGAGTTCACACCACGAGCCAGTATGTGACGAAGGATGATATGATCGATGTAATCAATCAACTTCGTAGGCAGACATCTCGACCCTCGGAGTTGGACTTTACTCCGCCTTACCCAGCACACATTCGGAGGCAACCTTACCCGATAGGATATATCGAGCATCCCCCGCAATTTCCAAAATACAACGGGGAGAAAGGAAATGCCAGGGAACATATTGCCAGGTTTGTAGAGTCGATGTCTCCGTGGCTGGGATATGATGAAGTGAACAACCACAACTTGTTGATGCGGGAATTCAACAAAACTTTGACAGATAGTGCCTTCAGTTGGTACTACAATTTGGAGAAGGGGTCAGTCCATGATTGGGATGACCTCAAATTACAATTTTTTAAGAAATTTTTCTATGTGCAGAAACAGGTAACCATTGTAGAACTCATGCGGTTCAAGCAGAAGCCAAATGAGGAACTATCAGATTACGTTGACAGGTTCAGGGCCCAGGCACAGAAGTGTGCAGAGCCGATTGAAGAAAAGAACCTGGTCAGCATTTGCAACAATGGTGCCTTAGATTCCTTCAAGCCCCACCTCATTACCAAGGCTTGTGATTCTTTCGCGACCCTCTCAGCTTTCGCACAAGACTCGGGAGGAATCATGACACTGCCCACTAGCCATGCGACGGTTACATGGAGGGGCAAGAGAACAGTAACTGTGGCTTTGGCTGACTCTCAGTCAAAACTACAAGGGGGCAAGAGGGAGAAGCATGAGAAAAATTTTGAGCGAAGCAAAGGAAGGCCTGGAGATAAATATGCAAGAAAGTCGGTCCCGGAGGCTATCACATGCAGTGAGAAAGCATTCAGGGGCCTATACGAGCAATGGATTGAACATGGGGTGGTGAAACCCCCAAGGCCTAGATTTGCAGTGACGGAGGAGATGAAGAGAAGGCCAGACTTCTGTGTTTTCCACCAATACGCGGGACACTCAACTATGGATTGTTATAGCCTGCGTAGGATATTCCACGAGAAGTTGGCAAATGGGGAGATTGAACTGGGAAAGGAAAGCAGTGTTCATGACAAGCCACTGCCAAATCACAAGGGAAAAGAAACATGCAACACTGTTATCCACAACATAATCCCAGAAGTGGAGATGATGGTGGAAGAAAAGGAGGAGTGTGACCCAGGCCTGCAAGTGACAGCGTTGATGAATGGGGCCAAATTCAGAAATTTTTTCGATCAGATAGGGTTGGCCAAGGAAGCAAGGATTGAGGCAACCAGGGCAATCATTAAGGCCGCCGAGACACAGGATTTGTGAAAACAATGGAGGAGGAAGCAAATAAGATATCTTTCTCTAAAGCTGATAGAGAGATAAGATACCCGCACAACAGACCGTTGTATGTGATAGCGGTAATCAATGGCATAGAAGTGCGGAGGGCATTCATTGACAATGGAGCATCTGTAAATATTATGCCCTACACCATGTTCAAACGGTTAGGCCTGTCAAATAAGAAGATAGTGAAGGAACAAACAAACATTACAGGATTCGCTAACCAGAGCATGAGAACCCTGGGACATATCAAGGTAGACATGCAAGTTGGAAAAATCCGAGGGCCTGTAATGTTCCATGTTGCAGAGGTAGATGCAGCATACCATATCTTGCTGGGAAGGGCTTGGCAAAATGACTATGGGGTGGTACCCTCAGTCTTTCATCAGTGCCTGAAAGCTATCTGGAAAGGGAAAGAAGTGAAGGTACCAGCAACTCGGAATCCCTTTGGACCAGAGGAGGCACACATCACCGAAGCAACTTTCTTCGATGATGTCGCTGAAGAGGGAGAGAACCAGATCGCGAGGCCTGATTCCTTAAGACTAGCAAGCTGGAAGGAAGTGCAGGAAGATAAGTTTGTACCTGCAGAAAAAGTAAAGAAGAAGACCTCGGAACATGGAGAATGTTCCAAAGATATGAAGCCAGTAGTAGTGGACTTGGAGAAGGAAGGAAGAGAAGAGAAGAAAAGGCCAGCAGATCCTGAAGATGCCAAAAATATAATAAATGCCAAGCGGATAGCACAGTCTGAGGATGGCCAAAAGGCAAAATGGGAGAGGGTTGTTAAACCCGACGGAAAGGTGGTGTTTCGGTTGTGACGGTGCAAGGGGGAAGAGCCCAAGGAAACGTGCAAACCCAACGGCTCAAGAGGTGTCCCCCACTCCGGTAATAATGAAGAAAAAGTTGTACAACAGAAGGTTGAACCAGCTCCAGAATGCTTCGAAGATAGGCCAAAACCTCAACAAAATGAACTAGAAGAAGTTGATTTGGCAATAGATGGAGGAACGCCAAGACCGACTTATATCAACAAGGAGCTTGAGGCTAACCAGAAAGAGGAACTCATACAACTATTGCGAGAGTATAGGGACGTCTTTGCTTGGAATTACGACGAGATGCCCGGAATTGACAAAGATCTTGTGGAGCACAATCTAAACATAAGCCCGGGAATGAAGCCAGTGAAGCAAGCACCTCGCAACTATGCACCCGAGGTCGAAACCCAAATAAAGGAAGAAATCAAAAAGTTACTGGAAGTAGGGTTCATCAAGCCAATCCAACATCCAACATGGCTTTCCAGCATCGTACCGGTAAAGAAATCAAATGGACAGCTACGAATATGTGTCGATTTCAGAGACTTGAACAAGGCATGCCCGAAGGACATGTACCCATTACCCAACATAGACACCTTGGTAGATGCAACGGCTAATCATGAGATGATGTCTTTCATGGATGGGTTTGTGGGCTACAATCAGATAAAGATGTCCATGGAAGATGCAGAGTTGACAGCCTTTCGTACCCCGTTTGGGAATTTTTACTATGTAGTAATGCCATTCGGATTGAAGAATGCGGGGGCAACTTATCAGAGGGCAATGCATGCTATATTTCATGACATGATTCATGATATAGTGGAGGACTATGTGGACGATGTGGTAGTGAAATCCAAGAAGGCAACAACTCATGTGGAGGACCTGAGGAAAGTGTTTGAGCGATGCCGAATGTATAAGTTGAGGATGAATCCGAAGAAGTGCGCCTTTGGAATGACGGCTGGAAAATTCTTGGGCTTCTTGGTGCACAACAGAGGTTTAGAAGTGAACCCAAGCAAGGCGAAAGCAGTTATAGAGTGCCCCCACCAAAGACGCAAAAGCAGTTGAAGAGCTTTCTAGGGAAGGTCTCGTACATGAGAAGATTCATGCCAGCATTAGCCGAAGTCACAGAACCTTTCGGCAAATTACTAAAAGGAAAGGCACAATGGGACTGGGGGCAAGACCAACAACAGGCCTTTGAGAAAGTAAAAAGAATTTTGTCTTCGGCACAAACGATGGTAGTGCCACAAAGAGGAATGCCGTTGCAGTTGTACATCACATCTACCAAGAAGTCTATAGGAGGATTGATCACGCAAGAGGTGGATGGAGAAGAGAAACCTGTGTATTACATTAGCCGGATAATTAGAGGACCGGAAACCAGGTATTCACAAGTGGAGAGGCATTGCCTAGCGTTGGTGTTCATTGCACAGAAAATGCGGCATTATTTTCTAGCACACGAAGTAAAGATTGCAACAAAAACTGATCCAATCAGATACTTATTGACTAGGCCAGCATTAGTAGGGAGACCTGCCAGATGGATGATGATTCTTTCAGAATACGACATCAAGTGTGTAACACCAAAGGCAATCCGATGTTAAGCCTTGGCAGACCTGCTAGCTCAATTTCCAAATGGAGAATATGAACCTCCTTCTGAGAATCTTCCGGGTGGAGAAGTAGAATCAATCGACTTGATGGATGAGGACCCAGAATGGTGGAGTTTGGCTTTCGATGGATCATCTGCAGAAGGTAAAGGCGGAGCAGGAGTGGTATTGACCACCAAAGAAGGAAATGAAATATCCTTGTCATACAAATTGGACTTCCCTTACACAAATAATGAAGCAGAATACGAAGCGTTCATACTCGGATTGTTAGCAGCTCAAGAGTTGGGAGCCAAATATCTTAAAGTAAAAGGAGATTCAAACCTTATAGTGCAGCAGATAAAAGGCCAATTCGGAGTGAAGGAACCTATCTTGGCGCCGTATCGAACCGTAGCGCAAAAGGTGATGGAAGCTTACAAGAAGGTGGTGATTGAATATGTGCCAAGAGGACAGAATAAACAACCGGATGCACTAGCAACAGTAGCATCTCGAGTCTATATTCAAGGAGAAGACTTGGATGTGAAGGTAATGAAGAGAACCCTCCCAACCACGGTGCTAAACTTGTTCCCCAAAGACATGATAGACGATTGGAGATATGACATCTCCCATCAATTGCAAACTAAGGAAGGAACAATACCAATCGTAGAGCTACAAAAGTATAGCATCATCAAAGGTGTCTTGTATCACAAAGAAGCAGATGGTGTATTGACACGATGCTTGGGGAAGCAAGAAGCAAGTAAAGTCTTATATCAGGTGCATGAAGAGAATTGCGGGTTTGCAGACATAGGTCTGTATCGTAGGTTGCAACGCCAAGGGTATTATTGGCCTGAAATCAAGAAGGCAGCAGATGCCCTACAACGCCACTGTGTTTCATGCCAAGAATACCCTGGGGAGGATGAATGTGCTTTCATTGATGATATAGTGGATTGGAGAATTCCTTATGTGAACTTCTTACAAAACGAGATTCTTCCAACCGAAAAGAAGGATGCAATCATAATAAAGAGGAAGTCGCAACGATTCTTCTTACAAAATGGAGAATTGTTCAGAAGAGGTTTCAATGGCAAGCCCCTACGGTGTCTAGAACTAGGCGAAGCAAGAGATTTGGTCTATCAAATGCACAAGGATGAACATCAAGGGGGAGCCAAGTTGTACAAACAACTTATCGATCATGGTTACTATTGGCCAAAGATGGAAGGAGATTGTCTAGAATTTGTCAAAAAGTGTCACATTTGTCAAATACATGGAAACTTGATACATGCTCCCGCCGTGGATTTGCGCACCTTAGCAACACCATGGCCCTTTCATACATGGGGAATGGAACTTATAGGTCCTATACACCCTAATTCTAAGGGCAACATATGGATTTTAACTGCCACCGAGATGTACACAAAGTGGGTGGAAGCCATACCCTTGAAGAAGGCCACGGGACCAGCAGTGGCAAATTTTATCAAAGAGCACATCATTTGCCGTTTTGGGATCCCGAAGATCATTTTGTTGGACAATGGAACCCCCTTCATCAATAGGGATATCAAAAGTCTGATGGAAAGATACAGGGTGAAACATTACAAATCATCACCCTACTATCCGAAAAGCAACGGACAAGCAGAAGCGACAAACAAAACTTTGATAAAAATCTTGTCAAAGACCTTAGATGATCATCCGAAGAAATGGGCAGAACAACTACCAATAGCGTTATGGGCATATCGAACTTCAAAAAGAAAGCCTACAGGTGAAACCCCATACACTTTGGTTTATGGTGAAGAAGCTATCTTACCCGCCGAAATAGAAATACCTTCGGCTCAAATGAGACTTCGAAGCTTAGTCGAGGAAGAAAGCCGACCAGCCACTCTAGAGGCCTTAGCCGACTTCCGAGACAAGGCTAAAGAAAAGCTTGAACGGTACCACGAAAGACTGCGACGACAATACAATACCGCGGTGGTACCACGACAAATTCTGGTGGGAGACCTGGTCCTCAAAACGACAACTCAAGTTATGAGGGGGACCCCAACCACCAAATTTTATCCCAAATGGGAAGGCCCGTATAGGGTACGAGAGATCTCCGAAAGCGGATATTGCAAGATATCTCGTGTGGGATCAGATGCTGTCTCAGGCCCATTAAACTTGAAATGGGTAAAGAAATATTACACATGAGAAGAGCATCACAAAAGTTATACTTTCAACTTTAAAAGTAATCGAGGCACCTGAATCACAGCCCTCGGAAGTTACACTTTCAACTTCAAAAGTGATCGAGGTACCTGACTAACAGCCCTCGGAAGTTACACTTTCAACTTCAAAAGTGACTGAGGCACCTGAGTATAAGCCCTCAAACCTGAAAGTTACACTTTAACTTTAAAAGTGGAGAACGTTATGCTTTATTCGATAAAAGCAAAAAAGTTACACTTTATCTCTAAAAGTGGCAAACGTTATGCTTTCTCCGATAAAAGCAAGATTTACTATGTGAAACGTTATGCTTTTCGTTAAAAGCAATTTTTTATCAATAAATTGACAAACTTTCACTTATACTTGAATGTTTTAATTCAAAATTTGACAAAATTGATGTTTTCTTATAATACATATTGTTGTCTTGGAATATTAATTTGAAAAAAAAAACTTGAGACTCAATGATAAATATTGAGTTTTAAGGAATCATTCAAATTAAAGGCAATCAACAAGGTTAATGAAACCACGTTTTGATAAATAAAATATGTGTAAATGAGTTTTTGAAACAGGAAATCAAAAAAACAAACTACTACAATAAGTTATGATCTAAAGGCCACGACATATCAAAATGAAGAGGAGGCACAACTAAAGCTTCCAAGTCAGCAGCGGCAGCATCTCGAATCCTAAGATTTGCAGCTTTCAGCTCCCTAACCTGTTGGGTAGTCGCCTCTAAGTCCCGGCACTGACGCTCTACCACCTGAAGTTTTACCTCTAAATCCCGGCACTGACGCTCTACCTCCTGAAGTTTTGCTTGTAAGTCCCGACGCTGGCCTCCTAAATCTTGAGACTGGCTCTTCAATTTGTTTGCGGCATCACCAAGCTCAGAAAGCTGCACTGAAAAGGATTCATCTTCACATTTACGTACAGCAACCTCCGAACGTAGTGAAACAAGGTTAAAACTCGACTTGAGAAGATCCAACCTATCACGAAAAGGAGACATGTCAACACCTACGGCTGCAAGGTCATCTAGATCATCGCTAAACTTCTTCAAGTCCTCAACTCGCAAGGAATATAAAGAAAGAGTATGCAATCCAAGAATAAGGCCTGCGAGCTGATCTAGGAAGAGGGTCTGGGTGGAAGTTGTCTTAATAATCAGCCGGTCAAGAATCTGCGGGAACCGAGCTAGGAGACGCTCCAGACTTTCCTGACTAGAAGACAATATCTGGAAACCCCTCCAGGAAATAAGATCCCCACTTGGATTGAAGGAAGCTTTGGCAGGAGCTACTTTAGAGGCCACCATAGAATCTGTCGAGACCAGGGATGGAGGAGCTAAAAGATGTCGTACGGCTAAGGATTCCTTGAAGTCTTGGTCACCTGGAGGATAACTAAGGTCACTACATGGCAAGTGGGCAACATCCGGATAGAGAACAGCAAATAACGCGAGTGCCTCAACGGGCAAAGGCAAATCCTTCATCCTCTCGCTCTAAAAACAAGATGTCAAAGCACAATATATTATAAAGAAAAGAAAAAAAAATGTAACACAAATCATTTGTGGATTAAAGAAGGATACTCACAATATAGTCAATGGAAAAGGAGTCGGGAGATGCCACAGAAAGGGGAATGTCATTCAACCCATCCAAAGTACTATCAACAATGCCCTCCCGAGCAATCACCACCTCGGTAGAATCCTTCTGGGGAGGATGAACATCACCAATAGTTTCAGAATGATTCTCCCTCGGGGAAGTAAGAGTCTCATCAACATCTTCAGACTCGTCATAGGGAGCATGCATAGGAAGGTTTGAAGAAATTGCTGTATCACCCACAACAGGACTCGAGCTTACATCAGACAAAGTATCCTTAGCATCCAGACTAACACAATCGTCGCGAGGAGTAGATGACTCAATATCAACAAGGACACGTTGGACGGGCTCACGACTAGTGGAAGCCGCCGCGGAAGCCTCATTTGTAGTACTATACAATAACCCAAGAGGAACATCATCATCATCTTCATCGACCACGGTTACCTGAAAATCAATAAATATATATATATATATATATATATATATATATATATATGTATAGGAAACAATTACTCAATGATATGTGAAAACAGTAACACAAGGGATGAAAGAAAAAATGAGAGTAGTACGACAAATTACCAAATTTCTACGGTGCTTCTTGATCGGATCCTCGGCTGCCTGGATACTAGGATCAACATTATCAAGGGGGCATTTTGCTAATGGCTTTATGATAAGCCTGATAGGAGGACGACTGATTGGAACCTCGGCAGAAACAATAGGAGGAGCTATCTCAGAATCAGTAGTAGTAGCTGCTCTCGTTTTAGAACGAATAACTCTCATCTCCTCGGCATCAGAGGATCCCTGGGGAAGAGCTAGAGAGGACACCCAAAATGGAGCCCGTGGTGGAAGACTCCTGGAAGTAGTGGGAACCTGTGATGGAATGATCTGCTTAGGGGGAGACGACTTAGGCATCAAAATGTTACGCTCAGCCAAGCGGCTACTGGCTGGCCAAAGTGCTGAGCGAACATTGGGCTTGGGAGAGCATAGCAGCCGGCCCCATTGAAGACGTTGTGGAATAGAGACCGGCAATGAACAAATCAAGGTATCATCCTCCCATCTTTTAAGATTGACTTGCCAGTAATTACGTTCTCCAGCGGTATATCGCCCGCTCCGGGAGTCATCTGGTATGACAAAAGGAAGGGGTCTATGGGGATCACTTGATGGCCTCGGAAATGCCCATGTAAAAGAGGAGGAAGTAGAGACGAAATTGAGAAGAACATCCTCATAATTCCCCCGGCAGGTGTGACCGAAAGGGAGTTCCTGGTCATATCTGAATTGTCTCATGACCCTGTGAGGAGAATACAGTACAGTACCAAAACTATTATTCTCAAGGAAATATGGAAGCTCTGTGGACCGAAGGAAAACGAACCAAGACAGTGCGGAGCCACTCAAACTATTTCTGCTGAGGTTGGAGAATGTACGAAATTTGTGCTTGTAGAAGTGAGGTAGATGACCGCAACCCCCTGAAATGACGGTATAGGGACGAGCAGTGAAGCATGAATAATCATCAAGGAAATGTCGGAAATCCGTACTGTCAGGACTAGAACGGTGATCAATCCAGCGTAGCATGCGAGGAATGATGTTGCGTGGTGGGAGAGAATGAGACTTTTTCTTTCTTGTAGAAAGATGTTCAAGATCGGAATAGCCCGGAAAGCGCTCGAAAAGAAAGATCTGAAGGAAGGAGCATTGAATGAAGCAACTGACATCATACCTGAGTAAATAAAAAACAAATACATATATATATATATTATAGAAAAGGTTGAAGGAAAAGAAGGGCAGTTTGAATGACAATTAAATATAAAATATGAAAATGATTACCTCCCAACAGATTCTTTCATGGCAAGGGTTGTTTCGTCTAGGCGACGATATAAGGTCCCTAGGAAGAGAGGAGCAAGGGGAATCTCCGAGCCTCAGGATAACAACGCCGCCAAACTAAACATACGGGCAGAAGGACCATCTATGGGAGACCCAGGGAAGATGAAACGGGACAACCACATAACTAGATAAGCTGCCAGAGGAAAGGGGCAAGTCTCTTCACGGAAGGCAAGAACAGACTTATCGTAAACTGAGCTGTTCCACTGGTTGGTCTTGTAATCACGGAAGAAATAGCGCACCCAGGATAACCAAGAATTCTTTTGCCGACCTGAACTCTCGAAATCCGGAAGGAGCGTATCACCCTTGAAGCGGGAAGTGAAGTGGGAAGATTGCCTGAAGGCTTCTATCAAGTAGGCAACGCATTCGTTATCTCTAGTGGACATGTTAGAAGGGCCACAAGAGTTCGAAGCAACAATGGGAAGGCTACAAGACGAGATTCAAAAAAAAAAAAAAAAATATATATATATATATATAAATAAATATATATATATAAAAAAAATGAGAATGAATGAAAGGAATAAAAGAAGAAAACTTACTGGTAGAGGGCATAAACATCCTCTAGAGTAGGGGTGAATTCCCCCCAGGCAGTGATGAATGTGCAAGTAGAGGAACACCATCGTAAGATCAACACAGTAAGTGCGTTATGATCCTGGTAAATCCGTAGGTCTCTACACAGTTGAACACAACGAAAAATACTCGCATTCTTCAGTATTTCCACATATTCAGCGTTGTCAAGGATCTCGTCGGTCCAATCTTGCCATCCTTGAAGGCGACCGGATGAATCTGACAGGAAGCGAAGGGGACTGAATGGGTACTCTTGCTTCTCTATGCATAGGCGGGGAATGCAATCGGCATGAGGAAAGTCATCCCAACCTCCAGAAGCTGGGGCATACAGAAACAAGCCTTCTTTCTCTGGGGGTGGAAAACTTGTACGGTCATAATCTCTAACTCTATCCCAAAAGAGGTCAGAAGGACCAAAGAAGGGAGCTCTTCCCCAATCAGTGATGAATGGGGACTCCTTGGTAGTCCTTAGTTCTGTAGAAGATTCAGGAGAAAGGGCCTACAGATAAGGGGGAGATCATTATACCAATCCTAGAGAAAGTATATCAAGAATGTCGAGTAAAGTATATGAACATAAAGTACTCACTATGGCAAGATAAAGTATATGAACATCCGCTAGTTGAGCTTCAAAACACCTAAAAACAAGAAGAAACAATGTCAGAAAGATTGAAGGAGTACATTTATGCAAGAAAAAATTCCCGAAAATTTTCGAAAAAACTTCGGACGGCCAAAATCCATCCTTCGGAGCCTTTTTTGGACTTAAAACAGCATAGGTCATGGCACAGCCATGAGTTTTGAAGGGCTCGTCGATACGGTCGTTTTGATATATTATGGGCCAAAAAACTCCAAATGACGCTCCTAATAGTAGAGACAAGTCGGCCCGAACTTCATTTTTTCGTCCGAAACGTGAAGGAAATCGCGCCTTGCTCGCTTAGGGTTTTGTGTTGGCTGAGGAGGAGAGAAATCCACGAAGAATACGGAATTGATTGATTGATTGTAGAGGGGAGAACGACAGGTGGGCGATTACTTCAACGACGCGTGGCAGAACCCCTAGAATCCGAAAACCGTGTTAGGGTTATTGGGATTCCAAGAGCCTTTTTCGGTTCTTCGAGTTGAGAGAGTGTTCGAATCTTGTTAGTGCTTTTAGGTGGAATATCCGAGCCTTGAGCTACTAAAAGAGTCCCCATTCTTTCTAGAATGGAAGGGGCATTTATAGAGTTCCTTGGACTTAAGTCATCACATGCTAGGCACATGTTCTCAATGAAATTCCAGAAATACCCTTCAGTCATTAAAGTAATGCCCATATTGCCCTGTCCTTCTAGCCACCAATTCAATCCCTCAATCAATTCCCAAAAATGAGCCGCATCCACGAGTCTTCCGCCTCGGGACACGTGGAGGCTTCTCCCGGTCTGGCACATTTATTTTTGACTTTTCCAT
This sequence comes from Panax notoginseng, assembly GCA_016801055.1. Taxonomy (NCBI): domain Eukaryota; kingdom Viridiplantae; phylum Streptophyta; class Magnoliopsida; order Apiales; family Araliaceae; genus Panax; species Panax notoginseng. Next base: position 144,086,899 of record CM029021.1, read on the forward strand.
CTTCATTCCATTAGGTTATGCGAACCCTAAATTGCACATTTAATGAGGTCATGGAACCCTAATTGTGCATTTAATTTAATTAGGTTATGTGAACCCTAATTTTGCACATGGGCCCACACTCATTTAAAAGTTCATGACTGAAAGTACAAATTAATAGTGAGTTTGGCAAAGACCTATACTATTCTAATTGTCGATGTGACACCAGCCAGAATAGCGATTATCCTGTGAGCTAGGTAAACAAATAAATTCACAGGCAAATGAACAAGAGGTTTACCAAAAACACAGAGAAATATCTCTAATGTGCAAATTATATTTATCAAAATCAAAGTTGTTCTCAATTCAACCCACAAGCCAAGTTTTGTAACTAACAAAACTTCTTTTCCAAGTCATAACAGAATTCCTAAAAATACGAAAACAAAATCCTAAAAGGTAACAAACTTCCTATATTTATAGAAATAAAATCCTAATAAGTAACAACTTTATATTACATAATAATATAAAAGATTTCTTTCTAAAAAAAACTACTACCATAAAGAATTAAATATTCTATTCGAAGCCAAATAGGAATCTAATTCTGAAATCACTACGCCATCCGAAGCCGAACATTCTTCAGACAACAATGTCGAAGCCGAACTTGAGTCTTGAACTCGAAGAGGTTAACGACCGCCACACCTGCACTGATCCTCTAACTCATTATACTCCAAGGCCATCAACGTGTTATCCGACAATTCAGCATCATCGGTCTCAGATCCTCCAGCATCAGTCAACCCGGATTGGAAAGAACTCGTCCTCGAGTTCATAACACAGTCATTGGATTCCGCAAAATAAGGACTCAAAGTGTTTCACGTTATAGACGTCCGAAGTCCTCAGATGACTAGGAATGCGCAACTAATAAGCATTAACATTAATTTTATGCAGAATTTCACAAGGCCCAATCTTCCAATCCTTATGTTTGTTATATTCCCCAACAAGAAATCAATCACGAGTCAACACTACCCAAACAAAAGCACCAACATCAAAAATTACCTGACGTCGATGGTTGTCAAACCGATCCTTGTAGTTAGCATTGTTATCCCAAATAAATTGATACACTTGATCAAGGATACTTCGAAGATGACCTGTTATTTCTTTCGCCTTAGGGTGTACTTGGCCAATCCGTGGAATAGAAGCTAAATCCAGGATCCCGGAAGGATTTCGTCTAAAAGGACTTAGACCCATAGTCCTGTTCGTCGAACGGTTATACGTAAATTTTGCTTGAGGAACCGCCAGATACCATTGATTCGGCTTTGTACCTGCCAAACACCGTAGGAGATTACCTAAAGTTCGGTTTATAACTTCAGTTTGTCCATTTGTCTGGGGACGGTAAGCACTACTTAAATTTAACTGAGTTCCAAGATTCTCCCATAAACTTTTCCAGAAACCACTCATGAACTTAGTATCGCAATCCGAAGTAATAGTCTGGGGACGCTAGGACTGGGCATCTCAATCGGTAATTTTGATTTTTTTCTCTATACCAAGTGAACCGTACCGACCGGTTCGGTATATTTTATAACTTGTTCAGTAACGATTTTTTTTCTCCGATAAATACCGATTTTACGGTCAGGGAAAAATGCAATATTTTTCACATTCAGTATATCCCCTATAGTTTCACTTTCTTTCATTTTGGCCCCTGAAGTTTTAACAATTTCAGTTCAGGCCCTGCTTCTTAATATTTTCTACACTTAAGTCCCTAGAGGAAAAAAAAGAGAGGTCTATATTTTTATTCACAGGAACCATGGTTATGCTGGAGAAATACACTCCAAGCTTGATAATTATATGTTATAACAAGATAAGCATCTCAAGAGGATTGAAGACTCAATCACAACACTTACTGCAAATGTTCAGGCCTTTATTACAACACTTACAGTAAAAGTTGATGTACTCACGGAACGCATAAATAAGGGACAAGAAGATGTTCCTAAGAATTTTGAAGACCTCATCCCGGATCTTAATCATATGAGACTACGACAACACGACCCTATTCCACAAGTTAATCACCATATTCCAGATCCTAGGATGAATGCAGTGGATAGAGGATCAAAATTAGATGTTAGAGATTTTAATGGCGATAATGGTAAACATTCTTCAATTGGATTATAGTTTGGAGAGCTTCTTTCGTTGGTATGAATTATTTGATGAAAGAAAACTTTTCTTTGCTGAAGCGAAGTTGAAAGGAACAACTCGAATTTGGTGGGATCAACATCAATAAAATTTATATATAGATGCGAGAAGATGGGATGATATGAAAGCTATAATGACACGACGTTTTGTGCCTTCAGATTATAAGCAGCGAACATATTTGCAGTTAACTAAATTAGTACATGGAGGTAAATTTGTAGCCGAGTATACTTCTATGTTCTACAGTTTGGTTACACGGTCTGAATTTCCTTGGGTTGAAGAAGTTTTAATTTCCATGTACTGTCGAGGATTGAATCTAGAGATTGCAGGAGGTGTAGCTACAGGTAAACTCTTGCTCTTAGATGATACTGTTCAAGTTACCACCCAAATAAAGGATAATTTGAAAAGAAATTTTGTTAGGCCTCCAATACAAGTCCAAACTCTGAGGGTGTGTACTTTTGTGGAGCCTGTTTTAAATAGGTCAATGGAAAGATCGTAAACAAGCCCTTTTGTAAGACCCCAACTTATTCATAAATAAAATCGAATTTTTTTTAATTATTATTTTTAAATAATAAGGTGTTAATTTGATATAATGCTTTGGTTATGGGTGAAATGTGCAAAATTTTCAAAATAAGTAAGTGGTTATAAAATATTTATTGTTGTCGGGGAATATTCGTTTGGTCGTGAAATATTCTTGCTGTCGGAGAATATTCGTACGATGGCGCAGCCATTTGTGGACCCCATAACAGAAAACGGTCGGATGAAGAAAAATGACAAGTTTGAGTTTTTACAAATAACGGCGTAGTAGTTATCGTTAACACTGTTGGAATACCCGGTGGTTAAAATACAGTAATACACGTGGTTGCACAGTAGCACACGGTATTGCACAGTATTTCTGAATTATTGATTCTTACGTAAGAAGACACTACTCAATAATTGTTACAGCAATTACTGTTCAATATTTTATTTTATTGATTCAATAATTGCTACGTAGATATTTTATATTATTGTTGTTTTAATAATTGTCACTGCACAGTATCTCCATTATCAGATCAATAATTCATATTATTTGAATAATATTATTAGATAACATTATTGGCAATGTCTAAGAAAGTTCTGTCTAAGGAGATGTTTGGTCACCTAATTGCGCGCCAGTAATGAGAAATCCTTATCAGAAAGCCCCCTCTTTCCTGGAAACAACCTGGTTGTCATAATTGTGATTCTGTAATATTATTTGTGAATAATTAATTATTAATTTATATGATAAGAAAATAATTATTTTATGTGGATATAAAATATGAATATATTTATTTTATGTAGGAATTAATGTTGAGGTGTTTATCAGTATTTTGTCGGAATGGATGTATTAAAAATCGTCCGTATGTAAATTTCGGGTATTTTCTGATTAGAATTTGGAAAAACTTTCTTCTACAAAGTTGTAGAGAATTAAATTTCTTATAAAAAGGACATGAGATTTGAATTTTTTTTGATAAAAGGGCTATTTATTATGAATGATTGAAGTTTCAAAAAATAAAATATTTTTTATTAAAATTAAGGGTGGGACCCACTTTTGGTTTTTGTGAAAACATGTGTTGAATTGGTGGGCCCCACTTGTGGTGGCTGATTGTTTGGGCAAAGATGGTGGGCGTAGAAATTTTTAATAAAATATTAATTTATTAAATTTTAGTCTACATTGGCGTTCTAACATTTTCCTATAAATAGGCGCTTAGGTTAGAATTAAAAATCACACTAGAATTCATAAGTTTTCTCTATCTATATTATCTAGCGTATTTTTGTGAGTAATTAGATACTTTGAGAGTTGTTATTCAGTGCAAGTTTTCTTCAGCCTTATACCTGATATTTCAGTCGGAAGTACGGTTCTTTTGAGGTAAGGGATGTTATTTTCTTCGTAAATGATATTATTTTCTTTAAAATCATTATGCCGAAATATTGATATGAATTTTATTGTGAAATTTCTACCTTTTTGTGTCAGGGTTACTATTCACGTATACGGGCACTATTCACGTATACGACACTATTCATGAATACGGCACTATTCACCGAAAAATAAAATTTTCTCCTTTTTGTTCAAGATGTCTATTATGGTTACTATCTTTGATTGTATCCATATTTTGATCTTTATTTTTAAATTCTGCTTCACAATTGGTTATTATGGAGTATTTTTGAACTTGGATAAACTAAAGTACGAATCCCTAATCTTTGATCTTTTGTCTCACTGAATTCATTTTTTCTAAAATATTTTTCATCATCCTCAGTCCTAAATGATGATATTACTTAATATCTTTGGCCTGTAGTGCAAAGATGAATGATTAACTGATGAATATCTTTGGCCCGTAGTGTAAAGATGAACAGGTGTTGAGATGAACATGACCAACTGGTGATCAAATGAATATCTTTGGCCTGTAGTGCAAATATGAATATTTGATTCAAGATGTATATTGATTGATGTCACAAGGATAAAATATTGATGATGGACTTTTAAATCTTAGAAGATAGTAGAATTTATTCTCTACTTGACTCTTCTAATGGATTGTTGTTTCCGCTGCAGTTGTTGATCTAAAACTTGTTGTCTATTATATTCTATCAGATTTTTCCCTGTTGAAGACTAATGATAATTTGTTGTATATTATCTTAGTCATAATATTCTTTATTGGGCTAGTTTAGCTCACCCTTTTCCTTTTTGTTCCATTTTCTTCTCAGGAGGTGAGAATATAGCAGGAACTAGTCGGGGTATGGAGTGATGGTTCTAGAAAGTTGTTTTAGCAGTCCTCACTATTTTTGTAAAATAGTATATCAATAATTGTAATGAGGACTCCTTTTGAGTTTTAATACTGTCTATTAGACAATATTTGTATTTAAACTCACAGTATATGTGTTGTCGTATTTTGCATGACAATTGTATTAAAGAAGTTGTATTTATTTCTGTACCATGTATTTGACGACTCAGAATGGGTAATGTATACCTATTTTGGGGGCGTCACACCTTTAGCTACTAGCAGGTCTAACCATACCCCAGGTTCTTCTAATGCCAGCAACAACAATTCATCTAGGTGCTATAACTGTCGTGATTTTGGTCACATGTCTTTTAAGTGTCCTTTGCCAAAGATGAATGTTGTCTCTTCTCCCTCTAGGCAACTTGCTATTATTGACAAAGCGTGCAGAAAATTTGACTTAAATGAAGAGGTTTGCAAGCCGATAGACGTCGAGTATGAGCTCGAAGAGCATGATTTAGAAGCTGGGGCTCATTTGGAATGATGTTTAGGTATTCTTCGGTCTTTACTTGTTGCCTAGAAACATAAGGATGATCCTAAAATCCATCGTGGGCGAGTTTTTCAGACGAGCGTCATGTGTGCAAGACAGGTGTGCTCTCTTGTGATTAATAGTGGAAGTTGTACGAATGTTATTTTTGAGGAAACAATTAAGAAACTTGGGTTAAAAGTTGAGCCTCAGCCGGAGCCGTGTGATGTTGCATGGATTACCAATACAAAGTTGTGGGTTATCCAGAGGTGTATGGTTACATTTTCTGTTGGCAAGCTTAAGGATACCGTTATGTGTGATGTTCTACCCCTTAAAATTTGTCACATTATTTTATGGCGTAAACGGCTATGGGATAATCATGCGCAACATGATGCTTGTGTTAATATCTATTCGATTATCAAAGGCAATACCAGATTCACTCTTACTTGCGCTCTTGACATGCCAAATTTGAAGCTTGCAAAGATTTCCTTGGTGATTCGACGTGATTGTTCTTGTGTTGATGTTCATAACTCGATGGAGTTGAGTTTTTTTCAGAAGAGGAAAAATGATGTAGGACGAGCCGGTGAAAATTGGTTGGAACAATATAAGAGACTTTGGAAGCCTATGAAATAGAAGTTGTATTTTAATTAGTTTCTTTTATTTGTAGTTATCTTATTAGAGTTCAAGTTAGGTTAGGAAAATTGTGTAGGAGTGTTATAAATAGTGATGTACTTCATTATTTTGATACATTGAATGATTAATTGATTAAATTTTGCATGAGAATTATCTATGTGATATTACCTTTTGTCCCAAAACCCCCGTTGGCCATCAGTAAAACTCTTCGGTGTAACCATCCACAGATCTATTGCTTTATCTCAATAGATGCAATCTCTTGAACAAAGACTGGGTGTAACCAAAAGGAAGAAAGTGATTCTACATTTTTTTCTTTATCTTCTCCCACTTTGTGATTTTAGTTTTAACTTCCTTATTTCTCCCGTGAACGCATCATCTGTTCCTACCAAGCAGATGCTCTACCTTTCAATTTGATTGCAACCAATTTCACTTTAGCATTATATGAAACCATCTTATATTCGAATATGCGTTCTACTTCATTCATCCACTCAATGAATCCTTCTGCTTGCAGCGTACTAGAAAATTTTGGTAGCTCTACTTTAAATACCAGATCACTACGACGGCATCACGATCACGTCGTTCCCATAGGTGTCTCCTATGGTGGTAAGGATTATCAAAATTCGATTCAGAATCATATGATTCTTCATCGTGATCAAGGTGTGGGATTTCCTCCGTCGGAACCTATGCACGACGACCCAGATTTTGCGCTGTTAGAAGCTGGGTTTACTCTGCAACTCGTCTATGCAAATCCTCTATCATCACATCCTGAACGTTACGATCATGATTCGGGGACTTCCTCAGCCGGAACCTGCCCACGACCACCACGACCATGACCACGACCACCATCCATTGAAACTGATGAAATCTATTCCCAGGAAGATGTTGATGCTGTGATACCAACTAACGTCGGGCAAAATAACGATTATCCTGCATGCAAGGTAAACAAATAAATTCACAGATAAAGGAACAAGAGGTTCACCAAAAACACATAGAAATCTTTCTAATGTGTAAATTATATTTATCAAAATCAAAATTGTCCTCAATTCAACCCATAAGCCGGGTTTTATAACTAACAAAATTTCTAACAGAATTCCTAAAAATACAGAAACAAAATCCTAAAAAGTAATAAACTTCCTATATTTATGAAAATAAAATCCTAATAAGTAACAACTTCCTATTACGTGATAATAAAAAAGATTTACTTCTTTAAAAAACTACTACCATAAAGAATTAAATATTCTATTCGAAGCCAAATAGGAATCTGATTTCGAAATCACTACGCCATCTGAAGCCGAACATCTGACCCTTCAGACAACAATATCGAAGTCGAACTGGAGTCCTTAACGCGAAGAGACTAACGACCGTCACACCCGCGTCGATCCTGTAACTCATGACACTCCAAGACCATCAACTTATTCTCCGATATTTCAGCATCATCGGTCTCAAATCCTCTTGAAAACCGGTTTGAGTGTGTTCGCCAAAGTTTCAGAGCATTTATTGGATCAAGTTAATTGGTTTTTCTATTTTAGTCAATATGGGCAAGTGCCCACAACTATTTTGAAGATAAGTTTTGGCTATTATTATATATTACCCACGGCACTTCTATTTCCAAAAGAATTCTTATCCCTAAATTCTACTAATACTGCACCACACGTATTTTCATAAGAAAATCCTCAAAGATATTTAACACGCAGGAAAGCACAAGTTTAGCAAATCTCAATTAGAATGCCCAATCATACCAATCACAATCGACCTTCAGTAAGTACACAGCAACTTACAAATAGATGGTAAAAATTTGACCTTTGATTATAAAATTATTATAAAAAAAAGAAGAAGAAAGATTTTGGTAGACATCAATTTAAAGCTGAAAAACATTAGTACAAAACTTTCAGATCGATAGTTATTTAATAAGAATCATTTACCTGCAAACAAGATGCAGATTCAATTGAAGATCAACAATTAAATCAGGAATATTGGTTGATCCATCTCCAAAATAAAAAAGCTTCACAAAAACAGCTGGCCATCTGATTGCTGTTGGGAGTTCTATTTTGTAATTTTATTTTAAGGGAGAGATTTTTCCTTTTTGTCAGGTACGAGACAAGTAATTTAGGATATGGTGATTGGGGGATGAAAATATAATTGACTTATAAGTTATTTTAAGTTGTGACTTATAAGTAATTGAGTTCGACACTAATTTGACTTATAAATCAGAAATTAAGTTAAAACAAGTTATGAAGGTGTTCGGCTGATAATGACTTATAAATTATAATCAAATATAAAGATTAGTAAAAATGACATTAATAAAAAGATACATTGATTCAATATCATATCATAACAGTCATCCACAATTTCATTAAATAAAACACTAAACAAATTCTCTAAACATATCAACTACAATCTTATTCCAAGTCAGAGATTGTTAATGTAATATTATCTCTCGTTATTTGGATAACTAAATCATTACTAACCGAAGTAGATCCACCCAATGTACAACATTATCATCACCACCATCAATAACATCTTTTAGAGGATATCTCCCTTTTTCAGCTACTTAAAACGCATTGTTTGAGTTAGCTCCCACACTCCCCAACTAAAACAAATCTTTAAACTTGAAAAGGGGATACTTTTTATTATTTTAGAAAGTAGTATTTGACAGCCTTTAACATATATCACACTGATTCAACTTATTTAACTGGAGAAACTTTAAAATTTTGAATGAAATAAATTTGCACATTAAAGTTCAACAAACTTTAAACTGCTAATTATATAAGATGTGAGATCAACTAAAAGTATAGAGTATATGATCTTATTTATATAAGCCAATAAAAGTCGAAATATGAGAAACACAGATAACACATTGGCTTTTCAATTAAAAATTGTAATTTGCAGGTTGCAGGGTTTCTTCTTCTTCTTTTTTTTTTGTCAAGTTTTTTCAGTATTCATATAATTCATTTCAGTATCTAGCTGTGCAGAAACTATATTCACACTACATACCATATATACCTGAATTTCTTCTAAATCAGATTTAAATGATTCCTAAAAACTCAATAATATTCTTATTTCTGATATCATATGTTTGAAGGTGTGCGCTTTATCAAATGTGTGTGATTCTGTCAACTCGTAAAAGTAAAGTAACAAAAGCCAAATTATAATGTGAAAAGACCTCTAAAATTTAAACACATAAATTCAGATTGTGTATACCAAAGCCACGAGATCATATCACAAAATGGGCTGCTCAAAATAGAAGAAACGATAAGGTAGCAAAGTAAGAACATAACACTTGTGATCAAACAACGTCTTCCAGAATCTAGATATATTAAAGTATTTGTTAAACCATATAGTTGATTAGATATTCGATATGTAGAGACCAACTATTACCAAGACATTACACCACTAATCATTTATATGAAAAAATAATGTAGAATCCTTTTGGGGGGAAAACAATCCATGTTTGTTTCCAAATAACAAGAGATCTAGAAATGAAAAATTCATAAATAAAAAATCCAACTTTCTTCGTTCAAGATAAAAATAGGCCACAAGCAACTTCATCATCCATAGAACGTTAAATACTACCATCAGAACAAAGTTCTGAACCAGATATAATTAAACTAATCAATTCACATATTTGTGCAAACCCTTGATATGTTACTAAAAAAATGATAAAACTACTAGATTTCTCTCTTAATGATTGGAAACATACTAATTGAATTGAATAGATTATAGGATAACTCTAAAAACGAACATAAATGAATTAAATAGATTATAGGATAACTCTAAAAACGAACATAAATGAATTAAATGTTGTGCATTTTTTTTTTTTGCTACTTTCAATTAAAATCTTAACATTTCTATCTTAGGGGCAGGAATGGATCTCAAGACCTCTTGGACTCAATTATTTGAGTAAATTCAAGTATCAACAAAGTCAACTTACTGAGTTCACTCTGCCGGGACATTGATTAAATGTTGTGTTTTTAGATATACTCCATCCGTCCTAGGATAAAAGTCCTGGTAAATTTTTTACCCATATTAAGAAGAAGAATAAAATGACAAAATTACCCATAATAATATGTCATTAATCATTTTCAATGTAGGTGAGAGAGTGACTTTTTAGCTTTTCAATTTAAAATATTTTCAACACATAACTAATTATACTTATTGAATATGGAGAGAGAATTAGAATAGGAAAAATATGAGATATTTAGTGCTAAGGGTATAATAGGAAAAATTGTGTAAAAGTTTGGTTATTAAAGGAAAGTGAACATTTAACATAGGAATATCCAAAAAAGTAATAAGGACTTTTATCTTGGGACGGATGGAGTAGTATATAAGAGATATTGGTGGTGAAAGGACTAGTTTGCTCCTTTGAAGAAGAAAATTCTCGATGTGCTCCTTAAGAAATAGGGGTGTAAGTCGAGCCAAGTAATTCGGTACTCGACTCGAGATCGGCTCGAAAATATGATCCAAAACTCGAATTCGAAGTTGATCCGAGTCGAATATGATCCATACTCGTTTTCTGTTTAATATTGATACACGAGTCGAATTCGAGCACACCAGTGTTCGCTCAGATTAGGGTTCGAGTATTTTATTTTTTTCTCGAACCATACTCGATACCTGCTCGATGGATCATATTCGAATATTGGTCTGATCCATGCTAGTAAGCTAAATATGTGATATTTGTATCATTCTTTATAATTTTTGAAGTGTAGTATGAAATTGTGTAAACTTGTACGTGAATAAATCAATGAATTGAATGTCAATTTTTATTACATTTTATAATTTCGATACATAAATAAAAGTGAAAAAGTTTTATATATAAATATTAGTTAAGTAACCAATTTAGTATGTAGTGGTTCAGTTTTAAGTGAAATGATTCATATTCGAAACTCGATTTGAATGCTCATGAGTAACTCGCTTTGTAAACGAGTCGAGTACTTATGAGCCGAGTAGGTCCGAGTAATGATCCGAGTCGAATCTGGCGCAAAAATATATATAAATCCCTTATCGAATCCGATCGCGAGTCGAATTCGAGCTCTATTTTTTCGAGTCGAGCCGAATCTGAGCATGAAGGTGTTCGTTGAGACTCGACTCGTTTACACCCCTATTAAGAAAGAATGGAGATGTCCAATTGTCGGTAGAAGAGTGAAGGTCTAGCATATATATATATATATATATATATATATATATAGTGTATATATATGTGAACATTTGATTGAAGTTTTTTCCTTTATGAATACGTACTGGAAGGATCTTTCAACGAATGTGTTCTAGATTTTGTTGTGGTCGAACTTATATTATATTTTGTTGTAGTCGAACTATTATGTTTTAAGTTTCGCAAAGATACTTTTTGAATACAACTTGTAATTTTTATTTATTTATTTTTACTCTTTTTTTTGTGAAAACAATATTTCGAAAGTGATCTCATTTTTATTTTTTACTCTGAGTCACCAAAATCTCAAGAACGACCTAGTTGTCATTTAGTGGAGGTGGACATGTATCAAAGCTATTTAATGGTTATTCTTAGATTTATAACTTTTGAATACAATAAATGTGAGTAGTACTTTTAAAATAATTTGTCATAATTGTAATATCAAAAATTAAATAAATTTATATCAAAATAGCTTAAATTAATTTTTAAAAAAATAATATTAATATTATATATTTTAGAACAAATGGAATATATAAATAGACAGAAAGGATAGGGGAATTTCAATGGCTACATTTACTTCTTTTAAAAATAGTTTTGGAAAGAACTTTCACTGAACCAAACTATTCACGATTAAATTAATTCGACTTGATTAAGTCTGACTCAAGTAGATTAAGTTCGTCTTACAACTCAAGATTGAACAAAAGTTTTAGTTCATAAATATGGTATGAGTTTGAATCAAATAAAAGTAAAAATAAGTCTACTATCACATAAAATCGTTCACATACCGTTCACATACATATTTTGACGGTCCATGTGCAGAACAAGTCATGTGGACCATCAATATATGCATTTGATTGTATGTAAGCGATTTTATGTGATAGTAGACTTACTGTAAAAATAATTATTTAATTGATTTAGTATATATAAAAAATTAGTTGCTTAAAGCTAAATTCTAATATTACATGAATTTTCAGATATTGATATTAATATTGATTGATTTATTGTCCTATTCCTTCCATTTATTTTGGATGAAATTGTGTTGGAGTTTTTCTTATGTATGTTATTATCATATACAAAAATATTTAACATGATAAACTTAGAAACAAACTTAAAAAATTTACAAAAACTAATAGTTATGCATTACTTATCCGCCAGAGTATAACCAAAAAAATTACAAAGATATTTATTCCAAGCTTCACAAATATATACATATCAACCAATGGATGAAGAAGTTGTGCTGGAAGTATACTTTTGGAAGGATATAGGCTGCATTTTATTTTCCAAAAAAGCATTTAGAAACCGGGGAATTGAAGGATTTCCCACTTCAACAACTCCCTCAAGAATCTGAACCACAAGCCCCATACTTGGCCTATTCTTCTCACCATCTTGAACGCACCAACAAGCAACTTTGCAAGCTCTAATGAGCTCTTTTAAATCCCCTTCACCCTGCAATTTTTGATCCAACAAAATCATTAGTCCTTCTTCCTCTTCACTTAATCTTTGTGCAACTTGAGCCGGAAAGTATTCGTCTGTGCCATCATCTGAAAAGTCCCTATTTCTCCTTCCTGATATAATCTCAAACAGCAGCATTCCATAGCTAAAAACATCTGCTTTCGCGGTTATGGCCTCTCCTGAAATCCATTCTGGTGCAAGATATCCTCTTGTTCCTCTTATTGTTGTCAAAACTCGACTAAACTCGCGTCCAAGCAGCTTTGCTAGGCCAAAATCTGCAACTTTCGCGTTATATTCATCGTCCAAGAGTATGTTATCGGGCTTAATATCACAATGTATGATACAATCCCTGCACTTTTCGTGGAGATAAGCCAATCCTCTTGCGGTCCCAATCATAATGTTGTACCTTGCTTTCCAGTCTAGGAAAACACTGGAATTTTCTTGAAACAAGGAGTATTCAAGAGAGCCATTTTTCATGTAATCATAGACTAGAAATCTTTTAGCTCCTTCTATGCAAAATCCTTGGAGGCGAACGAGGTTAATATGTTGGATTAGCCCGATTGTGCTCAACTCTGCGCGAAACTGTTTTTCTCCTTGCTTTAAATTCTTAAGCCTCTTAACTGCTATTGCTGCTCTAGAGTTGGGTAGAGCCCCCTTGAAAACTGAGCCGAAACCGCCTTCTCCAAGCTTTTCGGAGAAGTCCTTGGTTGCATTTTTCAAGTCCTTGTACTTAAACAGCATCAAAGAATCCTCCATTGTCTCACCTAATGTGCCCCCTTTTTGTTTCCTTCTCAGCATGATAACCAACACTACAAAGCCAAAGAAAATAAAGAACGCCCCAACAGCTCCAACAATAATCCAAACAGTTTTTTCCTTTTTCCCAGAATTACGATTCCCAGATTTCGCAGTTCGAACACGAAAAACTCGTCCACTTGTATCATCTGATCCCAGTTGTTGTAGCTGATACACCTCTCCTTTCCAAACCAAACACTTCCCATCATCAAATGCATAAGCACTGCATGTACAATTGCTCAAGCAAGCAAATTCACATTCTTTAGCATTCCTAACGTTTATTGACTCTGAATTCTCCGGTAATCGCGAATTTGGCATGGAAAAAAACGTGTCATTTCCATCTATGCCACAATCCAAAGGAGTTCTCCTAATGCACCCATCTGTATAATCTTCCAATTCCCAGTTTTTTGACACCCTTGGTTGATATCCTTGCATGCAATTACAAGAAGGGGCTTTCAACAAATTGCAACTGCCAAAAGCACCACAAAAATTATGAACCTCGCATTGTCCTGCAGGCCGCATCCAAAACGGACGCCATTCGCGGTTGGGGAAGTTTTCCTGCCATACAAATTGCCTGAGCTGCCCGGTTACATCAATCATAAACCGCGTGAGAGAATTAGGAATAGCAATGTCATAAGTGAATTTACTCTCATTTTCATTAGAAATATAGGAGAGATTTGTGATGTAAAAGTTCCGGTCTATTTCAGGAACAAGCACAAAATTTTTCCCTGTCCAGTTACCAGTTGACCAGTACAATTTAGTTCCATTGTACACTAAATTGTGACTTGTTCCATTTGGCTGTACCTCGAGGGAGAAAAGACTAGGTGCTGGATTTTCTGAATTTCTCCATGCAGTCAAATACACTTTCTCTTTCTTAATTTTGTTGTATCCAACTTTTCCACCACCCGGCAGCCAATGGTCAGTTGGGTAGTCGAAACTTTGCCATATAACATTGGAGGAATCTAATTTATCCCTAATGACTAAATTTCCATTGTCAAGAAGCATGGCTATAGTCGAATTAGGAAAATTTGAGGTGGAATTTGTGGACCAAATTTGAATTTTTGACTCATTTAATAGGACAAGATTTCCACTAGGGAGGATTTCTAAATTTGAATTATAAGGGTCAGAAATGGGATGGTTCCTATTTCCCACCCAAACTACAGTTTTACTAGCAATATTTTTGTACCATATGCCAATGTAATACTTTTGGGACTTACCTGGTGTGAAGAACCCCAATTCAAATATCCCGGCTTCGGACGAAATTATACGGTTCCCGGAGAGAGACTGGCCGGCTCCGATGAAATTCGATCCTTCAGAGAGATGGGTATCAAAGAATAGAACAAAAGAGAGTAGAACAATTAGAAGGAACAAACATGTATTTTTGGTCTCTAGACTCATCTTTTCAGTTAGCAAAAGTAAACCCCAAAACTTAAGCTGTAATTTGTGTCAATTGTAACATGAGAATTTATAGTAGATGAGTTTGAGAAAATATAGGTACATGTAAGCCTCCCGACAAAATATGATTATGGGTTAATTTTGGTTTTTAAAATATGGTTACGGTTTCATTTAAGAATTAAAACCACATTAACCATTTTTAATATGAGTTGTGTGTGTTGAAATTATATGGTTATGGTTCAAAACAATATTAACCATTTTAAAATGTTTTGACTTTTAAACAGAACTTTTGAAAAATGAAATTATGACCGTCACAATTAAATTAATTAAGTAATAATATGATATAAAAATTATTAATATAAATAATAAAATGCTAAAACACTATGGGTTGTCAGGCTCAGTTTACACATCAAATAATTTTTACACATCTCCTAATAAAATAATAAAATAATTTACACATCAAATAATTATTAATATAAATAATAAAATGCACAAAATTCAATTTCCTAATATAAATTTACACATCAAATAATTTTTTTGGTGTTGAGTGATTTTCCAAATGGAATTATTGTCATTATTGATGAGGCAATGAGGAAACTAGTAAATTTGTCTATACTATACCACATTCAATTTAACTCGCAATGAAGAAAAATAAAATTGAAAAATATTACATTTCATTATACAAGAAGTTAGTCTCTTTATTCTTGTAATACTATATATTATTATTAACAAAATAGACAAGATAATGCTATTAAAATTACAAAGAGAACAGGACACGAGTGAGATATTGCTCCAATCACCATTCCTTATTTCCATATTTCTTCCTCATTCTTCTTCTGAATTTGTAATTAAAAAAAAAAGCAAAATTGAAAAATAGTAATAGCGACAGTTAATTTTCACTAAATCAGTTTATTTAAAGGATGAAGAGAATGACAAACAACAAAACAATGCTAAAAAACTATGCTAAAATACATATGAGAAAAGAACTTTTCAATTTTGATCCAAATAGAATATGGGTTGAAAAATGGTTAACTGGTTCAGAACTATATTTGTTTTAAAAAATATGGGTCCAAACTTTAACCAACCTGAATAAATTAAAATTGTTAACCAACTCATTTGGTTCCGGTTAATATGATTTGACTCAACAGTTTAATTTAATTTGAAGATTGGAGTAAACTGCAACTACTCCACCCAAATCAATGAAAGGTATGCACTTGTATCAAGTATAGTAATATTGACTTATTTGGCTAAATGACTAGCATTAAAATTTTGACAAAGTTGCTCAAAAATTTCACTTTATCATTGCTTTATCACGCAAATTGTTTCTTGTCTGGAATCATGAATTGATAGAATAAACATAACAATTCAAAGTTTGAGGCCAATTTTTGGTTACATACACAAATCAAAATATTTGATTGGATATGGTCAGGAGTTGGTGAAGTAGTATCGTGCAAGCATTGTCGTCTGTAAGGTTGAAAAATGTTGGTTATAATGTTGTTGTCTTGACAAATATGCTGCAATGGTTGAATTGCAGTCTATGACCTTCGAAAGCGTGAACCGATAAAGAATTAGCAGTAGTATGTGTCATGCAAGGTGAACAAATTTTCAAACCTATTAATTTTAGTGGCTTATGCTCAATATCATTTAGGACCCCCCTTTTTATGTTACTTATAGTACATGTGACAGAAAAATAAATTTAAATTCAAGGGCACAAAATCACTCGGAATTAATCAATTCAATCACAAAAGATGGACGGACGTGATGTAGAACTGTACTACAAAACCCGGATACTGTCCGACCATTTTTATGCATTTAAGAATCGAATTCTTGAATTTTCACTCACTAACAAGCTGGTTGGCCTTCAAAATGGAAGAAAACGATGTGCACGCCATAAGAAAGCATAGTTTTTACCTAATGCATGCATGCACAGTTTGCAATGAACATAATACTAAAGTGATGTTATTAACAAAATGGTCTCTAAGATATTTTCACTAATAGATGAGTATTATGAAATTGAATAGCATTAATTGTAATAAGAATTACTAATATTAATTAGTGAAAGTGACGGTGTGGTTAGGCTCGGCTCTGAACTGAGCCGGCTCAAGATTTAGCTAATCTCGTTATTAATTTTTCTTTCATTGTTTCAGTGATGAATTAACATTATTATACCATATAAATTTGTATAAAATCAAGCTGGTTTTAAGAGAATCGGTCTCAAGTTGAACATGACACACGTCAAAGTCAATTAATTTATTTAAACAATAAATAATAATTATACTTGTGGACTTGATTAATTAAGCGAGTCCTTAGTAGCTTAATTTCAATAGGCTTTTCCATTAGTTGGTTTATTAATTTTGATTGAGACAGTAGGAGACTTTTGAGTGTTTAGTAGGAAGTGGTGCAATTATTTCGGTCTTGTTGAGGCAGCCATTATTGATCGGATCCTATATATACGTTTTACTTTTATCCATACTTTTTTTTGCGCTCAAATCAGTAGTATCTCCGTCTCATAATAATAGTCGTTTTAGTTTAATACATATAAATTAAAAAAGTTATTTAATATTATTATTTAATAATTAAAGTTTATATGAAATTTCATAACTATTCCTTTATGAGATAATGAGAAATTGAAAACTACTAGTACAAGAGAGAAAATTTCTTGAGACAATGAGAGATGTTAAGGGTGATATAAGAAAGTAAATAAATTAAAATTAAATTTTTTTTTTCTAAAATGTCAACTATTATATAACGGAGGTAGTATATTTTTGGTTTGCTTTCTTTGTTTTGATTATTTTAAGTATGTTGAATAATTTATCTGCATTATTAGTTGTGTTTTGCAAGATAAAAAAAGTTTATATATATATATATATATATATATATATATATATATATATATATATATATATATATATATAGTATGTGTGTGTGTGAATTCTACTCTTTATATTGAACCCATGTATTATATTGTTTCCTTCTTGTTGTTAATATACAATCAATATTTAATGCACACAATTGTAGTATTACTTTTTTGTTAAAGATTTGTTATTATTATTATTATTATTATTGTTGTTGTTGTTGTTGTTGTTATGATTGTTATTATTATTATTTACCTACTTAGTAACTGAGTTTGTGCATATTAATTTGATTATTTGCTAACTTTTTCGTTGATATGAGACATAGTTTTTTTAATAATAGAGTAAATCTATACATACATCTCATTTACATCCTCCCTACCGAAACGCAATCATTTCCGTCATTTTATTTTTTTATTTTTTTTGAATTATTTGTCCCCTTCTCATACAAACACAGACCCAAAAAACCTAACCCGCTATGTAACACCCCCTTCTCGAAAAGGAAAGGGAGGTCACGGGAAAAGCACAACAAACCTCAAAATAAGTAAACAGAGCACTAATAATTTCAAAAATATTAATAATGATATCCATCAATGAAGTACTAAATACAATTCTCCAACTAGAATCAAAATAATCAAAACCAAAAATTTAATCAACCTAGATGGTCAAGGCAACACTCTCATCACACTAGCCCTTAATCACCCCTGCAAACCAGCATGAGCTAATTGCCCAGTACGGATACAGATATGCAAAAGATATACAACTGATATACGAAAATAACTGAGACAAAATACTGAACAAAGCCTCAAGTGTAAATACTGACGAAAATATAATCTTCAAATATCTGAATGTAATATATCTGAATCAATAGAATTGACGAAACCAATAGAAGAATAAAGAAATAACGAACTGAAGTAACTAACTCAATGAATTGAACTGAACATACACCAACAAAACTAATACAATAAAATAATAGGCTGAAATAAATGGTTGAAGTTATTTCATACCGATTGAGCTCAGAAATATATCTTGCCACCCAGGCAAGTCAAAATAATGTCACACAGGCAAATCAAATGATGCCACACAGACAAGTCAAAATAATGTCACACAGGCACTCACACATTGGACCGCGAATCCAAATGTATGTAAATCGGAATAGGTGTGTTTGACACAACATCACCAATTCGCAGAACAGAAAACTAGGGTTAACCCATACGCCTCCCACAACAAAACACCAAATGACCCACTTCCTCCAGAGCCCAAACGGAGACGCCGTGGACTAATCACACCGCCACAGAGAGTGTCATGTCTCTCGTGCCAAGACGACATGCCTGTGGTACCCCCACAAGTGGTTATAGCTTAGGTATACCCTAGGATATATTCTAACAAAAATATCATGTCACAACACATGCGACAAAATAGCAACAAAAGGGTTCTATATGTACATGTTGAACCAAATCAAATTATAGTCACAAGGTTAATTTCAAAAAGAAGGTAGCAACATGTACCGCTCTACAATTATCAAAATAAATAGTACTAAACATGATAACCTAATTCAAAGACTACAAATACGAGTCATATGTATCAACTCTAAAATGAAACTAATATATTCATTTCACAGGAAACAATTATGTAAAATCATAACAGAATTCGAAATAAGGAAACAAACGAACAAATCAAATTTAACAAGAGTATCGCTGAAAGAGTACGGAATCCGTACCTGGATTAAGCAATGTAATACCCCAAAGTATATTCCAATATGATCCTTAAATTCCCTCCGTCCGATCTAATAAAAATAATAATATAATACAATTATAAGTTACCTAATAATCTTTTAATCAACATTTTTTTTAAACGAATTAATATCCTTAGTGAATATAATAAATATATATATACATATATATATCCATCCCTGTTTCTATCACAGCAGCTTCTTGATCATGCATGCTAATGATTTTTTTTATTTTTTTTTAATATTATGATAAGAACTCCATTCAAATGTTACTTTTCATGTTCATTATCATGCATGAATACTACTATTTACTTAAATAAATATATATATATAGATTACATGATTATAAATCAACAATTCTGGAGCAGTGCCCTCTGATCACGTAAATATCCCCACTATTTAATTAATTAATAAAAAAAAACTACACATGTTAACTTACTTGTATCCAGGTATCAAATCCTTGTTCCTTATCACAAACAAGTACAATCCAATTTCCTTTCTCTTCCTTCGTAGTAGCGGATGCGCCCTTTTTTTCCAGTCAGTTATCAGAGGGACGTGAGAAAGATTAGGGTTTAAATATTTATTTATATTGTAAGACTCCAACTTTTATAAATAAAGAAGAATTTTCTATAAATATCATTTTTGAATATTATGGAGTTAATTTGATATAATATTATAGTTGTGGGTAATATTTATAAATTTTGTAAAGTACGCAAGTTGTTATATAATATTCGATTGGTCGGGGAATATTCGTTTTAACAGAAAATATTCGTACAACGACACAATTATTGGTGGACCCCACAACGGAATTATTATCGGACTGAGAAAACGACAAAAATATTTTATTAAAAATAACGGCGGAAATTTTACCATTGTTACTGTTGAACTACTCGGTAGTAAAAGTACAGTAATACGTGTGGTTGCATAGTAGCACACAGTATTGATTATTAATGCTTATGTGAGAAGTCACTCAGTTTGATTCAATTATTGTCAGTTAATAATATGAATTATTTAGCGATAATGACGTTTTATTTTATTCGTATTATTAACGTAATAAAACAGAAACATCTTTTTATATAAAACAGAATACTTTATTAAAGTTATTCTATAAATAGAATATATTATATTTTATTTAAAAGATTTTTCTTTAAATATGGACCGTCAGATTAAAGTAATCAATCTGGACCGTTCATGGATTAGTTACTATGCATTCTATTTTTCTATAAATAGCAGCTCATTCCTTCATTATTTCTTACGAATTCACTGAACTCTAGAGAGAGAAATTATAGAGAGAAACTATAGAGAGAGAGAAGAAGAGTATTCTGCTACTTAACTACTTCCTTATTTCAGCTCGTCTTTAAAACGGTAAGGGGTGTTATTCTTTCTTATTCATGAAGAGAACTGTTGTTATTCCATTTCTTATTATTCTGTTGGAATAACCTGTATACGTGGTCTACCCTATACTTGGTGACATTCTTCTATTATTCTGTTGGAACATCCTGTCTGTGTGTTTTACACTGGACCTAGTTCCGTTTTTATTATTATTCTGTTGGAACATCCTGTCTGTGTGTTTTACACCGGACCTGGTTCCGTTTTTATTATTATTCTGTTGGAACATCCTGTCTGTGTGTTTTACACCGGACCTGGTTCCATTATTTATTATTCTGTCGGAATATCCTGTCTATGTGTTTTACACCGGACCTGGTTCTATTATTTATTATTCTGTCGGAATATCATGTCTGTGCGTTTACGCCGGACCTGGTTCCATTATTTATTATTCTGTTGGAATAACCTGTTTGTGCGGTCTATCGCATGCATGGTGATTTCTTTTGTTATTTCATTCTTTATTGTACTCAATTGGTTAAGTTTTGACTTCTATACTCCATGAAATTTGTGGAATATCCTTGATAATTGTGTTTCATCCAGTATCTTTTCATGAAAATATTCTTCTAAGTATTCTTGAATTTTACTCCACAAAGCAATATCATGTTGACAATTTGGACGTTGTTAATTCTTGGATAAATTAATTCTTGAACTTGTTTTACTGAATTCTTATATCATTGTCATCATCCTCATGTTTATAAAATGTTGAAAGTCATCTGTGGCCTGTAGTGCATAGATGGACTTGGTATGATTATGACCAGGGATTATTCGGTATAATCATGACCGTAATGTTACAAATGATGTGGTAAAAGTCCTCATTAGCCCGTAGTGCGTTGATGGACAGTTGTTGGCATGATCATGACCATTAATGAATATACGAATATCCTTGGCCGTAGTGCAGGGGTGATTCGATGATGTGAATTATTTTATTAAGCTGAGTCTCAGCGATCACAGTGTTGGAAAATCTTTTAAATCATAAAAGATAGTAGAGTTTATTTTCTACTTGACTCTTTTAATGGATTGCTTGTTCCGCTGCAGTTAAACTTGATGTCTATTATATTTTATCAGTTTAACATTGTTGAAGGCTAATGATAATTTATTCTGCATTATCTTAGTCATGATATTTCTTACTGGGCTAGTTGAGCTCACCCTTTCTTTCACTGTTCTCTTCAGGAAATGAGAACGTAGCTGGGGCAAGTCGGGGAACGGAGTGATGGTCCGAATGATAGTATTAGTTAGTAGTCCTCACTATTCTATGTAATGGTGTGTTAATAAATGTAATGAGGACTCCTTTTGAGTATGAATACTCTCTAGAAGATAATATTTGTATTCAAACTCACAGTTTATGTTTTGTCGTATTGTACACGACAGTTGTATTAGTAAGTTATATTTGTATTTTGTACTATGTATCTGACGACCCAAGATGGGTGATGTATACCTAATTTTGGGGGCGTCACAGTTGGTATCAGAGCTTAGGGATATGATCCCTGGCTAAGATGTGAGAATAGAACTAGGAGGGGAGAGACGGGGAATTCCTTCGCTAGTATGACCTACCTAAGTTTAATTGCATGGTATTTAATTGGTCGATCATAATATAAGGATAATATATGACATATCAATTAACTTTTATTTTGTGGCAGTATCTGAAAATGGCATCTGAGAATGTTGAGAATAGCAATAGAGCACAAACGATTATTGATTCACCACATATCAATAATCAGGATAATGTTCATCAGGAAGGTGACAATCCTCATGCAAACAACAACACTGACCAGATGATGAATGATGGAATGTTCAGAGGTTTTATGCAATTCATGCAACAACAGATGAAAGCGGCTCCTGTCCACAACGTAGGTGGAAATACTGGAAACTCTCAGATGGTCACCGCTAAACAGTTTAAGGAGCTGGGACCACCGGAGTTTAAGGGAGAACTCAAACCACTTGTAGCTGAAACATGGATAAAGCAGATCACCAAGATATTTGATGTCTTGGGTTGCTCCGAGGAGCAAAAGGTTCCCTTTGCCGCCTTTATGTTGCGAGGAGAGGCAGATTACTGGTGGGAATCGATAAAGCGTACTCAACCTGCCGCACTGAAGATGTCTTGGGAGAAGTTCCAAGAGCTGTTTAACGACAAATACTTTCCCGAGAGTATTTGTCACATGAAGGAGGTGGAGTTTATCAAATTAGAGCAGAATAATATGACCGTGTCGCAGTACGAGGCAAAATTTGCGGAGTTATCCCGGTTTGCGTCCTACCTGGTGGATAATGAAGAAAGAATGACGCGGATGTTTTTAAGAGGTTTGAAGCCGGAGATACGTCAACATCTTGTTTCTCATAAATTGTGTTTGTATTCAGATGTTGTAAATAGGGCTCAGTTGGTGGAGCGCGATAACGAGACAACGCAACCAAAAGAGAGCAGCCGGCAAAATGATAATACTAGTGAAAGCAGTCATCGAAGCGGTGACAACAAGCGTGGAGGGAATCAACAGGCCAGAAATGGTAACCACTTCGGTGGTAATCAGGGCCAAAATAATAAGAATGGGCATTTCAAGAAGAGGAGATTCAACAATGATGGAAAGACGTCAGCACCAGCACCTGTCGTTAAGGAAGGAGAACGACCACCTATCATATGTTTCAAATATGGAGGGGAGGGGCACATCAGTCCAAACTGCGCGATGCCGTCCAAAGCATGTTATAATTGTGGAAGAGAAGGTCATTTAGCCGATTTTGTCGTTTACCGAAGACAAATTCAGCTAGGATGGAGGCACCAAAGGCCGTCCCAGAAAAGTCAAAACCGGTTGTGCA
This sequence comes from Panax notoginseng, assembly GCA_016801055.1. Lineage (NCBI taxonomy): Eukaryota > Viridiplantae > Streptophyta > Magnoliopsida > Apiales > Araliaceae > Panax > Panax notoginseng. Next base: position 144,110,504 of record CM029021.1, read on the forward strand.
AGGGAGAGCGTTTGTTGTGAACTCCCAGAAAGCAAGGAACCCGAATGAGGTCATCACGGGTAAGCTTATCATAAACTCTAACGAAGTCTATACTTTATTTGATACCGGTTCTACCCATTCTTTTATTTTTCCTACTTGCGCTCATCGATTAAATTTGATTCCGGAGAAATTAGACTTTGACTTAGCAGTTGAAACTCCATTGGGAGAAACCTTCATTACATCCACGGTTTATAAGTCTTGTTTGGTTCAAGTTGGTACCCACACATTACCTGTCGATCTTATTTCATTAAAAATACTTGCATTTGACGTGATTCTAGGGATTGATTGGTTAACTACTCATCATGCAAAAATTGATTATTTTCGTAAGGTTGTTAGCTTTCATATTCCTAATCGACCTATTATGCGAATTCAAGCAACCAAACCATTAAAATCAATCGCTGTCATCTCAAGCCATAAAGCTATTCGTTTATTGAAAAACGGATGTCAAGCTTTCTTAGCTCATGTCACAGATCTAAACAAAAATACGTCAGCTTTGAATGATATTTCTGTTGTTAATAAATTTCCTGACGTATTTCCCGAAGAACTTCCTGGCCTACCCCAGAGCGTGAAATTGAATTTTGTATCGACCTTGAACCCGGTACAAAACCCATTTCCAAAGCCCCATATCGAATGGCTCCTATTGAACTTCAGGAGTTAAAGACCCAACTGCAGGAATTGTTAGACATTGGTTTTATTCGTCCTAGTACTTCTCCTTGGGGTGCTCCTGTTCTGTTCGTGAAGAAGAAAGATGGGAGTATGCGACTTTGTATTGATTATCGGGAGTTGAATCATGTCACCATCAAAAATAGGTACCCATTGCCACGTATTGATGACCTGTTTGACCAGTTGCAAGGAGCACAATTCTTTTCAAAGATCGATCTTCGTTCTGGATATCATCAGCTGAAGGTTAGAACTGAGGATATTCCAAAGACGGCTTTCAGAACTCGGTATGGGCATTATGAATTCTTAGTTATGTCTTTTGGATTGACTAATGCTCCTGCTGCCTTCATGGATATGATGAACAGGGTATTTAAGGAATATTTGGATCACTTTGTGGTCGTCTTTATCGATGACATCCTTGTTTATTCCAAAAGCCGTGAAGATCATGAGCAACACTTGAGGCTGGTACTCCAAAAGCTTCGTGAATACAAACTTTATGCCAAGTTGAAGAAATGCGAGTTCTGGCTGGAAGAGGTAGCATTCCTTGGGCACGTAGTATCAAGTCGTGGAATATCTGTTGACCCGGCAAAGATTGAAGCTATTCAAAGCTGGGAGCAACCTAAATCAGTAACCGAAGTACGTAGCTTTCTCGGTTTAGCTGGTTATTATCGGAGATTCGTGGAAGGATTTTCTCGAATCGCTACTCCATTAACTCAGCTGACTCGAAAAGATACAAAGTTCGGTTGGAGCGAAGAATGTGAGCAGAGTTTTCAAGAACTCAAGAGGAGACTCATTTCAGCACCTGTTCTAACAATACCATCTGGCTCGGAGGGATTTGTCATCTACAGTGATGCTTCGAGCAAAGGGTTGGGATGCGTTCTCATGCAACATGGAAAAGTCATAGCCTATGCATCAAGACAACTCAAGGAATATGAGAGGAATTATCCTACTCATGATCTAGAGTTGGCAGCTGTTGTCTTTGCACTTAAAATTTGGAGGCATTACTTGTATGGGGAGAAGGTGGAGATCTTTACGGATCATAAAAGCCTCAAATATTTCTTCACTCAAAAGGAACTCAACATGCGACAACGACGTTGGCTTGAACTGTTGAAAGATTATGATCATACCATTCAATACCATCCTGGAAAAGCGAACGTGGTAGCTGACGCATTGAGTAGAAGATCATATGCAAGTACGAGTGCGATATTGTCAACACAAAGACCCATTTTGTGTGATTTGCAAAGGATGGAGATAGAGTTAAAGACTCCAGGGACCCATGTGATGATGGCGAATATACGAGTAGAACCGACTTTAATCGATAAAGTTAAAGCTGCTCAAGCTACAGACCTGGAGCTGATGCGTATGAGGAAGAAAGTGCAAGAAGGTGCTATGCCGGAAGCAAGAATCGATGAAGAAGGAATACTTCGAGTCAACTCCAGACTTTGTGTTCCTAACAACCCTGATTTAAAGTATGAAATCATGATGGAGGCGCACAACACACCGTTTGCAATCCATCCTGGAAGTACCAAAATGTATCATGATCTTCGTCATACATTTTGGTGGAGCAATATGAAGAGAGAGATAGCGTTGTTTATCTCAAGGTGTCTAACTTGTCAACGAGTCAAAGCGGAGCATCAAGTACCAAAAGGTCCATTGCAACCACTTGAAATTCCAGAATGGAAGTGGGAGCACATTACCATGGATTTCGTTACCGGTCTTCCTAGGGTTTCTCAAGGTATTGATGCGATTTGGGTCATTGTTGATAGATTGACCAAGTCTGCTCATTTCTTACCGATACGAGAAACTTATACACTTGAACGTCTTGCTCGTATGTACATAAACGAGATTGTAAGACTGCATGGTATGCCAGTATCCATAGTTTCTGACCGAGACCCAAGATTCACTTCACGATTTTGGGTTAGTTTACAAAAAGCTATGGGCACGGAGTTACGATTTAGTTCAGCATATCATCCTCAGACGGACGGACAATCAGAGAGGACTATTCAAACTCTTGAAGATCTATTAAGACTCTGTGTCTTTGACTTCAAGGGAAGTTGGGACAAGTTCTTACCATTGGTGGAGTTTTCCTACAACAACAGTTATCAAGCAAGTATTGGCATGGCTCCATTCGAAGCATTGTATGGAAGAAAATGTCGTTCTCCAGTATGCTGGGATGAGGTGGGTGAAGCAACGTTGTTGGGACCGGAGTTGGTACGTATGACTACAGAAAAGATTCAAACGATCCGACAACGTATAAAAACCTCACAAGATCGACAAAAGAGTTATGCTGATCTTCATCGAAAGGACGTGGAATTTGATGTAGGAGATCATGTGTTCTTACGTGTTGCTCCATGGAAAGGAGTTACGAGATTTGGAAAGAGAGGAAAGCTCAATCCTCGATTCATCGGTCCATTTTTAATCCTCGATCGAGTAGGAACTGTGGCTTATAGACTCGCTTTACCGCCAAGTATGTCTCGTGTTCATAACGTTTTTCACATATCCATGTTACGCAAATATGTGGAAGACCCGAACCACATTATTGAGTTAGAACCGGACGAAATAGCGGAAGATTTGACGTATGAAGAAGTTCCTGTTCAAATCTTGGATAAGAAGGAACATATTCTACGCTCCAAGGTTATACCTCAAGTCAAAGTTTTGTGGAGAAACCACGATGTTGAGGAAATGACTTGGGAGTTAGAATCTGAAATGAAATCAAGGTATCCTTACCTCTTCGACATACCAGGTACGTACCCTAATTTCGAGGGCGAAATTTCATAAGAAGGGGAGGTTGTAAGACCCCAACTTTTATAAATAAAGATGAATTTTCTATAAATATCATTTTTGAATATTATGGAGTTAATTTGATATAATGTTATAGTTGTGGGTAATATTTATAAATTTTGCAAAGTACGCAAGTTGTTATATAATATTCGATTGGTCGGGAAATATTCGTTTTAACAGGGAATATTCGTACAACGACACAATCATTGGTGGACCCCACAACGGAATTATTGTCGGATTGAGAAAACGACAAAAATATTTTATTAAAAATAACGGCAGAAATTTTACCATTGTTACTGTTGAACTACTCGGTAGTAAAAGTACAGTAATACGTGTGGTTGCATAGTAGCACACGGTATTGATTATTAATGCTTATGTGAGAAGTCACTCAGTTTGATTCAATTATTGTCAGTTAATAATATGAATTATTTAGCGATAATGACGTTTTGTTTTATTCGTATTATTAACGTAATAAAACAGAAACATCTTTTTATATAAAACAGAATACTTTATTAAAGTTATTCTATAAATAGAATATATTATATTTTATTTAAAAGATTTTTCTTTAAATATGGACCGTCAGATTAAAGTAATCAATCTGGACCGTTCATGGATTAGTTACTATGCATTCTATTTTTCTATAAATAGCAGCTCATTCCTTCATTATTTCTTACGAATTCACTGAACTCTAGAGAGAGAAACTATAGAGAGAAACTATAGAGAGAGAGAAGAAGAGTATTCTGCTACTTAACTACTTCCTTATTTCAGCTCTTCTTTAAAACGGTAAGGGGTGTTATTCTTTCTTATTCATGAAGAGAACTGTTGTTATTCCATTTCTTATTATTCTGTTGGAATAACCTGTATACGCGGTCTACCCTATACTTGGTGACATTCTTCTATTATTCTGTTGGAACATCCTGTCTGTGTGTTTTACACCGGACCTGGTTCCGTTTTTATTATTATTCTGTTGGAACATCCTGTCTGTGTGTTTTACACCGGACCTGGTTCCGTTTTTATTATTATTCTGTTGGAACATCCTGTCTGTGTGTTTTACACCGGACCTGGTTCCATTATTTATTATTCTGTCGGAATATCCTGTCTGTGTGTTTTACACCGGACCTGGTTCCATTATTTATTATTCTGTCGGAATATCCTGTCTGTGCGTTTACGCCGGACCTGGTTCCATTATTTATTATTCTGTTGGAATAACCTGTCTGTGCGGTCTATCGCATGCATGGTGATTTCTTTTGTTATTCCATTCTTTATTGTACTCAGTTGGTTAAGTTTTGACTTCTATACTCCATGAAATTTGTGGAATATCCTTGATAATTGCGTTTCATCCAGTATCTTTTCATGAAAATATTCTTCTAAGTATTCTTGAATTTTACTCCACAAAGCAGTATCATGTTGACAATTTGGACGTTGTTAATTCTTGGATAAATTAATTCTTGAACTTGTTTTATTGAATTCTTATATCATTGTCATCATCCTCATGTTTATAAAATGTTGAAAGTCATCTGTGGCCTGTAGTGCATAGATGGACTTGGTATGATTATGACCAGGGATTATTCGGTATAATCATGACCGTAATGTTACAAATGATGTGGTAAAAGTCCTCATTGGCCCGTAGTGCATTGATGGACAGTTGTTGGCATGATCATGACCATTAATGAATATACGAATATCCTTGGCCGTAGTGCAGGGGTGATTCGATGATGTGAATTATTTTATTAAGCTGAGTCTCAGCGATCACAGTGTTGGAAAATCTTTTAAATCATAAAAGATAGTAGAGTTTATTTTCTACTTGACTCTTTTAATGGATTGCTTGTTCCGCTGCAGTTAAACTTGATGTCTATTATATTTTATCAGTTTAACATTGTTGAAGGCTAATGATAATTTATTCTGCATTATCTTAGTCATAATATTTCTTACTGGGCTAGTTGAGCTCACCCTTTCTTTCACTGTTCTCTTCAGGAAATGAGAACGTAGCTGGGGCAAGTCGGGGAACAGAGTGATGGTCCGAATGATAGTATTAGTTAGTAGTCCTCACTATTCTATGTAATGGTGTGTTAATAAATGTAATGAGGACTCCTTTTGAGTATGAATACTCTCTAGAAGATAATATTTGTATTCAAACTCACAGTTTATGTTTTGTCGTATTGTACACGACAGTTGTATTAGTAAGTTGTATTTGTATTTTGTACTATGTATCTGACGACCCAAGATGGGTGATGTATACCTAATTTTGGGGGCGTCACATATATAACTAATGAACTCTCCTAATTTAAATAGAATTTTAATTTTACCCACATATATAAATTAAACTAAATTAGTTTTAAGGCCCAATTTTATCAACTTAATTTGTATCACTTATTAATACTCATTTGCCTACATAAATTAAATACAATTTGACCCAAATAAAAACAAAGTCCAATTAATATGTTTTAAAATTAATATATATTTTTTCGGGTATTACATCACCTACCCCTTAAAAAAGATTCCATCCCCGAAATTAAAAGAATGAAAAGTACCTAATTATCAAAAAGATGCGGATACTCCGCTCGAATAGACTCCTCTATCTCCCAAGTGGCTTCCCGCTCTGGATATTTTATTTTATTTTCCTCAAAATTTTAACAAATGGGATTGCCTTCTTCCTCATACCCTGCTCTTGACAATCTAACATTACCTCAAGTTTCTCCCTTATTCAAAATTGTAGAGGACGAAAAACTGAAGGAACCTGATTTGGATTCACTCAATTCCGACATCAAATGAATTAATTATAATTTTCTAATGGACTGCAGCACGTATAAGTATTCTACTCAGAAATTCAACTAATCAAATTAGAATAGGATTAAAGTTACAACTTCACTCTTTAAATATAAATATAACTCAATATAGGAGCTACCAAAACTCTAATATACTCCTCATTTTTAATTTAATCCATTATTTAATTATCTACTAAAACAATTTAACTTTCCAAACAAAACAAGGAAGAAAAAGAAAAAAAAAAGTCACTTACCTTTTCCAATTAATTAGATACAATTGTATAAAATAAAATTAATTAATATTTAATTTTAAAAAAATATGGGTCATTACACGCTATCACTTTCTTTCCTTCTTCTTCTTCTTCTTTCCCTTCTGATTCCCTTCCTCTTCCTTCCTCCCAAATAATACCCTCACAAATTTCACTTTTTTCAAAATTAAGATTGTTACTCTCTTGCACCAGCTCAACACTCTCTACGTTAGTTATGGCTAGCACCCAAACGACGACGTTTCTACCCATGGCGAAGAAGGTGAAGCATGAAATGGAGATGTTTAGAGACGTTAGGAACGATAACTATTATTGGTTTCGGGATGATTCTCGCTCTAATCCCGATGTTCTCTCTTATCTCCACCAAGAGAATTCTTATACGGATTTCGTTATGTCTAGTATTGATTTGATCTATCTATATACACATTGGGTTTACCCTTTTTAGTACACATTTGTATTTAATAACTGTGAAGCTCATAAAGTGTGTTTGCCTACTCAACTTCAATTATTGGAATTGGAATTGGGAACTGTTTAAAATAAACTCAAATTTAATTAAGCTTTAGTTTAATTCCAGTGCTCCGAGTTGAGTTGTCAAATACATACATTGGTTAATTTGATTTTGAAAGCTGCATCAACATATTTCACTCTAAAATGATTTTTTCCCTAAATCTATTTGGTTGCTTTTTTATAAAGTTTACAACTTTCGTTATTTGTCTTTTAAATCTGTTTACAGGGTGGTTGCTGCGTTTATAAAGTTTACAACTTTCATTATTTGTTCTTGAAATCAGTTTCTAGGGTGTTGTTTTATAAAGTTCACATCTTTCATCATAATTGGTCATGACCTTTTAATATAGTTGTACTTTGAATGGAATAAGGGCTAGTCACTATTACACGCGTCATCGGGTTCCTGCTTTCTTTGGGAGTATATGATTGAAAAGTAGAGGGAATGAATGATAGGAGTATTTAAATACATATGAAATCAGAATGAGATTTTATTTTTTTGTCTGGAATGAGTCACATTCGAAGTGGCATTACAGATAATATTGTTCTATGAGAAATTAAATGTTTAATCATGTTAAAATGCATTCTCTTTTTGTAATATAAGGCACATACAAAAAATATTAATGTAATAATGAGAACATATGAAAATGATACAATGCTTGGTCTTTTCTTTCAAAATTTAGTGATGAAGAAATTCTAAGCTCATGACTTTTGATGTTGAGTTGAAAATTTTTTGGTTAATAATTTAGGGACCAAACACTTGGAAGATCAGATTTATGCTGAGATACAAGGACGAATTAAGGAGGATGACATTGAAAGTAGTATGCACACAAGCCAATCATGTTTGATGATAAAGCATATACTTTGTAACAATCTTATTCATTTATTAATAAAAAGTACTAATATATTAAAGGCTTTTAATTATCTATATGATGCTGCTTTATAATACGTGATAAACCCATAGTTTTAATCAATGTTTTTAAATAATGATGATGATCATTTTAATGAGATTTAAATTCTTAGAAAGCTTAAAACTAAAATAGTTCCCAATCATTGGATTACTAAATTGGGGATTAGTGAATCCGGATAGATTGGTACATACGTTGCTTACTCATTGGATGGGGATGATTGATCTCATGATCATTCACTGAACGTGGCTCGCTAAAGAATACCTAATGGAGTTTTACTTGCCTGTTAATAGGAATTCCTGTAGTGATAGTAGTACAAGTGATCCTTGGACTTGAGATCATCATAGTATCTTGTATATGATGAATTATACTTTGACTTATTTCTTAAGACCCTTAGGGTATATCAAAGGGTATGCTTGGGTATAATAAGTCGTACATGGAGATAATGTATGATCAATAAAGAATCTACCGCTTCTAGTAAAAGAAGAGAAATGTCCTATGTGATTCGATAAATGAAAACTAAGTAATCCTTGGCCAAGGCAGAATGAAATTAGAAAGAAGTTTCTAATTTGTATTATTTGGAGTTGTGCATTTAAGAATCGAAATACATATAATTAAATAAAATAAGACTTGACAGTAATTCCATGTCTTATATTTAATTGGGACATTGTATGGTGGAAGGATTGAATTATACGGTAACTATTTACTCAAAGGTTCTTTTATGATTAATGTTGAAATCTATATTATCTGAAAAGTTGTTAATTCTTAGGGAGGCTTATCCCTATTGTAGAATAAAATATTATTTATTTAAATAAATTATTAGTTTAATTTAATTATTTAAATAAGATTAGAATTGTTCTAATTAATTTATTCACAACCGGTTTAATATGGAGAACCTAAAGGGTCACACCATAAAATGAAGAATAATTATTTAAGAAGCTAATGACATAATCATAATAATAAGTTAAGGATATTTAATTTAATCTATGGTGATAGAATAAATTAAATAGCTTAATATTTATTATTTAATATTTTAAAAATATTAAATATAAATTAATAAGAGGAGTCTTATTATTATTATTACTATTATTATTATTTAATTCCTAAAGGAGTTTGGGAATTAATTAATAAAAGTACTCTTATATATCCTAATAAGATTAGGGGGCTAATTAATTAAAAGAGTTTAATTAATTATTCCTAATAAGATTGGGAGCCTAATTAATTAAATTAAAATAAAACTCAATTCCTTAATTGTTAAGGAGGGTTGTCCACATCTATAAATAAAAGGAGTCTTATTATGGGTGAGTGTGACGCCCCCAAAATTAGGTATACATCACCCATCTTGGGTCGCCAGATACATAGTACAAAATACAAATACAACTTACTAATACAACTGTCGTGTACAATACGACAAAACATAAACTGTGAGTTTGAATACAAATATTATCTTCTAGAGAGTATTCATACTCAAAAGGAGTCCTCATTACATTTATTAACACACCATTACATAGAATAGTGAGGACTACTAACTAATACTATCATTCGGACCATCACTCCGTTCCCCGACTTGCCCCAGCTACGTTCTCATTTCCTGAAAAGAACAGTGAAAGAAAGGGTGAGCTCAACTAGCCCAGTAAGAAATATCATGACTAAGATAATGCAGAATAAATTATCATTAGCCTTCAACAATGTTAAACTGATAAAATATAATAGACATCAAGTTTAACTGCAGCGGAACAACCAATCCATTAAAAGAGTCAAGTAGAAAATAAACTCTACTATCTTTTATGATTTAAAAGATTTTCCAACACTGTGATCGCTGAGACTCAGCTTAATAAAATAATTCACATCATCGAATCACCCCTGCACTACGGCCAAGGATATTCGTATATTCATCAATGGTCATGATCATGCCAACAACTGTCCATCAACGCACTACGGGCCAATGAGGACTTTTACCACATCATTTGTAACATTACGGTCATGATTATACCGAATAATCCCTGGTCATAATCATACCAAGTCCATCTATGCACTACAGGCCACAGATGACTTTCAACATTTTATAAACATAAGGATGATGACAATGATATAAAAATTCAGTAAAACAAGTTCAAGAATTAATTTATCCAAGAATTAACAACGTCCAAATTGTCAACATGATATTGCTTTGTGGAGTAAAATTCAAGAATACTTAGAAGAATATTTTCATGAAAAGATACTGGATGAAACGCAATTATCAAGGATATTCCACAAATTTCATGGAGTATAGAAGTCAAAACTTAACCAATTGAGTACAATAAAGAATGGAATAACAAAAGAAATCACCATGCATGCGATAGACCGCACAAACAGGTTATTCCAACAGAATAATAAATAATGGAACCAGGTCCGGCGTAAACGCACAGACAGGATATTCCGACAGAATAATAAATAATGGAACCAGGTCCGGTGTAAAACACACAGACAGGATATTCCGACAGAATAATAAATAATGGAACCAGGTCCGGTGTAAAACACACAGACAGGATGTTCCAACAGAATAATAATAAAAACAGAACCAGGTCCGGTGTAAAACACACAGACAGGATGTTCCAGCAGAATAATAATAAAAACGGAACCAGGTCCGGTGTAAAACACACAGACAGGATGTTCCAACAGAATAATAGAAGAATGTCACCAAGTATAGGGTAGACCACATATACAGGTTATTCCAACAGAATAATAAGAAATGGAATAACAACAGTTCTCTTCATGAATAAGAAAGAATAACACCCCTTACCGTTTTAAAGACGAGCTGAAATAAGGAAGTAGTTAAGTAGCAGAATACTCTTCTTCTCTCTCTCTATAGTTTCTCTCTATAGTTTCTCTCTCTAGAGTTCAGTGAATTCGTAAGAAATAATGAAGGAATGAGCTGCTATTTATAGAAAAATAGAATGCATAGTAACTAATCCATGAACGGTCCAGATTGATTACTTTAATCTGACGGTCCATATTTAAAGAAAAATCTTTTAAATAAAATATAATATATTCTATTTATAGAATAACTTTAATAAAGTATTCTGTTTTATATAAAAAGATGTTTCTGTTTTATTACGTTAATAATACGAATAAAACAAAACGTCATTATCGCTAAATAATTCATATTATTAACTGACAATAATTGAATCAAACTGAGTGACTTCTCACATAAGCATTAATAATCAATACTGTGTGCTACTATCCAACCACACGTATTACTGTACTTTTACTACCGAGTAGTTTAACAGTAACAATGGTAAAATTTCTGCCGTTATTTTTAATAAAATATTTTTGTCGTTTTCTCAATCCGACAATAATTCCGTTGTGGGGTCCACCAATGATTGTGTCGTTGTACGAATATTCCCTGTTAAAACGAATATTCCCCGACCAATCGAATATTATATAACAACTTGCGTACTTTACAAAATTTATAAATATTACCCACAACTATAACATTATATCAAATTAACTCCATAATATTCAAACATGATATTTATAGAAAATTCTTCTTTATTTATAAAAGTTGGGGTCTTACAACCTCCCCTTCTTATGAAATTTCGCCCTCGAAATTAGGGTACGTACCTGGTATGTCGAAGAGGTAAGGATACCTTGATTTCATTTCAGATTCTAACTCCCAAGTCATTTCCTCAACATCGTGGTTTCTCCACAAAACTTTGACTTGAGGTATAACCTTGGAGCGTAGAATATGTTCCTTCTTATCCAAGATTTGAACAGGAACTTCTTCATACGTCAAATCTTCCGCTATTTCGTCCGGTTCTAACTCAATAATGTGGTTCGGGTCTTCCACATATTTGCGTTGTAAGATCCCGAATTTTATGAATTAAAAGTATTCAATTTTTCTATTCAGTAAATGGTTAAATTGATAAAAGTTAAAGTTATGGGTGAAATGTGAAAATTTTTCAAAATAGACAAGTGGTTATAAAATAATCATTGTTGTCGGGGAATATTCGTTTGGTCGTGGAATATTCTTTCTGTCGGAGAATATTCGTACGACGGCGCAGCTATTTGTGGGCCCCATAACGAATAACTGTCGGGTGAAGGAAAACGACAAATTTGAGTTTTTACAAATAACGGCGTAGTTGTTACCGTTAATACTGTTGGAATACCCGGTGGTTAAAATACAGTAATACGCGTTATTACACAGTAGCACACAGTATTGCATAGTATTTTTGAAATTATTGATTCTTACGTAAGAAGGCACTACTCAATAATTGTTACAGTAGTTATTATTCAATATTTTATTTTATTGATTCAATAATTGCTGCGTTGATATTTTATATTATTGTTGTTTCAATAATTGTTGCTGCACAGTATTTTCATTTATCAGATCAATAATTCATATTATTTGAATAATATTATTAGATAACATTATTGGCAATGTCTAGAAAGTTCTGTCTAAGGAGAGGTTTGGTCATCTAATTGCGCGCCAGTAAGGAGAAATCCTTATTGGAAAGCCCCCTCTTTCCTGGGAACGGCCTGGTTGTCATAAATGTGATTCTGTAATATTATTTGTGAATAATTAATTATTGATTCATATGATAAGAAAATATTTATTTTATGTGGATATAAATGAGGGATATATTTTTGTGGTTAAAAAATGAAGGAGTTAATGTTGAGATTTTTATCCATATTTTTGTCGGAATGGAGGTATTAAAAATCAGGGTTTTTGAGATATTTTGCGGGGGTTATAATTATTAATCCGACCGTTGGATCGTGGTAATTTTTGGATATGTTATACATATATAAGTTGAGTATATGCCCACAAATTTTGAACCGTTAAAAATGAACGTATGATTTATTATGAATTTTACGAGATGACTGGTTCAGAAATTGTTGAATTTTCGGAGTTTATCATTTTGGTGGAAAATTCTAGAATTGGTGGGCCCCACTTGTGGTAGGTGAAGAAATGTGCTGAATTATATTTCAAATGTGGTGGGTGGGAATAGTAGCAGGTAAAGCCATCAGGTTGCAGGTCAAACCTACCAAAATTTTCTTATAAATAGAGGGCTAAGTTAGAATTGAAAATCACACCAGAAACATAAGCTTTCTCTCTTTCTCTCTCTATATTATGAAGCATATTTTGTGAGTATTTAGATACTTTGAGAGTTGCTATTCAGTGCAAGTTTCCTTCGGCTTTGCATTCCAGTCAGAAGTACTGCTCTTTTGAGGTAAGGGATAGTAAGGGATATTAAGGGATTTTAAGGGTTGTTATGATTTTCAGTTTCGTAATTTTTCTGAACTTCAAAAATTCTGAAAAAATTTGAAATGATATTTTGATGAGTTTTATTGATTGTGTCCAAAAATGGTGATTTTTGGATGTATAGATTGAGAGTTATGAATTTTATGAGAAAAGACTATTTTAAAAGTAACTGCTTATAATTCCTTGTGGTTAACTCCAAAATTGATGAAATTTTTATTGGGAGTACATGTATATGATAGAAGTATACTCTGTAAATTTCAGAATTTTTAGACAAAAGTATAATTTTTGATAAATGTCTAAATATTCAGCTATTTTGGCCATATGAAAAATAGTAAATGACTTTTAAAAATTTTGAGAAAAATATATGTTCACTATGGGACTATATTATGCTAAATTTCAGAAAAGAAATATTTTTGGAACGGATTTGGTATTTTTCATGAAAATAGTCTAGTTATGAGAAAATGAATTAAATATGTTATGTGAAGTAAGAAAATTGGAAAATAGGATTTTATGGCTTGAGAATCCTATATATGAGGTATATGCAGATTTTTGATGAGAGTTTTGGTTATTGATGATGAAATCTTAAGAGTTGGCATTTTATGATGATTAAATGCATTAATTAGTAAAGTGTAAACAATTTAAATAAATTGTTTATAAGCTCAAGAAATGTTATTCTTTCAATATCATTATACCGAAATATTGGTATGGATTTTATTGTAGAATTTCTATCTTTTGTGTCGGGGTTACTATTCATGAGTTACTATTCACGATTTACTATTCATGAGTTACGAATATTACTCTTGAGATTAAAACTATATTTTGATCATATTATTTTTATCATCATATATAACATTTTTATAACCCTGATGTTGAAATTCTCTTTCACTGGAGTGTAAAGATGGGTAGATTATTGGTATGATCATGACTAGGGTTCTCTTTGGCCTGTAGTGCAAAGTTGAATTGTGACTGGTATGATCATGACCATTGAATTTATAATTGAATATCTTAAGCTTAAGTGCAAAGGCGAATTGATCAACATGGTTATAATTATTGTTTATATAAATTCTGAAATGATTATATATTTCTTTGAGATATGAATATATTTGGCCTGTAGTGCAAATATGAATTGTTGATGAATATCTTTGGCATGTAGTGCAAAGATGGTCTGTTGATGAATATCTTTGGCCTGTAGTGCAAAGATGAACTGTTGTTGAATATCTTTGGCCCGTAGTGCAAAGATGGTTTGTTGATGAATATCTTTGTCCGTAGTGCAAAGATGGTTTTATTAGTATGATTATGAACAGGAACTGTGATTTGGTATAACCATGATCTTTGATGTTTCAGGTAAAGACAGGTGATGAAAATATTCTTCGTCCTGGGTACGAAGAAAAATTTAGAATCACAATTATGATTATGAGTTATTCATATGATTGTGGAAAGGAACTGTTGAGTGATGTTACAGGGATAAAACATTGTTGGTGGATTTTTAACATGGAGAAGATAATAGACTTTATAGTCTATTTGACTCTTCTAATGGATTGCTCGTTCCGCTGCAACTATGGTTGAAATTTTTATCATTTACCATATGTTCTAAATCTCTGATTTATTGTTGATGAAGGCTATTGATAATTGAATTATCTTTAGTCATGATATTCTTTACTGAGCTAGTTGTGCTCACCCTTTTGCTTCACAATTCCTTTCAGGTAATAAGAGTGTAGCTGGGTCGAGCGGGGGTAACAAGGAAATAGAACGGTGGTCATCATTTAGTAGTTATATTTGGTGAAGAAAATAGGGTGAGGCGAACCCAACGTTGGAAGGGTGTTTTGTCACTATCATACAAGATGTCTAATGACATACAACCTCGTGTCATCATAAGACAGGGTTGTGCTCATCCACTTGCTGAGTATATCTACGAGCACTACCTATATAATCTTGGTGTTTGTTTGAAGTATAATTCTCAATTAGAGACAGTGGAGATAATGATAAGTCAAGAGAAGACTCACCATTGGGAAGAATATGATAGTAATCTTTTCGTTTTTCTTTGGGGTCTATTGGGTCAACCAAGAATAATTCTGTGGCCATATGATATCTATCATAACCTAGACGCGTGGTCTCCCATGTACGAAGGTTTCCTTGAGCACTTCCCAAAGATTCTAGTTTCTAAAACAGTTTTTGACTGTACCTTTATGTAAGGTACCTTTGTGAGGTGCTGATACATGATGGTGTCCAATGTCACATTTGATATATATTTGTATCCAAACTCACAGCATATGTGTTGTTGTATTTTGCACGACAATTGTTGTAATAAAGTTGTAGTTGTTTTCTGTACCATGTATTTGACGACTCAGAATGGGTTGGATGGAATGGACCTATTTTGGGGTTGTCACAGGTGGTATCAGAGCTTAGGGATATGATCTCTGGCGGAGATCGGGGAATAAAACTAGGAGGGGAGAGATGAGTAAATCCTTCGCTAATGTGTCCTGCCTAAGCTTATTTGTTGGTCAGTCATAATATCGGGATATTATGTGATATGTTAATTTGTTCAATTAACCCTTGTTTTGAAGCTGTATTCTAGAATGATATTTGAAATACAGGAGATGAGCAATGGAGAAATTATGATGACAGGAAAGATGGAATCTGAAATGAAAGGAAGGTATTCTCAATTCTTTGAAATACCAGGTACGTAAATTTCGGGGACGAAATTTCATAAGGAGGGGAGATTGTAAGATCCCGAATTTTATGAAATAAAAGTATTCAATTTTTCTATTCAGTAAATGGTTAAATTGATAAAAGTTAAAGTTATGGGTGAAATGTGAAAATTTTTCAAAATAGACAAGTGGTTATAAAATAATCATTGTTGTCGGGGAATATTCGTTTGGTCGTGGAATATTCTTTCTGTCGGAGAATATTCGTACGACGGCGCAGCTATTTGTGGGCCCCATAACGAATAACTGTCGGGTGAAGGAAAACGACAAATTTGAGTTTTTACAAATAACGGCGTAGTTGTTACCGTTAATACTGTTGGAATACCCGGTGGTTAAAATACAGTAATACGCGTTATTACACAGTAGCACACAGTATTGCATAGTATTTTTGAAATTATTGATTCTTACGTAAGAAGGCACTACTCAATAATTGTTACAGTAGTTATTATTCAATATTTTATTTTATTGATTCAATAATTGCTGCGTTGATATTTTATATTATTGTTGTTTCAATAATTGTTGCTGCACAGTATTTTCATTATCAGATCAATAATTCATATTATTTGAATAATATTATTAGATAACATTATTGGCAATGTCTAGAAAGTTCTGTCTAAGGAGAGGTTTGGTCACCTAATTGCGCGCCAGTAAGGAGAAATTCTTATTGGAAAGCCCCCTCTTTCCTGGGAACGGCCTGGTTGTCATAAATGTGATTCTGTAATATTATTTGTGAATAATTAATTATTGATTCATATGATAAGAAAATATTTATTTTATGTGGATATAAATGAGGGATATATTTTTGTGGTTAAAAAATGAAGGAGTTAATGTTGAGATTTTTATCCATATTTTTGTCGGAATGGAGGTATTAAAAATCAGGGTTTTTGAGATATTTTGCGGGGGTTATAATTTTTAATCCGACCGTTGGATCGTGGTAATTTTTGGATATGTTATACATATATAAGTTGAGTATATGCCCACAAATTTTGAACCGTTAAAAATGAACGTATGATTTATTATGAATTTTACGAGATGACTGGTTCAGAAATTGTTGAATTTTCGGAGTTTATCATTTTGGTGGAAAATTCTAGAATTGGTGGGCCCCACTTGTGGTAGGTGAAGAAATGTGCTGAATTATATTTCAAATGTGGTGGGTGGGAATAGTAGCAGGTAAAGCCATCAGGTTGCAGGTCAAACCTACCAAAATTTTCTTATAAATAGAGGGCTAAGTTAGAATTGAAAATCACACCAGAAACATAAGCTTTCTCTCTTTCTCTCTCTATATTATGAAGCATATTTTGTGAGTATTTAGATACTTTGAGAGTTGCTATTCAGTGCAAGTTTCCTTCGGCTTTGCATTCCAGTCAGAAGTACTGCTCTTTTGAGGTAAGGGATAGTAAGGGATATTAAGGGATTTTAAGGGTTGTTATGATTTTCAGTTTCGTAATTTTTCTGAACTTCAAAAATTCTAAAAAAATTTGAAATGATATTTTGATGAGTTTTATTGATTGTGTCCAAAAATGGTGATTTTTGGATGTATAGATTGAGAGTTATGAATTTTATGAGAAAAGACTATTTTAAAAGTAACTGCTTATAATTCCTTGTGGTTAACTCCAAAATTGATGAAATTTTTATTGGGAGTACATGTATCTGATTTATTATTGATAAAGACTATTGATAATTTATTTATCTTTAGTCATGATATTCTTTACTGAGCTAGTTGTGCTCACCCTTTTGCTTCATAATTCCTTTCAGGTAATAAGAGTGTAGCTGGGTCGAGCGGGGGTAACAAGGAAATAGAACGGTGGTCATCATTTAGTAGTTATATTTGGTGAAGAAAATAGGGTGAGGCGAACCCAACGTTGGAAGGGTGTTTTGTCACTATCATACAAGATGTCTAATGACATACAACCTCGTGTCATCATAGGACAGGGTTGTGCTCATCCACTTGTTGAGTATATCTATGGGCACTACCTATATAATCTTGGTGTTTGTTTGAAGTATAATTCTCAATTAGAGACAGTGGAGATAATGATAAGTCAAGAGAAGACTCACCATTGGGAAGAATATGATAGTAATCTTCTCGTCTTTCTTTGGGGTCTATTGGGTCAACCAAGGATAATTCTGTGGCCATATGATATCTATCATAACCTAGACGCGTGGCCTCCCATGTACGAAGGTTTCCTTGAGCACTTCCCAAAGATTCTAGTTTCTAAAACAGTTTTTGACTGTACCTTTATGTAAGGTACCTTTGTGAGGTGCTGATACATGATGGTGTCCAATGTCACATTTGATATATATTTGTATCCAAACTCACAGCATATGTGTTGTTGTATTTTGCACGACAATTGTTGTAATAAAGTTGTAGTTGTTTTCTGTACCATGTATTTGACGACTCAGAATGGGTTGGATGGAATGGACCTATTTTGGGGTTGTCACATGCGTAACATGGATATGTGAAAAATGTTATGAACACGAGACATACTTGGCGGTAAAGCGAGTCTATAAGCCACAGTTCCTACTCGATCGAGGATTAAAAATGGACCGATGAATCGAGGATTGAGCTTTCCTCTCTTTCCAAATCTCGTAACTCCTTTCCATGGAGCAACACGTAAGAACACATGATCTCCTACATCAAATTCCACGTCCTTTCGATGAAGATCAGCATAACTCTTTTGTCGATCTTGTGAGGTTTTTATACGTTGTCGGATCGTTTGAATCTTTTCTGTAGTCATACGTACCAACTCCGGTCCCAACAACGTTGCTTCACCCACCTCATCCCAGCATACTGGAGAACGACATTTTCTTCCATACAATGCTTCGAATGGAGCCATGCCAATACTTGCTTGATAACTGTTGTTGTAGGAAAACTCCACCAATGGTAAGAACTTGTCCCAACTTCCCTTGAAGTCAAAGACACAGAGTCTTAATAGATCTTCAAGAGTTTGAATAGTCCTCTCTGATTGTCCGTCCGTCTGAGGATGATATGCTGAACTAAATCGTAACTCCGTGCCCATAGCTTTTTGTAAACTAACCCAAAATCGTGAAGTGAATCTTGGGTCTCGGTCAGAAACTATGGATACTGGCATACCATGCAGTCTTACAATCTCGTTTATGTACATACGAGCAAGACGTTCAAGTGTATAAGTTTTTCGTATCGGTAAGAAATGAGCAGACTTGGTCAATCTATCAACAATGACCCAAATCGCATCAATACCTTGAGAAACCCTTGGAAGACCGGTAACGAAATCTATGGTAATGTGCTCCCACTTCCATTCTGAAATTTCAAGTGGTTGCAATGGACCTTTTGGTACTTGATGCTCCGCTTTGACTCGTTGACAAGTTAGACACCTTGAGATAAACAACGCTATCTCTCTCTTCATATTGCTCCACCAAAATGTATGACGAAGATCATGATACATTTTGGTACTTCCAGGATGGATTGCAAACGGTGTGTTGTGCGCCTCCATCATGATTTCATACTTTAAATCATGGTTGTTAGGAACACAAAGTCTGGAGTTGACTCGAAGTATTCCTTCTTCATCGATTCTTGCTTCCGGCATAGCACCTTCTTGCACTTTCTTCCTTATACGCATCAGCTCCAGGTCTGTAGCTTGAGCAGCTTTAACTTTATCGATTAAAGTCGGTTCTACTCGTATATTCGCCATCATCACATGGGTCCCTGGAGTCTTTAACTCTATCTCCATCCTTTGCAAATCACACAAAATGGGTCTTTGTGTTGACAATATCGCACTCGTACTTGCATATGATCTTCTACTCAATGCGTCAGCTACCACGTTCGCTTTTCCAGGATGATATTGAATGGTATGATCATAATCTTTCAACAGTTCAAGCCAACGTCGTTGTCGCATGTTGAGTTCCTTTTGAGTGAAGAAATATTTGAGGCTTTTATGATCCGTAAAGATCTCCACCTTCTCCCCATACAAGTAATGCCTCCAAATTTTAAGTGCAAAGACAACAGCTGCCAACTCTAGATCATGAGTAGGATAATTCCTCTCATATTCCTTGAGTTGTCTTGATGCATAGGCTATGACTTTTCCATGTTGCATGAGAACGCATCCCAACCATTTGCTCGAAGCATCACTGTAGATGACAAATCCCTCCGAGCCAGATGGTATTGTTAGAACAGGTGCTGAAATGAGTCTCCTCTTGAGTTCTTGAAAACTCTGCTCACATTCTTCGCTCCAACCGAACTTTGTATCTTTTCGAGTCAGCTGAGTTAATGGAGTAGCGATTCGAGAAAATCCTTCCACGAATCTCCGATAATAACCAGCTAGACCGAGAAAGCTACGTACTTCGGTTACTGATTTAGGTTGCTCCTAGCTTTGAATAGCTTCAATCTTTGCCGGGTCAACAGATATTCCACGACTTGATACTACGTGCCCAAGGAATGCTACCTCTTCCAGCCAGAACTCGCATTTCTTCAACTTGGCATAAAGTTTGTATTCACGAAGCTTTTGGAGTACCAGCTTCAAGTGTTGCTCATGATCTTCACGGCTTTTGGAATAAACAAGGATGTCATCGATAAAGACGACCACAAAGTGATCCAAATATTCCTTAAATACCCTGTTCATCATATCCATGAAGGCAGCAGGAGCATTAGTCAATCCAAAAGACATAACTAAGAATTCATAATGCCCATACCGAGTTCTGAAAGCCGTCTTTGGAATATCCTCAGTTCTAACCTTCAGCTGATGATATCCAGAACGAAGATCGATCTTTGAAAAGAATTGTGCTCCTTGCAACTGGTCAAACAGGTCATCAATACGTGGCAATGGGTACCTATTTTTGATGGTGACATGATTCAACTCCCGATAATCAATACAAAGTCGCATACTCCCATCTTTCTTCTTCACGAACAGAACAGGAGCACCCCAAGGAGAAGTACTAGGACGAATAAAACCAATGTCTAACAATTCCTGCAGTTGGGTCTTTAACTCCTGAAGTTCAATAGGAGCCATTCGATATGGGGCTTTGGAAATGGGTTTTGTACCGGGTTCAAGGTCGATACAAAATTTAATTTCACGCTCTGGGGGTAGGCCAGGAAGTTCTTCGGGAAATACGTCAGGAAATTTATTAACAACAGAAATATCATTCAAAGCTGACGTATTTTTGTTTAGATCTGTGACATGAGCTAAGAAAGCTTGACATCCGTTTTTCAATAAACGAATAGCTTTATGGCTTGAGATGACAACGATTGATTTTAATGGTTTGGTTGCTTGAATTCGCATAATAGGTCGATTAGGAATATGAAAGCTAACAACCTTACGAAAACAATCAATTTTTGCATGATGAGTAGTTAACCAATCAATCCCTAGAATCACGTCAAATGCAAGTATTTTTAATGAAATAAGATCGACAGGTAATGTGTGGGTACCAACTTGAACCAAACAAGACTTATAAACCGTGGATGTAATGAAGGTTTCTCCCAATGGAGTTTCAACTGCTAAGTCAAAGTCTAATTTCTCCGGAATCAAATTTAATCGATGAGCGCAAGTAGGAGAAATAAAAGAATGGGTAGAACCGGTATCAAATAAAGTATAGACTTCGTTAGAGTTTATGATAAGCTTACCCGTGATGACCTCATTCGGGTTCCTTGCTTTCTGGGAGTTCACAACAAACGCTCTCCCTTGCACAACCGATTTTGACTTTTCTGGGACGGCCTTTGGTGCCTCCATCCTAGCTGAATTTGTCTTCGGTAAACGACAAAATCGGGCTAAATGACCTTCTCTTCCACAATTATAACATGCTTTGGACGGCATCGCGCAGTTTGGACTGATGTGCCCCTCCCCTCCGCATTTAAAACATATGATAGGTGGTCGTTCTCCTTCCTTAACGACAGGTGCTGGTGCTGACGTCTTTCCATCATTGTTGAATCTCCTCTTCTTGAAATGCCCATTCTTATTATTTTAGCCCTGATTACCACCGAAGTGGTTACCATTTCTGGCCTGTTGATTCCCTCCACGCTTGTTGTCACCGCTTCGATGACTGCTTTCACTAGTATTATCATTTTGCCGACTGCTCTCTTTTGGTTACGTTGTCTCGTTATCACGCTCCACCAACTGAGCCCTATTTACAACATCTGAATACAAACACAATTTATGAGAAACAAGATGTTGACGTATCTCCGGCTTCAAACCTCTTAAAAACATCCGCGTCATTCTTTCTTCATTATCCACCAGGTGGGACGCAAACCGGGATAACTCCGCAAATTTTGCCTCGTACTGCGACACGGTCATATTATTCTGCTCCAATTTGATGAACTCCACCTCCTTCATGTGACGAATACTCTCGGGAAAGTATTTGTCGTTAAACAGCTCTTGGAACTTCTCCCAAGACATCTTCAGTGCGGCAGGTTGAGTACGCTTTATCGATTCCCACCAGTAATCTGCCTCTCCTCGCAACATAAAGGCGGCAAAGGGAACCTTTTGCTCCTCGGAGCAACCCAAGACATCAAATATCTTGGTGATCTGCTTTATCCATATTTCAGCTACAAGTGGTTTGGGTTCTCCCTTAAACTCCGGTGGTCCCAGCTCCTTAAACTGTTTAGCGGTGACCGCCTGAGAGTTTCCAGTATTTCCACCTACGTTGTGGACAGGAGCCGCTTTCACCTGTTGTTGCATGAATTGCATAAAACCTCTGAACATTCCATCATTCATCATCTGGTCAGTGTTGTTGTTTGCATGAGGATTGTCACCTTCCTGATGACATTATCCTGATTATTGATATGTGGTGAATCAATAATCGTCTGTGCTCCATTGCTATTCTCAACATTCTCAGATGCCATTTTCAGATACTGCCACAAAATAAAAGTTAATTGATATGTCATATATTATCCTTATATTATGACCGACCAATTAAATACCATGCAATTAAACTTAGGTAGGTCATACTAGCGAAGGAATTCCCCGTCTCTCCCCTCCTAGTTCTATTCTCACATCTTAGCCAGGGATCATATCCCTAAGCTCTGATACCAACTGTGACGCCCCCAAAATTAGGTATACATCACCCATCTTGGGTCGTCAGATACATAGTACAAAATACAAATACAACTTACTAATACAAATGTCGTGTACAATACGACAAAACATAAACTGTGAGTTTGAATACAAATATTATCTTCTAGAGAGTATTCATACTCAAAAGGAGTCCTCATTACATTTATTAACACACCATTATATAGAATAGTGAGGACTACTAACTAATACTATCATTCGGACCATCACTCCGTTCTCCGACTTGCCCCAGCTACGTTCTCATTTTCTGAAGAGAACAGTGAAAGAAAGGGTGAGCTCAACTAGCCCAGTAAGAAATATCATGACTAAGATAATGCAGAATAAATTATCATTAGCCTTCAACAATGTTAAACTGATAAAATATAATAGACATCAAGTTTAACTGCAGCGGAACAAGCAATCCATTAAAAGAGTCAAGTAGAAAATAAACTCTACTATCTTTTATGATTTAAAAGATTTTCCAACACTGTGATCGCTGAGACTCAGCTTAATAAAATAATTCACATCATCGAATCACCCCTGCACTACGGCCAAGGATATTCGTATATTCATTAATGGTCATGATCATGCCAACAACTGTCCATCAACGCACTACGGGCCAATGAGGACTTTTACCACATCATTTGTAACATTACGGTCATGATTATACCGAATAATCCCTGGTCATAATCATACCAAGTCCATCTATGCACTACAGGCCACAGATGACTTTCAACATTTTATAAACATGAGGATGATGACAATGATATAAGAATTCAGTAAAACAAGTTCAAGAATTAATTTATCCAAGAATTAACAACGTCCAAATTGTCAACATGATATTGCTTTGTGGAGTAAAATTCAAGAATACTTAGAAGAATATTTTCATGAAAAGATACTGGATGAAACGCAATTATCAAGGATATTCCACAAATTTTATGGAGTATAGAAGTCAAAACTTAACCAATTGAGTACAATAAAGAATGGAATAACAAAAGAAATCACCATGCATGCGATAGACCGCACAAACAGGTTATTCCAACAGAATAATAAATAATGGAACCAGGTCCGGCGTAAACGCACAGACAGGATATTCCGACAGAATAATAAATAATGGAACCAGGTCCTGTGTAAAATACACAGACAGGATATTCCGACAGAATAATAAATAATGGAACCAGGTCCGGTGTAAAACACACAGACAGGATGTTCCAACAGAATAATAATAAAAACAGAACCAGGTCCGGTGTAAAACACACAGACAGGATGTTCCAACAGAATAATAATAAAAACGGAACCAGGTCCGGTGTAAAACACACAGACAGGATGTTCCAACAGAATAATAGAAGAATGTCACCAAGTATAGGGTAGACCACGTATATAGGTTATTCCAACAGAATAATAAGAAATGGAATAACAACAGTTCTCTTCATGAATAAGAAAGAATAACACCCCTTACCGTTTTAAAGACGAGCTGAAATAAGGAAGTAGTTAAGTAGCAGAATACTCTTCATCTCTCTCTCTATAGTTTCTCTCTCTAGAGTTCAGTAAATTCGTAAGAAATAATGAAGGAATGAGCTGCTATTTATAGAAAAATAGAATGCATAGTAACTAATCCATGAACGGTCCAGATTGATTTCTTTAATCTGACGGTCCATATTTAAAGAAAAATCTTTTAAATAAAATATAATATATTCTATTTATAGAATAACTTTAATAAAGTATTCTGTTTTATATAAAAAGATGTTTCTGTTTTATTACGTTAATAATACGAATAAAACAAAACGTCATTATCGCTAAATAATTCATATTATTAACTGACAATAATTGAATCAAACTGAGTGACTTCTCACATAAGCATTAATAATCAATACTATGTGCTACTATGCAACCACACGTATTACTGTACTTTTACTACCGAGTAGTTCAACAGTAACAATGGTAAAATTTCCGTCGTTATTTTTAATAAAATATTTTTGTCGTTTTCTCAATCCGACAATAATTCCGTTGTGGGGTCCACCAATGATTGTGTCGTTGTACGAATATTCCCTGTTAAAACGAATATTCCCCGACCAATCAAATATTATATAACAACTTGCGTACTTTGCAAAATTTATAAATATTACCCACAACTATAACATTATATCAAATTAACTCCATAATATTCAAAAATGATATTTATAGAAAATTCTTCTTTATTTATAAAAGTTGGGGTCTTACAGTGAGTTTGGTTGATACTTTCATAAAACACGTGAATACGTGATTTCAATAGTTGGGAGAGTACACCATTTTCTATGAGAGATAGAAAAACTATGGTTTAGCCAAACACTCTTTTTCTTGAATATTTCTTCTTTCTTGGTGGATCACCTCTAGAGGCCAAATACTTGGGTGGCTAACGTTGATCAAAGGAAGGAACCAAACCCGGTAGATTCAAGTTGAACGCGAAAGGATTTGGAGGTGAACTTGTACCTGAGGAAGCTCAAATCTTCAAGGGTATGATTCTTGTTCTTTATCTTTTCTTTTAATTAATAATTATGCATAAATGATGATCCGGATATATGGTTTGTAAAATTTTAAACACTGATTTTCCATGCTTCCGCTTAATTTGTGCAATTTGATTGTGTTCATGAATATTACAAACTTAACAATAGTATCAGAGCCAAACCTTTATGCCAATTATTAATTATTTTAATTTAATATGTATATTAATATGTGTTTAGAACAATTTAATTGGGTATAATTTGTTGTATAAAAAAACGTAATCATTCGTGATTCCTGCGGCGAGTCCGTGTTTTAATACATGATCCGGTATATATCATATTATATCCATGATTTTGCTATCATGGTGCATACTAGTTATACTTTATAAATCATGTTGATGTATGACACGTGAATCATGGAAGTATGATTACAGGATTACTTTGTTGCTTTATATAAATTTTATAATATGATTAGTCATAACATATATCATACTTCTAGGTTTATTACTTAACAGGATCCAAATGATTCACGTGACTCTTATTATATTATAATATATATATATATATATATATATATATATATATATATATATATATATATATATATCATTCTGGTGAAGCATGATTTTGAACCAAGCCTCAATATAATCATAATAGCAATAGGGGCTAGAATGATTAGAGAGCGACTTGAGATCGGAAGGATGACTACCCCAATCAGAAAGATTGAGAACCTGTTTAATATACAACGAATGATAAAGAAGCTTGGAGCTATCATCGTTGGCATAAATAGGCTTGATAAATACTGACTCTGTTTCAATAAGAATATCCTTATAAAAGACCAAAGATTTATAAGGAGCGAGAGGAAGAAAATGCCAGCCAGCAGGAAAATACTGGGCAGCTAATTTGACTGGGTCATTTTTAGGTTTCATGGGTAATTCTATGTGGAATAAGTGCTGATCATATTTAGCACGATACTCCGAAGCTGGGTTACTAGGGTTTGACAAAGTCGATTTGGATTGATTAGCAAAAATATCAAACGGTTTAGGTTGACTAGCCAGAACTGACGCATAGGGCTTGGGGACTGTGCCAAGCACCTGGAATTTATTATGTGTTTGAGTAACTGGATGAGGAACAATAGTTCCTTTTGACTGATTAACTGGGCCTGAGGAACGGCCATGACCCCGAGAAGATGATCCTCCTCGAACACTCATGGTGCTGCAATAGTACCTGTGTTAATGAATTCACGTGTGAGAAAATCAGGAACTGAATTGTTACTACCTTTAATATATTCAATATCAAAATCAAAAATACTTAATATAGCTTGCCATCTAGCGAAAGAATGCTTAGAGGCGACGTTTTCAACGTCTTTTTCAAGAATGAACTTGGCTGATTTGCAATCTATCCTAACTAAGAATTTCTGATTCAGTAAATCTCTCTGAAATTTTTTAATACATAATACAAGTGACAAAATTTCTTTTTTAATAGTACTGTATTTTAACTGTGTAGGGTTCCATGCGCCCGAATGGAAACGAACAATTTGTTCGTCAGAAGTGGGGGTTAACTGTTGTTTGAGAATGCCACCAAACCCAATGTCGGAGGCATCTGTTTCAACTATTTTGAATGCTGAATCATTAGAGATGCCAAGGCAAGGCAAAATCTTGACATATTTTTTAACTTGTTGGACGACAGAAGTATGAATGTCAGTCCATGGAGAGGGATTACTTTGTAAGCGCTGAAAAAGAGGCTTACAAATCTTCTTGAGATTCTTGTAGAACTTGCCTATATAATTAAGCGAGCCAAGAAATCTCTGTAGCTGAGTTTTGTCGGTAATCTTATCTGGAAATCTGTCGGCAAATTGAATAGCTCTGTCAATAGGCCGAGTAAGTCCGTGATAGAGGATTAGACCGAGAAACCTGACTTTTGTCAGAAACAGACTACACTTAGAAGGTGAAAGAACAAGGCCATTGGTTTTAACTGTTTTGAAGAATGAATTCAAATGTTTAATATGTTCTTCAATAGTCTTGGAGAATACAAGGATATCATCGATGTAAACAATAATAAAATGACTGAAAGGATTCAAAATATTATTGAGAATATTCTGAAATTCACTAGGTGCGTTTTTTAGTCCAAATGACTGAACATTCCATTCGTAATGTCCGAACAGAGTGGTGAATGCGGTTTTGTACCTATCGTCGGGATGAATAGCAACTTGCCAGAATCCTGATTTAAGGTCAAATTTACTAAAGATGGTGGAAATACTTAACCTGCTAAGAAGGTCTTCCTTATTAGGTAAAGGGTACCTAATCCATTCAAGAACTTTGTTTAATGGCTTGTAATTAATAACTAGACGAGGGACACCTCTCTCTTTCTCAGCTTCATTATTAACATAGAAGGCTGAGCAAGACCATGGTGACTTACTATGTCTAATTAATCCTTTACTAAGGAGATCATTAATCTCTTTTTTACATAATTCCATTTGTTCATGACTCATTTGAATTGGTCTGGCTTTAGTGGGAATTAAGTGTTCTTTGAATTCTTTTGCATATGGTAATCTAACTGTGTGCTTCTTCCTATGCCAAAAAGCATTGGGAGAGTCAGAACATAGATTTTTTGTTAAATATTCTTTTAATTCACTAATTTTTTCTTGAACTCTGTTGCTTTTAAGTTGTTCTTCAACTTGTTGATACCTAACTTCTTCCTTGAGGAAACTTAAGTGGGTAACTTTGCAGTTTAACAGATTCACTGATTTAGAAATTGATTCTTCTTGAATAAATTTTAAATCTCTTTCTTTAGGTTTGATTAGGAATTTAAATGTAATTTTCTTTCCTAAATGTTCACAGCTTAATCCTTTATTACTGGTAGTGAATGGATACAATAAATATATAAATGGTAAACCTAAAATAATTTTATCTGTAAGATTGCGGATTAAGACAAAAGAAGTTTTAAAACACATATCATCTTGACAAATATGGACTCTAGGTAATTTATATTTTATTTCCATATTACTACCATTAGCTGAATTAAGTTTTTCAGTAGTTTTTCGGTAGTACCTAGTGGGAATAAGACCCTCTTGAATACAGTTCAGATCTGCTCCAGTATCGACTAGGGCAGGGAGCTGAATAGAGAAGGTTTTATCAATAACTAACTTAATAGAGATGTACCATTTTTGAATGGTAATGTCTTTAATTCTTTTAAGTGAAAGACCTTGAATAAAAAGATCGGGTTCATCTTTAACACCTGATGATTCTGGTTCTTCATGATTTTCATCACTGGAAGAAGAATCGTGTATTTGAAGATCTGACTTTTTATCATCAATTTCTTTCTTTAGATTAGAAATATCTAATTTTAGGTTGGAAATTTCTTTCTTTAGTTTATTAACTTCATGATTTAATTCAGGGAGTGAAATCTCTCTAGCTGGTGATTTAAATCTCTCAAGTGTTTTATTAAGACTAAAAACTGGCTTTTCTTTGGCTTTAAGAACCTTGTCAGTAACTTTCTTATCCTTGTTTAATAAATCTTTTAATTGATTTAGATACTGGTATCAGAGCCTTTCTAAGTCTGCCTCACACTAATGAATTCGTATTCCTTTTATAGACTAAGGAAACGAACTATTACAATGACTGAGTAAAAGTAAAAAACATATTACATTTACTAAAGTTAAAGTAAAAAAGAAAAGAATCTACTTTCGGTGGAAAAGCAGACGTCTTCTTTTGACTAAAGGGGCCGTGGGGCCAGATATCTGACTGAGTGTTGCTTTTGGTGGAAAAGCAAATGCTGCTGGCGAGGCTGTCGGAGCAAAAGATGCCACTGACGAAGCTGTCGGAGCAGGTGCGCTGATTAGGCTGCCGGAGCAGGTGCAGGTACTGGCTAACTGAGCTGACTAGGCTGCCGGAGCAGGTGCAGGTACTGGCTAACTGAGCTGTTCAGGCAAAAGGATCCTGAGCATCATGAAGATTGATCGTGCCATAGGGGTCACAATCAACATCATCATCATCATCTAAATTTTGACTATCATTTTCTCCTCTGGAATGAGAAGAAATTGCATCTGATTTTTCATCTAACTGGTCTAAACGTGCCTGGATGGCATCGGTAAGAACTTTTAACTGAGAGCTAGAATAACTGGAAACATCAGTGACCTTTTGTGGACTAGACGGAGCGACTGACTTTAATTTTTCAGACGCTATAACTGAAGATTTACTGGAAGACTCAATGGCTGGGGTTTTGGTAACTGAAGGGGTCAAGGGAGTAGATGGAGAAGGTGGAAATTCCTTCTGAACTTGACCAACTATCCTATCGACACCAAATTTATCCCACCATTTGATATAAAAACGGCGAGAGACCTGAGAAATTGGGGAGATAACTGTTTGAGCTGACCTAATTCCTATGGAAGGAGGCTGGAATACTGTGACTTCTTGGGTGGCTGTAATGACATATTGCCATTTAAGGATCCAAGGGATTTTATATTTACTACAAAATATAAGGAATGCAGGAATTTCCTCATATTTCGGGAGATAGTTACTATGATGACAAAAATGTTCATTCTTATTATTTTATAATTAAAATAAAAAAATTTATTTTAATCTTAAAATAAAAATTTTATTTTAATATTAAAATATGAAGTTTATTTTAATTTTAAAATTAGATTTCATGCTAACTAATTAGAGTTAGAATTGGATTTCATGATAACTAATTGTAGTTGAAATTAGATTTCATGTTTCTTTAAATAAAGGAGTTTATTCAAATATGAAATAAGATTTCATATTATTCAAAATAAAAGGGTTTATTTGTGAATAGGAAAGAGAATCCTAATTTCCTTAAATAAAGGAGTTTATTTAGATATGGAATAAAATTTCATATTATTTAAAATAAAGGAGTTTATTTGTTAATAGGAAAAAGAATCCGTGTTTCCTTTAATAAAGGAGTTTTTTTTACTTGGAATTGGATTCCATAATTAATTAAAATAAATGAGTTTATTTTGATTAAAGATTTTGATTAAAATAAAATAGTTTATTTTATTCAAAATTGGATAAATTAAAATAAAAGAGGTTTATTTTAATTTAAATTTAGATAAAAATAAAGGAGTTTATTTTGGTTCAAAATTAGATTTTATGCTAACTAAATTTGTCCATTAAATGACATCAATATATATATTGAATGTTTATTATTCATGAAATGAATGTTATTTATTGATGCGTATGGTGATGTGTATGATAATAAATGGGATTGATTATGGACTATTGACCAATGTGATTGGATTCTATTTTAGTTGGATGCATGAATGTATGAGTTTTATTAAATGGGGTCTGTATACCTCGTCTTCTCTAATTTTTTCTTAATGTAAATTCTATCACCCTCCTATATACTTCTCCTTGACTGCTGAACAAGGTTTCTATTTATTTTAAATAGTTTTGTAATATGAATAGTTAGAATTAATTTTGAAGAATTGGAGATCAAGGAGTAAGGAGCGCTTGAAGACCCGTTTGTAATGGAACCCGAGTTTAAATGTAATAGTTATATTTAAATATTAATTCTTGCACCCATAGGGTTTGACCTTTTGGTTCACTTGGTGGCTCTAGTGAACCAAACTAGATAAAAGTCCATAATCAATTCGGGTAGAATATAGTATTCTATATGTGCATGCTTACACTATATATATATATATATATATATATATATATATATATATATATATATATATTACTCCCTCTGTCCCATGATAAAAGTCATACAACAAAATAACAGAGAGATATGTATATATATATATATATATATTACACTATTTTGGGTAATCCCATGTTAAATGTCCATTTTTCTTTAATAACTAAACTTTTACATATATTTTTCTATTATACCCTTAGCATTAAATATCTTATACTTTTCTTATTCTAATTCTCTCTCCATATTTAATGACATTATTATGGACAATTTTGTCATTTCATTCATCTTCTTAATATGCGTGAAAAGTCTACCAGGACTTTTATCTTGAGACGGAGGGAGTATAAATTATGCAACCATGCTTCGCATGTTAATTAATATGACTCGTATTTTATATATATATGTGCACGCGCGCTAAACAAGGTGAGACAAATTAATTACATGCACACTCCTCAAATTTATTATATTAAGTCCTAAGCGTTCAAAGATATTTGGAATATCGAACGTCGCCTTCTAGCATGATAAAAATAATAGAGTATCAATTAATTATTATAAGTTTGTTGTGCACCACAAGGCTTATCTTAATTCTTTGAGATGTTAATTTTATCACATTTGATGCTTATAAAAAAAATTATACAATGTTATTTTGTTATGTCACTACAAGGACTATATTTTTCTTTTTTGTATATATAGAGTGCTAGGTTTGACTTAACTTGGATAATTTTGATTCGGATGTGCCACCACTTGATCAAAATAATCTAAGAGGCAAAATACAAGGAGTTGCATAGTTGATGTAATTGACAAGAGTTGTCTACCTATTTATTTATATATAGTTTGTTGTGTCACCACGAGGCTATATACATTTAAAATGGGATCCTTATTCTCACTAGCAAATCTTTAATTAAATTTTGCTGAACTATATAAGTGAGGGTAATATAGTTTGATAAAAATAGTGGGAGATACCAATTTAAAACAAGACCTAATTTATTTTGATAATTAATAAAAGAATATATTCTAACATGTTGTTAATTACAAATTTATTTACAAAATTTTACAATGTCCAAATTACTATCACTGTGAAGCATATTAGATGCTATTTAACCGGACCGAATTAAATAGATTGGTTAAGAAATTTGAGAATAGTTCTCATGGCTGAAAAGCTATCTTATGTCCTTAATACGCCTATCCCTGCCATGGTTGTAAAAAATGCCTCTGAGAAAGAGATTGCTACTTTAGAAAGTGGTAAGATGATGCACAGTTGGCTCAATGCATTATGCTCGCATCTATGAGTAACGAGCTTCAGCGTCAACATGAAACTATGGATGTTCTTACTATATTCCCACACATTAAGTAGTTGATGATGAGGAAAGTAGGACTGATAGATATCAGATATCTAAGGAGCTCTTCCGGTCTAGAATGATCAATGACACTACAGTACAGATAAAAGTCCTTAATATAATCAATTCGATTGATCAATTAGGACAACAGATTTTGTCATGGATGGAGAGTTAAGCCAAGATTTGATCTTGCACTCACTCTCGGACTCCTTTCACAATTGTTGTGAATTTTTCATATGAAAAAGCTAGATATCAGGCTCGCTGATTTGCTTAACATGTTAAAAAATGTTGAGAGTCATTTTTCAACTAAAAAAGACCAAGTCTTACTGGTAGGGGTCAAAGGATCTTCTAAAAAGAAGAACGATTCTATGAAGGTAAATAGAAAAGGTAAAAATAAAGGATAATAAGATCAAAATTGATACGGATAGTAAAGGAGTTTGCTTCCACTACAATAAGCCAGGACACTGAAAAAGAAACTGCGAGAAACATCTTGCAAGGCTAACCAGAAGAAGTTTAGTGAAGCTTTGGTTATAAATATAGTTTTTGTTCATGATTGAAATAACTTTTTTCTTTAAGTCAAGGTTCTACTTGGGTATTGGATACCAACTTTGATTATCATAAATATAGATTTATGAAGGGGGCCAAGCAGAAGTAGAAAGCTAAACAAAGATAAGTAATCCTATGTGTGAAAATGAAGCAAATGTTGCTACATTAGCCATAGGAACTTATTGTTTAGCATTGCCTACGGGCAAGTCTATTAAGTCAATAAGTTGTTATTATATTCCAGCTCTCGTTAGAAACATTATTTTCATTTTGTTGTTGGACAATAAAATTTGGTATTATATTTAAGAACAATTGTTGTTCTATTTATAATAATAATGTTTTGAATAGAACTGGAATATTACTTAATGGATTTTGTATACTTGACTTACGTGAAAATAATTTTACATATTGAAAAAATTATTATAAGAAAAGGAGATGATCATTTAAAGAGTTAAATATTTGTATTTGATGAAATACAAGTGTGAATTATTTGAAAGGTTCAAAGAATTCAGAAGTGAAACAAATTGGTAAAGTATTAAGATTCTTTGATTAGATCAAGGAATAAATACTTATGTAATAAGTTTCTAGATCATCTCAAATGGTTTTCTCACAATGGACGCCTCCTGATACGCAATAATTGATTGATGTATCTGAAAAGAAAAATTATACCTTGTTGGACATGGTGCGGTCCATAATAATTTTACAGACATTCTAGTATCATTCTGGGAAAATGTCCTAGAAATGGCTGCATATCTACGAAAAGGTAACCTCAAAATTCGGCCACAAGACTCCATAAAAGTTATGGACATGAAGGATTCCTAATTTTAAATATATTAAGGTAAGGGGTTGTCCAACTTATGTGAAAAGGTTTCAAAGGATAAGCTTGGAACAAGATTTGACAAGTACAGATTTGTGGGACATCCTAAAGTAAGTTTAGGGTATATGTTCTATAATCCTACTTAGCAAAAAGTGTTTGTTGCGAAATACGCTACCTTCTAAGATAAAGGTGTTTATCATTGAAGGGGCTAGTGGGAGGATAATAGATATTGAAGAGTTCAAGAACCACAAAACACTATAAATCAAATAAGAGGAACTTGTAGATAGACATATTGTACCACAATCGAATCGTAAATCTGGAATAGTACCGAAGTTACCTAGGAGGTATGGATTCATCATAGATGATGTTGATGATGAGGTACACATTATGGAAGATGATGATCTAGTTACATACAATGAGGTAAGAGTTGTAGACACTCAGAGAAATGGATTGAATCAAGCTTCACGCTTCACAAATATGGAATATTCGTTTTGATGAAACAAATCAAAAGAGTTTAATTTTATCACAAATAAGAATGAACCTAGTGTAAGACCCCGAATTTTATGAAATAAAAGTATTCAATTTTTCTTATAATTACTATTCAGTAAATGGTTAAATTGATAAAAGTTTAAAGTTATGAATGAAATATGATTTTTTTTCAAAATAAGCAAGTGGTTATAAAATAATCATTGTTGTCGGGGAATATTCGTTTGGTCGTGGAATATTCTTTCTGTCGGGGAATATTCGTACGACGGCGCAGCCATTTGTGGGCCCCATAACAGAATAACTGTCGGATGAAAAAAACGACAAATTTGAGTTTTTACAAATAACGGCGTAGTTGTTACCATTAACACTGTTGGAATACCCGGTGGTTAAAATACAGTAATACGCGTTATTGCACAGTAGCACACGGTATTGCATAGTATTTTTGAAATTATTGATTCTTACGTAAGAAGGCACTACTCAATAATTGTTACAGTAGTTACTGTTCAATATTTTATTTTATTGATTCAATAATTGTTGCGTTGATATTTTATATTATTGTTGTTTCAATAATTGTTGCTGCACAGTATTTTCCTTTATCAGATCAATAATTCATATTATTTGAATAATATTATTAGATAACATTATTGTCAATGTCTAGAAAGTTCTGTCTAAGGAGAGGTTTGGTCATCTAATTGCGCGCCAGTAACGAGAAATTCTTATTGAAAAGCCCCCTCTTTCCTGGGAACGACCTGGTTGTCATAAATGTGATTCTGTAATATTATTTGTGAATAATTAATTATTGATTCATATGATAAGGAAATATTTATTTTATGTGGATATAAATGAGAGATATATTTTTGTGGTTAAAAATGAAGGAGTTAATGTTGAGGTGTTTTATCTGTATTTTTGTCGGAACGGAGGTATTGAAAATCAAATTAGGGTTTTTGAGATATTTTGCGGGGGTTATAATTTTTAATCCGACCGTTGGATAGTGGTAATTTTTGGATATGTTATACATATATAAGTTGAGTATATGTCCATAAATTTTGAACCGTTAAAAATGAACGTATGATTTGTTATGAATTTTAAGAGGTGGCTGATTCGGAAATCAGGTTATAAATCATTTTTGGTGGAAAATTCTAGAATTGGTGGGCCCCACTTGTGGTTGGTGAAGAAATGTGCTGAATTATATTTCAAATGTGGTGGGTGGGAATAGTAGCAGGTAAAGCCATCAGGTTGCAGGTCAAACCTACCAAAATTTTCCTATAAATAGAGGGCTAAGTTAGAATTGAAAATCACACCAGAAACATAAGTTTTCTCTCTTTCTCTCTCTATATTATGAAGCATATTTTGTGAGTATTTAGATACTTGGTGAGTTTCTATTCATCAGTGCAAGTTTCCTTCAGCATCATATCCGATATCTAGTCAGAAGTACTGCTCTTTTGAGGTAAGGGATATTAAGGGATTTTAAGGGTTGTTATGATTTTCAGTTTCGTAATTTTTCTGATCTTCAAAAATTCTGAAAAAATTTGAAATGATATTTTGATGAGTTTTCTTGATTGTGTCCAAAAATGGTGATTTTTGGATGTATAGATTGAGAGTTATGAATTTTATGAGAAAAGACTATTTTAGAGGTAACAGCTTATAATTCCTTGTGGTTAACTCCAAAATTGATGAAATTTTTATTGGGAGTACATGTATATGATAGAAGTATACTCTGTAAATTTAAGAATTTTTAGACAAAAGTATAATTTTTGATAAATGTCTAAATATTCGGCTATTTTGGCCATATGAAAAATAGTAAATGACTTTTA
The DNA here is from genome assembly GCA_016801055.1 of Panax notoginseng. NCBI lineage: Eukaryota > Viridiplantae > Streptophyta > Magnoliopsida > Apiales > Araliaceae > Panax > Panax notoginseng. The sequence continues at coordinate 144,146,519 of CM029021.1, forward strand.
AAAATTCTGAGAAAAATATATGTTCACTATGGGACTATATTATGCTAAATCTCAGAAAAAAAATATTTTTGGAATTGATTTGGTATATTTTATGAAAATGGTCTAGTTATGAGTTAATAAATTAAATATGTTATGTGAAGTAAGAAAATTGGAAAATAGGATTTTATGGCTTGAGAATCCTATATGAGGTATATGCAGATTTTTGATGAGGGTTTTGGTTATTGATGATGAAATTGTAAGAGTTGGCATTTTATGATGATTAAATGCATTAATTAGTAAAGTGTAAACAATTTAAATAAATTGTTTATAAGCTTAAGAAATGTTATTCTTTCAATATCATTATACCGAAGTATTGGTATGAATTTTATTGTGGAATTTCTACCTTTTTGAGTCGGTATTACTATTCACGAGTTACTATTCACGAGTTACTATTCATGAGTTACTATTCACGAGTTACTATTCACGACAAAATTGGTTTCTTTTACTAACCAAATTATAGTTGATTTATGAATATTACTCTTGAGATTAAATCTATATGTTGATTATATTAATTTTATCATCATATATAACATTTTTATAACCCTGATGTTGAAATTCTCTTTCACTGGAGTGTAAAGATGGGTAGATTATTGGTATGATCATGACTAGGGTTCTCTTTGGCCTGTAGTGCAAAGTTGAATTGTGACTGGTATGATCATGACCATTGAATTTATAATTGAATATCTTAAGCTTAAGTGCAAAGGTGAATTGATCAACATGGTTATAATTATTGTTTATATAAATTCTGAAATGATTATATATTCTTTGAGATATTAATATCTTTGGCCTGTAGTGCAAAGATGAATTGTTGATGAATATCTTTGGCCTGTAGTGCAAAGATGAATTATTGATTAATATCTTTGGCCTGTAGTGTAAAGATGAACTGTTGTTGAATATCTTTGGCCTGTAGTGCAAAGATGAACTGTTGTTGAATATCTTTGGCCCGTAGTGCAAAGATGGTTTGTTGATGAATATCTTTGGCCTGTAGTGCAAAGATGAACTGTTGTTGAATATCTTTGGCCTGTAGTGCAAAGATGAACTGTTGTTGAATATCTTTGGCCAGTAATGCAAAGATGAACTGTGGATGAATATCTTTGGCCTGTAGTGCAAAGATGACTTGTTGATGAATATCTTTGGCCCGTAATACAAAGATGAAGTTATTAGTATGATTATGAACAGGAACTGTGATTTGGTATAACCATGATGTTTGATGTTTCAGGTGATGAAAATTATCTTCGTCTTAGATAAGAAGAGGAATTTAGAATCATAATTATGATTATGAGTTATTTATATGATTGTGGACCAGAACTGTTGATTGATGTTACAGGGATAAAACAGTGTTGGTGGATTTTTAACATGAAGAAGATAATAGACTTTATAGTCTATTTGACTCTTCTAATGGATTGCATGTTCCGCTGCAACTATGGTTGAAATTTTTATCATCTACCATAGGTTCTAAATCTCTGATTTATTATCGATGAAGACTATTGATAATTTAATTATCTTTAGTCATGATATTCTTTACTGAGCTAGTTGTGCTCACCCTTTTGCTTCACAATTCCTTTCAGGTAATAAGAGTGTAGCTGGGTCGAGCGAGGGTAACGGGGAAATAGAACGGGGGTCTCTAGCTGTGGATGTTCTCCCGAAGCAGTATAGAAAAGTTCATTTAGTAGTTATATTTGGTGAATCCAATAGGGTAAGGTGTACCCAACGTTAGAAGGGTGGTTTGCCACTATCATACAAGATGTCTAACGACATACAACCTCGTGTCATCATAAAATAGGGATGTGCTCATCCACTTGCTGGGTATATATATGAGCACTACCTATATAATCTTGGTGTTTGTTTAAAGTATAATTCTCAGTTGGAGACAGTAGAGATAATGATATGTCAAGAGAAGACTCACCATTGGGAAGAATATGATAGTAATCTTCTCGTTTTCTTTGGGATCTATTGGGTCAACCAAGGATAATTCTGTGGCCATATGATATCTATCATAACCTAGAAGCATGGGCTCCCATGTACGAAGGTTTCCTTGAGCACTTCCTAAATATTCTAATTTCTAAAACAGTTTTTAACTATACCATTATGTAAGGTGTTATTGTGAGGTGATGTCCACGGTTGGAACATGAGTCACATTTGGTATATATTTGTATCCAAACTCACAGCATATGTGTTGTTGTATTTTACACGACAATTGTTGTAATAAAGTTGTAAGTTATTTTCTGTACCATGTATTTGACGACTCAGAATGGGTTGGGTGGAATGGACCTATTTTGGGGTTGTCACACCTAGTGTGTACAAAAGGGTCAGTGAGAGCGCTGTAACATTCCTAATATTATATGTTGATATACTATGGGTAAGGAATGACATACTAATGCTACAATCAATAAAGATAAAATTGTCTAAACATTTCTCCATGAATAATTTGGGAAGAGTATCTTAATTGGGGATACAAATCTATATAGATAGATTTAAGAGGATGCTCGACTTAACCCAAAGAACGTATATTCATTTGATGCTAAAGTCGTTTAGCATTGCAAACTCCATGGGATGTCTCATGTTGATGAGCCCTGGAGTGTATATCTCTTAATAGTTCCCATAGACTCCTAAAAAGAGAGATCACATGAGTGACAATCATGTAAACAATGAAATATATGAGACCTGATGTTGATCGGTCATATTCTGGAGAAGATCACTGTCAGACAGTGAAAAATATCTTAAAGTACTTAACCGGTACTAAGGATGTGATTAAAATTTATGGAGGGTCTAAATTAAAACTAGCGGGCTTAACAGACTCAAGTTTTTCATACAGACCAAGAAGATAAAAAATCTACTTTAAGGTAAAGGGTTACCTTGAACAGTGGTGCAGTGAATTGGAAAGGTTCCAAACAGCAAAGAGTTGCTGGTTTTGTGATAAAGACAAAGTATATAGCTGTAAATGAAGCTGCAAGTTGATTGTTTGGATGAAAATATCATTACAGAACTAGGAATAGTTCCTAAGTCTCATCTTGGATCTCAACATGTGTTGTGGCACTTTCATTTGATTATAGGAATCATTAAAAAATAAGAAATTACTATAGAGATAGTGGACTCTCAAGAACAACATTACATATCTATTAACTAAAGCTTATCCAACAGCAGGATAATCGTCACTTAGAGAAGAAGGGTATGAGATACCATGACGATTGGCTTTAGTGCAAGTGGGAGATTGAAAGTAGTATGCACATAAGCCAATCATGTTTGATGATAAAGCATATACTTTGTAACAATCTTATTCATTATTAATAAAAAGTATTAATTTATTAAAGACTTTTAATTATCTACATGATGCTGCTTTATAATATGTGATAAACACATAGTTTTAAGCAATACTTTTAGAATAATGATGATGATCATTCTAATGAGATCTAAATTCTTAGAAAGCTTAAAACTAAAATAGTTCCCAATCATTGGATTATTGTGACAACCCCAAAATAGGTCCATTCCATCCAACCCATTCTGAGTCGCAAAATACATGGTACAGAAAATAACTACAACTTTATTACAACAATTATCGTGCAAAATACAACAACTCATGTGTTGTGAGTTTTGATACAAATATATATATGAATTGTGACTCTTGACACCAACTTGGGTAGCACGAAACCATGACATCTTACATAAAGGTATAGTCAAAAACTGTTTTAGAAATTAAAATCTTTGGGAAGTGCTCAAGGAAACCTTCGTACATGGGAGGCCATGCATCTAGGTTATGATAGATATCATATGGCCGCAGAATTATCCTTGGTTGACCCAATAGACCCCAAAGAAAAACGAGAAGATTACTATCATATTCTTCCCAATGGTGAGTTTTCTCTTGACATATCATTATGGCCACTGTCTCTAATTGAGAATTATACTTCAAACAAACACCCAGATTATATAGGTAGTGCTCGTAAATATACTCAGCAAGTGGATGTGCACAACCTTATTTTATGATGACATGAGGTTGTATGTCATTAGACATCGTGTATGATAGTGGAAAAACACCCTTTCAATGTTGGGTTCGCCTCACTCTATATGATTCACCAAATATAACTACTAAAAGATGTATACAACACACTTGTATATACTGTTTAGGGAGAACTCCACAGCTAGAGACCACCGTTCTATTCCCTTGTTTCCCCCGCTCAACCCAGCTACACTCTTATTACCTCAAAAGAGCAGTACTTCTGACTTGAATATCGGATATAACGCTGAACGAACTTGCGCCGTATAGCAACACTCAAGATACCTAAATACTCACAAAAATATGCTTGATAATATAGAGAGAGAAAACTTATGTTTCTGGTTTGTTTTTCAATTCTAACATAAGCGCCTATTTATAGGAAAATACTAGAACGCCAAAGGAGACTAATTTAATAAAATAATATATTCTTTTTATTTTTCTTCCGCACATTCCCTTGACTAGAAATCAGCCACCAACCAGCCATCATGTTTGAACAAGAATTCAGCACATGGTTTCAACAATTGATAAAAGTGGGTCCCACCCAATAATTTAATAAAAATCATTTTATTTTCTGAAACTTCAATAATTCATAGAAAATAGTCCGGTTATCAGAAAAATACAAATTTTATATCTATTATGACTGAAATCAAATTCTCTACAACTTTGGAGCTTTGAGTTTTTCCAAATTCCAAACCAAAAATATCCGAAATCCACAAACGGATGATTTTTAATACTTCTAATCCGACAAAATACTGATAAAATACCTCAGCATTAATTCCTTCATTTTTATCCACATAAAAATAAATATATCCATTATTTATATCCACATAAAATAAATATTTTCTTATCATATAAATCAATAATTAATTATTCACAAATAATATTACAGAATCACAATAATGACAACCAGGCAGTTCCCTGGAAAGAGGGAGTTTTTCAATAAGAATTTATCTTTACTGGCACGCAATTAAGTGACCAAACCTCTCCTTGATAGAATTTTCTAGACATTGCCAATAATGCTATCTAATAATATTATTCAAATAATATGAATTATTGATCTAATAATGGAAAATACTGTGCAGTGACAATTATTGAAATAACAATAATATAAAATATCAACGCAGCAATTATTGAATCAATAAAATAAAATATTGAACAGTAATTACTGTAACAATTATTGAGTAGTGCCTTCTTACGTAAGAATTAATAATTCAAAAATACTGTGCAAAATCGTGTGCTACTGTGCAACAACGCGTATTACTTTACTTTACCCACTGGGTATTCCAACAGTGTTAACGGTAACAACTACGCTGTTATTTATAAAAACTCAATTTTTGTCATTTTCTTTATCCGACAGTTATTCGTTATGGGGCCCACAAATGGTTGCGCCGTTGTACGAATATTCCCCGACAGAAAGAATATTCCATGACCAAACGAATATTCCCCGACAAAAATTAATATTTTATAACCACTTGTGTATTTTGAAAAAAAATTCATATATCACCCTTAACTTTAACCTTTTATCAATTTAACCATTTACTGAATAGTAATTATAAGAAAAATTGAATACTTTTATTTCATAAAATTCGGGGTCTTACAATCTCCCCTCCTTATGAAATTTCGTCCCCGAAATTTACATACCTGATATTTCGAAGAGTTGAGAATACCTTGCTTTTATTTCAGATTCTATCTCTCCGGTCATCATGATTTCTCCATTGCTCATCTCCCATGCTAACTTCATTTGGGTTCTTCACTTGTTGGGAAGTCATGACAACCACCATCCCTCGAACTACCCGGCTTTAACTTGTCTGGGGCAGCATTTGGCGTCATCACTACCGTTGATATATACTTTTCTATAGGACATATTCCTCCCCCAACTGCCTCGTCGTACTCCTGATTCATGATCTGAATCATCAATCTTCGATCCATATCGGATTCAGGTTGAGCGCTATGTACAGGGTAATTCAAAACTTGATGTTGGGTTCTCCCAATTGCTTTCCAAAAAGAGAAATTCATATCATCTATTTTAGCCTTATTAGATCGGACATCTCTTTTCACAATATCCACGTGTCGTGCGGCTTTTGCCCATGCATCACTTATTCTCACTCGTTCAATTTTTTCTTCTTTCAGCACAGATTCCATCTTTATCATCTTATACTCTGCCAAAGAATGCTTCTGTTCAAGCATCACATATCGGGTAACACAAGCTTGAATTGTTGCATCCTTTTGGTCCACGACCGCCTGTCGTTCTTCAACCTGCTCTTCTAACTCATGAATACGATTTTGCAATTCTACATTTTGATCATATAATACCTCTAATAAATTCTCCTCAGGTACCTCTTCTTCCTCACTCTCAGCTGCTACCTCTGCGACCATCTCGGGTGCAACTATCAATTCTTCACTCACCACATGGATTTCTCTAATTCCTTCTTCGCCTAACATCACATTATCCTGATTGGTGATTAGAGATATCCCCACTGTCTCATTCACTCCACTATTAACATTCTCAGCTGCCATTCTCAAATAATACCATAAAACAAGGGTTAATTAAACAAATTAACATATCACATAATATCCCGATATTATGACTGACCAACAAATAAGCTTAGGTAGGACACACTGGCGAAGAATTTACTCATCTCTCCCCTCCTAGTTATATTCCCCGATCTCCGCCAGAGACTATATCCCTAAGCTCTGATACCAAATGTTACAACCCCAAAATAGGTCCATTCCATCCAACCCATTCTGAGTCACCAAATACATGGTACAAAAAATAATTACAACAATTGTCGTGCAAAATACAACAACTCATGTGTTGTGAGTTTTGATACAAATATATATATATGAATTGTGACTCTTGACACCAACTTGGGTAGCACGAAACCATGACATCTTACATAAAGGTATAGTCAAAAACTGTTTTAGAAATTAAAATCTTTGGAAAGTGCTCAAGGAAACCTTCTTACATGGGAGGTCATGCGTCTAGGTTATGATAGATATCATATGGTCACATAATTATCCTTGGTTGACCCAATAAATCCCAAAGAAAAACGAGAAGATTACTATCATAATCTTCCTAATGGTGAATCTTCTCTTGCAATATCATTATCTCTACTGTCTCTAATTGAGAATTATACTTCAAACACTCACCCAGATTATATAGGTAGTGCTCGTAAATATACTCAGCAAGTGGATGTGTACAACCTTATTTTATGATGACACGAGGTTGTATGTCATTAGACATCGTGTATGATAGTGGCAAAATACCCTTCCAACGTTGGGTTCGCTTCACTCTATATGATTCACCAAATATAACTACTAAAAGATGTATACAACACACTTGTCTATACTGTTTAGGGAGAACTCCACAGCTAGAGACCACCATTCAATTCTCTTGTTTCCCCCGCTCGACCCAGCTACACTCTTATTACCTCAAAAGAGCAGTACTTCTGACTTGAATATTGGATATAACGTTGAACGAACTTGTGCCGTATAACAACACTCAAGATATCTAAATACTCACAAAAATATGCTTGATAATATAGAGAGAGAAAACTTATGTTTCTGGTGTATTTTTCAATTCTAACATAAGCACCTATTTATAGGAAAATGCTAGAATGCCAAAGGAGACTAATTTAATAAAATAATATATTCTTTTTATTTTTCTCCCACACATTCCCTTGACTAGAAATCAGCCACCAACCAGCCCTCATGTTTGAAAAAGAATTCAGCACATGGTTTCAACAATTGATAAAAGTGGGTCCCACCCAATAATTTAATAAAAATTATTTTATTTTCCGAAACTTCAACAATTCATAGAAAATAGCCCGGTTATCAGAAAAATACGAATTTTACGTCCATTCTGACTGAAATCGAATTCTCTACTACTTTGTAGCTTTGAGTTTTTCTAAATTCCAAACCAAAAATATTCAAAATCCACAAACGGATGATTTTAATACTTCTAGTCTGACAAAATACTGATAAAATACCTCAGCATTAATTCCTTCATTTTTATCCACATAAAAATAAATATATCCATTATTTATATCCACATAAAATAAATATTTTCTTATCATATAAATTAATAATTAATTATTCACAAATAATATTACAGAATCGCAATAATGACAATCAGGCAGTTCCCAGGAAAGAGGAGGCTTTCCAATAAGAATTTCTTCTTACTGGCGTGCAATTAGGTGACCAAACCTCTCTTTAACAGAACTTTCTAGACATCGCCAATAATGCTATCTAATAATATTATTCAAATAATATGAATTATTGATCTGATAATGGGAAATATTGTGCAGTGACAATTATTGAAATAACAATAATATAAAATATCAACGCATCAATTATTGAATCAATAAAATAAAATATTGAACAGTAATTACTGTAACAATTATTGAATAGTGCCTTCTTACGTAAGAATCAATAATTCAAAAATACTGTGCAAAACCGTGTGCTACTGTGCAACAACGCGTATTACTTTACTTTACCCACCGGGTATTCCAACAGTGTTAATGGTAACAACTACGCCGTTATTTATAAAAGCTCAATTTTTGTTATTTTCTTCATCCAACAGTTATTCGTTAATGGACCCACAAATGGTTGGGCCGTCGTACGAATATTCCCCGACAGAAAGAATATTCCACGACCAAACGAATATTTCCCGACAAAAATGAATATTTTATAACCACTTGTGTATTTTGAAAAAAAAATCATATATCACCCTTAACTTTAACCTTTTATCAATTTAACCATTTACTGAATAGTAATTATAAGAAAAATTAAATACTTTTATTTCATAAAATTTGGGGTCTTACAATTACTAAATTAGGAATTAGTGAATCCGGATAGATTGGTACATATATTGTTTGCTCATTAGATGAGGATGATTGATCTCATGATCATTTATGTGGAGACACTAAAGCAAGTATGTAGGTGCTTATTAGAGAATAAGTTCACTGAACGTAGCTCGCTAAGGAATACCTAATGCAGTTTTACTTGCCTGTCAATAGGAATTTCTGTAGTGATAGTAGTACAAGTGATCCTTGGACTTGAGATCATCATAGTATCTTGTGTATGATGAATTATACTTTGACTTATTCCTTAAGACCCTTAGGGTATATCAAAGGGTATGCTTGGGTATATTAAGTTGTACATGGAGATAATGTATGATCAATAAAGAATCTACCGCTTCTAGTAAAAGAAGAAAAATGTCATATGTGATTCGATAAATGAAAACCCAGTAGTCCTTGGCCAAGGCAGAATGAAATTAGAAAGAAGTTTCTAATTTGCATTATTTGGAGTTGTGCATTGAAAAATCGAAATACATATAATTAAATAAAATAAGACTTGACAGTAATTACATGTCTTATATTTAATTGGGACATTGTATGGTGGAAGGATTGAATTGTACGGTAACTATTTGTTCAAATATTTTTTTATGATTAATGTTGAAATCTATATTATCTGGAAAGTCGTTAATCGCTAGGGAGGCTTATCCCTATTGCAGAATAAATATTAGTTATTTAAATAAATTATTAGTTTAATTTATTTATTTAAATAAGATTAGAATTGTTCTAATTGATTTATTCACAACCGGTTTAATATGGAGAACCTAAAGGGTCACACCATAAAAGGAAGAATAATTATTTAAGAAGTTAATGGCATAATCGTAATAATAAGTTATGGATATTTAATTTAATTTATGGTGATAGAATAAATTAAATACCTTAATATTTATTATTTAATATTTTGGAAATATTAAATATAAATTAATAAGAGGAGTCTTATTATTATTATTATTATTATTACTATTATTATTATATAATTCCTAAAGGAGTTTGGAAATTAATTAATAAAAGTACTCTCATATATCATAATAAGATTAGGAGGTTAATTAATTAAAAGAGTTTAATTAATCTCCTAATAAGATTGGGAGCCTAATTAATTAAATTAAAATAAAACCCAATTTCTTAATTATTAAGGAGGGTTACCTACATCTATAAATAAGAGGAGTCTTATTATGGGTGAGGTTGGTTGACACTTTCACAAAACACGTGAATACGTGATTCCAATAGTTAGAAGAGTACACCCTTTTCTATGAGAGATAGAAAAACTAGGGTTTTTCCAAACACCCTTCTTCTTGAATATTTCTTCTTCCTTTGTGGATCACCTCTAGAGGCCAAACACTTGGGTGACTAACGTTAATCAAAGGAAGGAACCAAACCCGGTGGATTCAAGTTGAACGCGAAAGGATTTGGAGGTGAACTTGTACCTGAGGAAGCTTAAATCTTTAAGGGTATGATTCTTATTCTTTATCATTTCTTTTAATTAATAATTGTGCATAAATGATGATCCGGGTATATGGTTTATAAAATGTTAAACTCTGATTTTCCATGCTTCCACTTAATTTGTGCAATTTGATTGCGTTCATGAATATTACTAACCTAACAGACATATCCTACTATTCACAGCCTGCCACCGAATATAGTAGTTCTTCAACCCGTTCCTATCCTATTATTTGAACTGCAGGTGAGGGATTTTGGGTTTTAGCAAATTTTAGGTTTGTAAATTGTATATATAGAGAGAAAAAAAGAGACTATATGGTATTACTTTCTTGGAAGGAAGAGGAAGAGAATCAACAGGGGAAGAAGAAGGAGAACATGGGAAGAAAAAAGAGGAAAAGTGACTGGTGGGTTGGGTTTTTTAGGTCTGAGTTTGTAAAAGAAGGGGACAAATAATTTAAAAAAAACAAAAAATAAAACGACGGAAGGGATTGCGCTTCGGTAAGGAGAATGTAAATGAGATGGATGTATAGATTTACTCTAAATTTAAGCCTAAATTTTAGATGATAAAGATGAGAGGGAAATATAGTTAGAGGATAGAGAAAATATAAGAATTATAAGAGAGAGAAAGATAGTATACCATTAAGTTATTAAAAGAGGGAGAAAAAATAGCCCGAAAAAGTAGAAGAGAATTAAGGAGAGAATTAAATGTTTAGAGGTAATTTATGAAGTAATGTAATCAATATCTCCTAGAAATCTATAAACGTTAAATAAATAGGAACAAAATTTATTCTCTAAAACGTCAATTAAATATGAATGGAGGGAGTACACATTTTAGACTTCCAAAACAAGAAATTCACTGAGATTAAAGTGGCTCAAATTAGTCTCTTTAAAACAAGTAACTGCTAGTTGGTGTTTGATTGCATCTTAATGCATTTTAACAGCCCACCTCTTAATGCATCTTAATGTTGTAATTGGGATACAAAATTTTCCTTTGAATGCCTCTAAATCATTAAGATAACAAGATTAAGTCTAAACTATTCAGAGGCTTTTAAGATGACTACATTAAGATGCATTAAAAAGCATTTATATGTGGACTGCTAAGATATATTAAGATGCAATCAAACACATTCTTTAGTCCCGTCCTTGACTACTGCCTCGCCTGTTTTATGTGCTCCCTTGTGTCGCGAAATTGAATGCGATGAACTCACTTAAGGGAGGTTGGTAGAATATTATAAATAGAAGTCACGCATCGGAGAAATAATAAAATAGTACTGAAAGACTAATATACATAAATGGGACGAAAACCTAATAGTTTAAATTTTTTGGTCAGGTTGTGTGACGCCCCCAAAATATGTCCACACAACCCATTTTGAGTCGCCAAATACGTATGGTACAAAAAATAACTACAAACTTTATTATTACAATTGTCGTGCAAAATACGACAACACATATGCTGTGAGTTTTAATACAAATATTATCTTATAGACAATATTCAAACTCAAATAAAGTGCTCATTATAATTATTGATACACTATTTTATAAAATAATGAGGACTGCTATAATAACTGTCTTGAACCATCACTCCACACCCCGACTAGTACCAGCTATATTCTCGTCTCCTGAGAAGAAAAATGGAATAAAAAAGAAAAGGATGGGCTCAACTAGCCCAGTAAAAAATATTATGACTAAGATAATGTAGAAAAAATTATCCTTAGTTCTCAACAGGGAAAAATCTGATAGAATACAATAGACAACAAGTTTTAGATCAACAATTACAGCGAAAATAACAATCTATTAGAAGAGTCGAGTAGAGCATGAAATCTACTGTCTTCTATGATTTAAAAGTTCATCATCAATATTTTATCCTTGTAACATTATTCAATAAATATTTCAATTCAACAAGTTATCCATGCACTACGGGCCAAGGATATTCGTTAGTATCACCAGTGGTCATGATCATGCCAAACACCTGTCTATCTTTATACTACGGGCCAAAGATGTCAATCAACAATTCATCTTTGCACTACGAGTCAAAGATGACTTCCAGTATAATATAAGTATGAGGATAATGATAATGATAGAAAGATTCAATCAAATGAGATAAAGGATAAATAATAAAGAATTATAATTCAATTTATCTAAAGTTCAAAAATATTTAAATTGTCAACATGATAACTTCTTTATGGAATAAAATTCATGTATCAAAAATAATTTGGACAGAAAAAAAATTAATTTTTACCATGAATAGTGTAAGACCCAAACTTTTATAAATAAAGATGAATTTTTTATAAATATCATTTTTGAATATTATGGAGTTAATTTGATATAATGCTATAGTTGTGGGTAATATTTATAAATTTTGCAAAGTACGCAAGTTGTTATATAATATTCGATTGGTCGGGGAATATTCGTTTTAACAGGGAATATTCGTACAACGGCACAATCATTGGTGGACCCCACAACGGAATTATTGTCTGATTGAGAAAACGACAAAAATATTTTATTAAAAATAACGGCGGAAGTTTTACCATTGATACTATTGAACTACTCGGTAGTAAAAGTACAGTAATATGTGTGGTAGCATAGTAGCACACGGTATTGATTATTAATGCTTATGTGAGAAGTCACTCAGTCTGATTCAATTATTGTCAGTTAATAATATGAATTATTTAGCGATAATGAAGTTTTATTTTATTCGTATTATTAACGTAATAAAACAGAAACATCTTTTTATATAAAACAGAATACTTTATTAAAGTTATTCTATAAATATAATATATTATATTTTATTTAAAAGATTTTTCTTTAAATATGGACCGTCAGATTAAAGTAATCAATCTGGACCGTTCATAGATTAGTTACTATGCATTCTATTTTTCTATAAATAGCAGCTCATTCCTTTATTATTTCTTACGAATTCACTGAACTCTAGAGAGAGAAACTATAGAGAGAAACTATAGAGAGGGAGAAGAAAAGTATTCTGCTACTTAACTACTTCCTTATTTCAGTTCTTCTTTAAAACGGTAAGGGGTGTTATTCTTTCTTATTCATGAAGAGAACTGTTGTTATTCCATTTCTTATTAGTCTGTTGGAATAACCTGTATACGCGGTCTACCCTATACTTGGTGACATTCTTCTATTATTCTGTTGGAACATCCTGTCTGTGTGTTTTACACCGGACCTGGTTCCGTCTTTATTATTATTCTGTTGGAGCATCCTGTCTGTGTGTTTTACACCGGACCTGGTTCCGTCTTTATTATTATTCTGTTAGAACATCCTGTCTGTGTGTTTTACACCGGACCTGGTTCCGTTTTTATTATTATTCTGTTGGAACATCATGTCTGTGTGTTTTACACCTGACCTGGTTCCGTCTTTATTATTATTCTGTTGGAATATCCTGTCTGTGCGGTTTACGCCGGACCTGGTTCCGTCTTTATTATTATTCTGTTGGAATATTCTGTCTGTTCGTTTTACGCCGGACCTGGTTCTATTATTTATTATTCTGTTAGAATAACCTGTCTGTGCGGTCTATCGCATGCATGGTGATTTCTTTTGTTATTCCATTCTCTATTATACTCAGTTGGTTAAGTTTTGACTTCTATACTCCATGAAATTTGTGGAATATCCTTGATAATTGCGTTTCATCCAGTATCTTTTTATGAAAATATTCTTCTAAGCATTCTTGAATTTTACTCCACAAAGCAGTATCATGTTGACAATTTGGACGTTGTTAATTCTTGGATAAATTAATTCTTGAACTTGTTTTATTGAATTCTTATATTATTGTCATCACCCTCATGTTTATAAAGTGTTGAAAGTCATCTGTGGCCTGTAGTGCATAGATGGACTTGGTATGATTATGACCAGGGATTATTCGATATAATCATGACCGTAATGTTACAAATGATGTGGTAAAAGTCCTCATTGGCCCGTAGTGCATTGATGGACAGTTGTTGGCATGATCATGACCATTAATGAATATACGAATATCCTTGGCCGTAGTGCAGGGGTGATTCGATGATGTGGATTATTTTATTAAGCCGAGTCCCAACGATAACAGTGTTGAAAAACCTTTTAAATCATAGAAGATAATAGATTTTATTTTCTACTTGACTCTTTTAATGGATTGCTTGTTTCGCTGCAGTTAAACTTGATGTTCATTATATTTTATCAGTTTAACACTGTTAAAGGCTAATGATAATTTATTATGCATTATCTTAGTCATAATATTTCTTATTGGGCTAGTTGAGCTCACCCTTTCTTTCACTGTTCTCTTCAGGAAATGAGAATATAGCTAGGACGAGTCGGAGAACGGAGTGATGGAACAGATGATAGCATTAGTAGTCCTCACTATTCTATATAATAGTGTGATAATAATTGTAATGAGGACTCCTTTTGAGTATGAATACTCTCTAGAAGACAATATTTGTATTCAAACTCACAGTTTATGTTTTGTCGTATTGTACACGACAGTTGTATTTGTATTCTGAACCATATATCTGACGACCCAAGATGGGTGATGTATACCTAATTTTGGGGGCGTCACAGTTGGTATCAGAGCTTAGGGATATGATCCCTAGCTAAGATGTGAGAATAGAACTAGGAGGGGAGAGACAGGGAATTCCTTCGCTAGTATGACCTACCTAAGTTTATTTGCATGGTATTTAATTGGTCAGTCATAATATAAGGATAATATATGACATATCAATTAACTTTTGTTTTTTGGCAGTATCTGAAAATGGCATCTGAGAATGTTGAGAATAGCAATGGAGCACAGGCGACTGTTAATTCACCACATATCAATAATCAGGATAATGTGCATCAGGAAGGTGACAATCCTCATGCAAACAACAACACTGACCAGATGATGAATGATGGAATGTTCAAAAGGTTTATGCAGTTCATGCAACAGCAGGTGAGAGCGGCTCCTGTCCAAAATATTGGTGGAAACACTGAAAACTCTCGGACGGTCACCGCTAAACAGTTCAAGGAGCTGGGACCAACGGAGTTTAAGGGAGAGCCAAAACCACTTATAGCAGAAATATGGATAAAGCAGATCACCAAGATATTTGATGTCTCGGGATGCTCCGAGGAGCGAAAGGTTCCCTTTGCCGCCTTTATGTTGCGAGGAGAGGCAGATTACTGGTGGAAATCGATTAAGCGTACCCAACCTGCCGCACTGAAGATGTCTTGGGAGAAATTCCAAGAGCTGTTCAATGACAAATACTTTCTCGAAAGTGTTCGTCACATAAAGGAGGTGGAGTTCATCAAATTGGAGCAGAATAATATGACCGTGTCGTAGCATGAGGCTAAATTTGCTGAGTTGTCCCGATTTGCATCCCACTTGATGGATAATGAAGAGCGAATGACGCGAATATTTTTGCGAGGTTTGAAACCTGAGATACGTCAACATCTTATTTCTCATAAACTGTGTTTGTATTCAGATGTTGTGAATAGGGCTCAGTTAGTGGAGCGCGATAACGAGTCAACGCAACCAAAAGAGTGCAGTCGGCAAAATGATAATACCAGTGAGAGCAGTCATCGAAGAGGTGACAACAAGCATGGAGGGAATCAACAGGCCAAAAATGGTAACCACTTCGGTGGTAATCAGGGCCAAAATAATAAGAATGGTCATTTCAAGAAGAGGAGATTTAACAATGATGGAAAGACGTCAGCACCAGCACCCGTTGTTAAGGAAGGAGAACGACCACCTATCATATGTTTCAAATGCGGAGGGGAGGGGCACATCAGTCCAAACTGCGCGATGCCGTCTAAAACATGTTATAATTGTGGAAGAGAATGTCAATTAGCTCGATTTTGTCGTTTACCAAAAATAAGTTCAGCTAAGATGGAGACACCAAAGGCCGTCCCAAAAAAGTCAAAACCGGTAGTGTAAGGGAGAGCGTTTGTTGTGACCTCCCAGCAAGCAAGGAACCCGAATGAGGTTATCACGGGTAAGCTTATCATAAACTCTAATGAAGTCTATACTTTATTTGATACCGGTTCTATCCATTCTTTTATTTCTCCTACTTGGGCTCATCGATTAAATTTGACTCCGGAGAAATTAGACTTTGACTTATCTGTTGAAACTCTATTGGGAGAAACCTTCATTACATTCACGGTTTATAAGTCTTGTTTGGTTCAAGTTAGTACCCACACATTACCTGTCGATCTTATTTCATTAAAAATACTTGCATTTGACGTGATTCTAGGGATTGATTGGTTAACTACTCATCATGCAAAAATTGATTGTTTTCGTAAGGTTGCTAGCTTTCATATTCCTAATCGACCTATTATGCGAATTCAAGCAACCAAACCATTAAAATCAATCGCTGTCATCTCAAGCCATAAAGCTATTCGTTTATTGAAAAACAGATGTCAAGCTTTCTTAGCTCATGTCACGGATCTAAACAAAAATACGTCAGTTTTGAATGATATTTCTATTGTTAATAAATTCCCTGACGTATTCCCTGAAGAACTTCCTGGCCTACCCCCAGAGCGTGAAATTGAATTTTGTATCGACCTTGAACCCGGTACAAAACCCATTTCCAAAGCCCCATATCAAATGGCTCCTATTGAACTTCAGGAGTTAAAGATCCAACTATAGAAATTGTTAGACATTGGCTTTATTCATCCTAGTACTTCTCCTTGGGGTGCTCCTGTGATATTCGTGAAGAAGAAAGTTAGAAGTATGCGACTTTGTGTTGATTATCGGGAGTTGAATCATGTCACCATCAAAAAACAGGTACCCATTGCCACGTATTGATGACCTGTTTGACCAGTTACAAGGAGCATAATTCTTTTCAAAGATCGATCGTCGTTCTGGATATCATCAGCTGAAGGTTAGAACTGAGGATATTCCAAAAGCGGCTTTCAGAACTCGGTACGGGCATTATGAATTCTTAGTCATGTCCTTTGGATTGAGTAATGCTCATGCTGCCTTCATGGATATGATGAACCGGGTATTCAAGGAATATTTGGATCACTTTGTAGTCGTCTTTATTGATGACATCCTTATTTATTCCAAAAGCCGTGAAGATCATGAGCAACACTTGAGGCTGGTACTCCAAAAGCTTCGTGAATACAAGCTTTATGTCAAGTTGAAGAAATACGAGTTCTGGCTGGAGGAGGTAGCATTCCTTGGGCACGTAGTATCAAGTCATGGAATATCGGTTGACCTGGCAAAGATTGAAGCTATTCAAAGCTGGGAGCAACCTAAATCAGTGATCGAAGTACGTAGCTTTCTTGGTTTAGCTGATTATTATCGGAGATTCGTGGAAGGATTTTCTCGAATCACTACTCTATTAACTCAGCTGACTCGGAAAGATACAAAGTTTGGTTGGAGCGAAGAATGTGAGAAGAGTTTTTAAGAACTCAAGAGGAGACTCATTTCAGCACATGTTCTAACAATACCATCTGGCTCGGAGGGATTTGTCATCTACAGTGATGCTTTGAGCAAAGGGTTGGGATGCGTTCTCATGCAACATGTAAAAGTCATAGCCTATGCATCAAGACAACTCAAGGAATATGAGAGGAATTATCCTACTCATGATCTAGAGTTGGCAGCTATTGTCTTTGCACTTAAAATTTAGAGGCATTACTTGTATGGGGAGAAGGTGGAGATCTTTACGGATCATAAAAGCTTCAAATATTTCTTCACTCAAAAGGAACTCAACATGCGACAACGACGTTGGCTTGAACTGTTTAAAGATTATGATCATACCATTCAATACCATCCTGGAAAAGCGAACGTGGTAGCTGACGTATTGAGTAGAAGATCATATGCAAGTACGAGTGCGATATTGTCAACACAAAGGCCCATTTTGTGTGACTTGCAAAGGATGGAGATAGAGTTAAAGACTCCAGGGACTCATGTGATGATGGCTAATATACGAGTAGAACCAACTTTAATCGATAAAGTTAAAGCTGCTCAAGCTGCAGACCTGGAGCTGATGCGTATGAGGAAGAAAGTGCAAGAAGGTGCTATGCCGGAAGCAAGAATCGATGAAGAAGGAATACTTCGAGTCAACTCCTGAACTTGTGTTCCTAACAACCCTGATTTAAAGTATGAAATCATGATGGAGGCGCACAACACACCGTTTGGAATCCATCCTGGAAGTACCAAAATGTATCATGATCTTCGTCATACATTTTGGTGGAGCAATATGAAGAAAGAGATAGCGTTGTTTATCTCAAGGTGTCTAACTTGTCAACGAGTCAAAGCGGAGCATCAAGTACCAAAAAGTCCATTGCAACCACTTGAAATTCCAGAATGGAAGTGGGAGCATATTACCATGGATTTCGTTACCGGTCTTCCTAAGGTTTCTCAAGGTATAGATGCGATTTGGGTCATTGTTGATAGATTGACCAAGTCTGCTCATTTCTTACCGATACGAGAAACTTATACACTTGAACGTCTTGCTCGTATGTACATAAACGAGATTGTAAGACTGCATGGTATGCCAGTATCCATAGTTTCTGATCGAGACCCAAGATTCACTTCAAGATTTTGGGTTAGCTTACAAAAAGCTATGGGCACGAATTTACGATATAGTTTGGCATATCATCCTCAGACGGACGGACAATCAGAGAGGACTATTCAAAATCTAGAAGATTTATTAAGACTCTGTGTCCTTGACTTCAAGGGAAGTTGGGACAAGTTCTTACCATTGGTGGAGTTTTCCTACAACAACAGTTATCAAGCAAGTATTGGCATGGCTCCATTCGAAGCATTATATGGAAGAAAATGTTGTTCTCCAGTATGCTGGGATGAGGTGGGTGAAGCAACATTGTTGGGACCGGAGTTGGTACGTATGACTACAAAAAAGAATCAAACGATCCGACAACGTATAAAAATCTCACAAGATCGACAAAAGAGTTATGCTGATCTTCATCGAAAGGACGTGGAATTTGATATAGGAGATCATGTGTTCTTACGTGTTCCTCTATGGAAAGGAGTTACGAGATTTGGAAATAGAGGAAAGCTCAATCCTCGATTCATCGGTCCATTTTTAATCCTCGATCGAGTAGGAACTGTGGCTTATAGACTCGCTTTACCGCCAAGTATGTCTCGTGTTCATAACGTTTTTCACATATCCATGTTACGTAAATATGTGAAAGACCCGAACCACATTATTGAGTTAGAACCGGACGAAACAGCGGAGGATTTGACGTATGAAGAAGTTCCTGTTCAAATCTTGGATAAGAAGGAACATATTATACGCTCTAAGGTTATACCTCAAGTCAAAGTTTTGTGGAGAAACCACGATGTTGAGGAAATGACTTGGGAGTTAGAATCTGAAATGAAATCAAGGTAACCTTACCTCTTCGACATACCAGGTACGTACCCTAATTTCGAGGGCGAAATTTCATAAGAAGGGGAGGTTGTAAGACCCCAACTTTTATAAATAAAGATGAATTTTCTATAAATATCATTTTTGAATATTATGGAGTTAATTTGATATAATGTTATAGTTGTGGGTAATATTTATAAATTTTGCAAAGTACGCAAGTTGTTATATAATATTCGATTGGTCGGGGAATATTCGTTTTAACAGGAAATATTCGTACAACGACACAATCATTGGTGGAACCCACAACGGAATTATTGTCGGATTGAGAAAACGACAAAAATATTTTATTAAAAATAACGGCGGAAGTTTTACCATTGATACTGTTGAACTACTCGGTAGTAAAAGTACAGTAATATGTGTGGTTACATAGTAGCACACGGTATTGATTATTAATGCTTATGTGAGAAGTCACTCAGTCTGATTCAATTATTGTCAGTTAATAATATGAATTATTTAGCGATAATGAAGTTTTATTTTATTCGTATTATTAATGTAATAAAACAGAAACATCTTTTTATATAAAACAGAATACTTTATTAAAGTTATTCTATAAATAGAATATATTATATTTTATTTAAAAGATTTTTCTTTAAATATGGACCGTCAGATTAAAGTAATCAATCTGGACCGTTCATGGATTAGTTACTATGCATTCTATTTTTCTATAAATAGCAGCTCATTCCTTCATTATTTCTTACGAATTCACTGAACTCTAGAGAGAGAAACTATAGAGAGAAACTATAGAGAGGGAGAATAAAAGTATTCTGCTACTTAACTACTTCCTTATTTCAGTTCTTCTTTAAAACGGTAAGGGGTGTTATTCTTTCTTATTCATGAAGAGAATTGTTGTTATTCCATTTCTTATTATTCTGTTAG
Source organism: Panax notoginseng (assembly GCA_016801055.1). Lineage (NCBI taxonomy): Eukaryota > Viridiplantae > Streptophyta > Magnoliopsida > Apiales > Araliaceae > Panax > Panax notoginseng. The sequence continues at coordinate 144,167,071 of CM029021.1, forward strand.
AATAACCTGTATACGCGGTCTACCATATACTTTGTGACATTATTCTATTATTCTGTTGGAACATCCTGTCTGTGTGTTTTACCCTGGACCTGTTTCCGTCTTTATTATTATTTTGTTGGAATATCCTGTCTGTGTATTTTACACCGGACCTGGTTCCGTCTTTATTATTATTCTGTTGGAACATCCTGTCTGTGTGTTTTACACCGGACCTGGTTTCGTCTTTATTATTATTCTGTTGGAACATCCTGTCTGTGTGTTTTACACCAGACCTGGTTCCGTCTTTATTATTATTCTGTTGAAATATCTTGTCTGTGTGTTTTACACCAGACCTAGTTCCGTCTTTATTATTATTCTGTTGGAATATCATGTCTGTGCAGTTTACGCCGGACCTGGTTCTGTCTTTATTATTATTTTGTTAGAATATCCTGTCTATGCGTTTTACGCCGGACCTGGTTCCATTATTTATTATTCTGTTAGAATAACCTGTCTGTGCGGTCTATTGCATCCATGGTGATTTCTTTTGTTATTCTATTCTCTATTATACTCAGTTGGTTAAGTTTTGACTTCTATACTCCATGAAATTTGTGGGATATCCTTGATAATTGCGTTTTATCCAGTATCTTTTTATGAAAATATTCTTCTAAGCATTCTTGAATTTTACTCCACAAAGCAGTATCATGTTGACAATTTGGACGTTGTTAATTCTTGGATAAATTAATTCTTGAACTTGTTTTATTGAATTCTTATATCATTGTCATCATCCTCATGTTTATAAATTATTAAAAGTCATCTGTGGCCTATAGTGCATAGATGAACTTGGTATGATTATGACCAGGGATTATTCGATATAATCATGACCGTAATGTTACAAATGATGTGGTAAAAGTCCTCATTGGCCCGTAGTGCATTGATGGACAGTTGTTGGCATGATCATGACCATTAATGAATATACGAATATCCTTGGCCGTAGTGCAGGGGTGATTCGATGATGTGGATTATTTTATTAAGCTGAGTCCCATCGATAACAGTGTTGAAAAACCTTTTAAATCATAGAAGATAATAGATTTTATTTTCTACTTGACTCTTTTAATGGATTGTTTGTTCCGTTGCAGTTAAACTTGATGTTCGTTATATTTTATCAGTTTAACACTGTTTAAGGCTAATGATAATTTATTCTGCATTATCTTAGTCATAATATTTCTTACTGGGCTAGTTGAGCTCACCCTTTCTTTCACTGTTCTCTTCAGGAAATGAGAATATAGCTGAGACGAGTCGGAGAACGAAGTGATGGACCAGATGATAGTATTAGTAGTGCTCACTATTCTATGTAATAGTGTGATAATAATTGTAATGAGGACTCCTTTTGAGTATGAATACTCTCTAGAAGATAATATTTGTATTCAAACTCACAGTTTATGTTTTGTCGTATTGTACACGACAGTTGTATTTGTATTCTGAACCATGTATCTGACGACCCAAGATGGGTGATGTATACCTAATTTTGGGAGCGTCACAAATAGTACCCCGGGTGAATAGTACCCGAGTGAATAGTACTTCATAAAAAGTAACCCTGCATGAAAATATAATAATTTATCAAGAAAGTTCAGACCAATATTCCTTTGAAATGATACTAGATGAAGCGCAAAACTTAAGGAATTTCTAATCATTTCAGGAATTATAGAAGCAATACTTACCATAGTAAGTTTAAATTTAAGAATACGAAATAAAATAATATCCCTTTCATAATATGGAGTATGAAAGAAAATAATATTTCTTACGAGTATTGCAAAAAAAAAATACCATTTACCTCAAATGAATAGCACTTCTAACTGGAATATCGAATATAATACTGAAAGAAACTTGCACTGTATAGCAACACTCAAGATATCTAAATACTCACAAAAATATGCTCGATATTATAGAGAGAGAAACTACAAATTCTGGTGTGGTTTTTAATTCTAACCTAAGCACCCTATTTATAGGAAAATGCTTAAAATATCAAAGCAGAAAAGTTAATAAAATATTATATTTATAAAAAAAAATTCGTACACCTCCTTGACCATTTCATCAGCCAACACAAGTGGAGCCCACATCACAAAAAACATTTTTTATTAAAAAAATATTTATAACCCCAAAATCAATTCAGACCCAATATTCTGGAACTTCAATAATTCAAAATAAATAGTCATTTTATCAAAAAAATATAAATTTTATGTCCATTTCATAGAAAATTTAATTCTCTACAACTTTGTAGAAGAAAGTTTTACCAAATTCCGAACAAAAAAGGACCGAAATCTACATATGGACGAACTTGTAGGCTATAATCAAATTTCAATCAAAAATGGGGTCCACCAACATATTTAACATGTTTTTTGTAACAAAAATACTTCGAACCCAATTTGCTCTCTTCCTCCTATTTTTATTCATATACCGTGAATTTAGTGTAAAAAATATCACCATTATTATATTATTATATTATCATAGTATGCATTTATAATGTAATATAATAATATATTTGAATGAATTATTTTATCAGAAAATATAAAATATTAATTTTCAACAATTGTCACTTTTCTAAAAATTCTTCCATTTATATCCACATTAAATAAATATTTCCTTATCATATAAATCAACAATTAATTATTCACAAATAATATTACAGAACTACAATATTGACAACTAGGTCGTTCCAAGGAAAGATGGGGCTTTTCGATAAGAATTTCTCCTTACTGGCGCGCAATTAGGTGACCAAACCCCTTACTTAGACAGAACTTCCTTAGACATTACCAATAATGCTATCTAATAATATTATTTAAATAATATGAATTATTGATCTGATAATAAAAAATATTGTACAGTGACAATTATTGAAATAACAATAATATAAAAATATTGTGCAATACTGTGTGCTACTGTGCAACAACGCGTATTACTTTACTTTTACTACCGGGTATTTCAACAGTTTAACGGTAAAATTTTTGCCGTTATTTTTATAAAAAGTTATTTCTGTCACTTTTTATATCCAACAGTTATTCCGTTGTGGGGTCCACCAATGATTGTGTCGTCGTACGGATATTCTCCGACAAAAAAGAATATTCCCCGACCAAACGAATATTTTATGACAATTTGCTTACTTTGCAAAATTTTCACATATCACCCTTAACTTTAACCCTTTATCAATTTAAGCATTTAGTAAATAAAATAATAATTATAAGAAAATTGAATACTTTCATTTCATAAAATTCGGAGTCTTACAGGTTGGGTTTCAAACATGTGTGTTAATACATTGCATACGCGAATGTGACGCATAGACAAATAAAAACTTTGTTTTTTCCCATTATAAAAAAAATGAGGAAAATTAAATCCTGCAATTTGTTGACCATCTTTTTATAGTAAGTTTCGGTGCTACTTCGAGATTGTCCGGTGCAATTTTGATCGAAAACTATACTTCGTTTTAAATTTTTTACTGTTTTCGGAATTCAAGAAAGGTCAGTCACTTGATTAGTAGCCAATTTACCGTGAGAGTCGATCAGAGGTCATTTATTTATTGATTTATTTTCCACCCAATCCAGGCTGAGGTCCCAACCAACTCTCCTAGCCAAATTCCCATGCATCAACCATATCTAATTAATCATGTTGTAGAGGGGACTAGAACCTTCATCACTTTAATGTATCAACAGCGTCCAATGAAGACAAACAAGCCGCTCCTTCAATATTGCAATTGATTTGAATTTTGCGGAATTTTTTTTATTATCGCAATTGATTAAGTTTACATAGTTTCTAAATAAATACTCTCTCTCTTTAAAAAATAATGATATATTTTTATTTTAAAACTAAATAGCAAAAAAAATCTTAACATTTCATTATTTTTATTATTAGTTGATTGGGTACTAGTGTCATACCAATCTATTTATTATAGTATTTCAACCTATTTTTAAGAATAAAAGTCTGAAAAAAATAAAACTAATTACTATTATGTTTATGATCAATCCTTCAATCTTTATATCTAAAAGCAGGGTTGGGTTAGTACGAAGTTTCACATCATAGACCATCGGTCAATTAACTTGATATTGTGATGACACGTGGATATATGACAAATTAATGAGTTAGATTTATTTGGGCAAAACAAAACACTTACACTATATATATATATATATATATATATATATATATATATATATATATATATATATATATATATGTATGTATTTACAGATTTGGGCTTTCATAAGGATGGTAATTACAATAATGTTATACCCTAATGATCCGATATTTATAGGATTAAAAAAAAATATGTGGGCCGTCACGAAAATTATGAATATTTTTAAGATATTATCGTATAGATAATATGCAGTAGTAAATTGATATTTACACATTTTATATAAAAAAATGATATATATGTCTATAAATATTTGACGATCAATGTGAAATTATATGCGATAAGATAAAATAAATTAAAGTGAGATTCTTTTAATTCCTACTTATCTCATATATGTATATACGTCATAATCATAATTAGACCTGGCAAAATTGGCCCAGGCCCGCGGGCCGGGCTAACCCGTAAAAACTGAGCTTTGGGCTTAACTTTTTTAGCCCATGGAAACTTGGGCGTTTTTGGCCCGGCCCGTGGCCCGTGAGTTTTTTCTTTTTTTTAAAATAAAATTTTGCTACTTGTAGGGCTTGAATACAAGACTTGTAAGTAAATAAATAAGAGTTCAAACCAACTAAGTTACAACAACTATTTATTTTTAATGCAATCTTCAATAAATTTTAACTATATTTGAAAATTATAATTAAGATATCTAGTTAATGTAGGTAATTAATTAATAATACTAATTTATAATACTATTAAAATTTTAATTGATTGAGATATGTAGTTAATAATTTCAAAGTATAAAATTATTAAACTAACAATTATTAGTTTAAGTTAGATAATATAATTATAAAAATTTAAAATTATCTATATATTAGTATTAATTACAATATTTATTATTTTTAAAAGTTAAATAAATTATATTAATTTTAAAGAATCAAATTTGATTATATACTTTGAATTACTAGCAATATATAATCCGAATCAACCACTAATTTTTTAGATTGTAACTTTGCAAGTCCAAAATCTATACACAATAATATAGATAATTTTATCCCTTAATTATGCAATCCCCTTACTTATTGTAGTACATTTGGAAAGTAAATCAATTATTATCCCTTAATTATGCATTCCCCCTACTTATTTGGAAAGTAAATCAATCATTATCCCAAATCATGCCTTTAGAATAATATCTAAAATTATAATACTATTAAAATTTTAATTGATTGAGATATGTAGTTAATTTAAGTAATTAAAATTATTATTATTACAATTTTTGGTGTATCAAGATTTTGCAAAAAAATAAAAAAAAGGTAGGAAAAAGCCCGCGGGCCCAACCCGGACCACAGGCCTCACTTTTTCAGCCCGCCAAAACCCGGGTCGTTTTTAGTCCGACCCGTTTTTGGCCCGCCAACGCTCGGCCCGGGCCCGCCCGCCCATTTGCCAGGTGTAATCATAATTCAATTAAAAACTTATGTAATATATAGCAGGACTCTTTATATATACATTAATTTCGTTTATCTTCAATTTTTTTTTTGCATATTGACGATAAAAATATAACAATTTATTTTTTAAATGTTAATTTATTGTTCTAAATAGTATATCTAGCTTATTAAAAAAATTGCTTGCAAAATTTTTCTAAAAAAGTTAAAAACGTTATTTTAAAATAAACTACAACAAATAAGGTGATTGTGTTATCATTGCATAATACATTACTCATTAAATAAGGTCGACTAAGATATAATAAACTACATCAGTTTCAAAATAAAAAATACATTTTAATTTTTTATAATTAATTTATAAAATTTTAAATTGATATAATTTCATTTAAGTTTTGAAAACAACAAAGATGATACTACCTCCATCCTATAATAACTGTCGTTTTAGAAGGAAATTTTTTTCCCAATTTATTTGTCGTTTACAACTTTGTAGGAGAATAAATTATTTACTTTCCTATATCACCCCTACCTTCTCTAATTGTCCTAAGAAATTTTTCCCTTGTATTAATAGTTTTCAACTTTCCATAAAGGGGTAATGATGAAATTTCACACTAATTTTAATTAATAAATGATAGCACTAAATGACTTTCTTAATCCATGTGCATCAAGCTAAAGCGACAGTTATTATGGGATGGAGGGAGTAATTAATAATATTTCATAATTAGTTTACAATTGTTTGGATTAAAACTAAATAATTTCATATCAAATTTGAATTTTAATATTTTGTGAATCGACTCTAAAAAGTTTAAATGTATCTCGGAATGAAAGAAGTAATGAGTAATGTATTATTATGTATAATAACACAACGACCTTATTTGTTGTAGTTTATTTTAAAATAACGTTTTTAATTTTGAAAAATTTTGCAAGTAATTTTTTTAATAAGCTAGATATACTGTTTAAAATAATAAATTAACATTTAAAAAATAAAATGTTATATTTTAATCGTCAATATGCAAAAAAAAAAATTGAAGATAAACCAAATTAATGTATATATAAAGAGTCCTGCTATATATTACATAAGTTTTTAATTGAATTATGATTGTAACGTATATACATATATGAGATAAGTAGGAATTAAAAGAATCTCACTTTAATTTATGTTATCTTATCGCATATAATTTCACATTGATCGTCAAATATTTATAGACATATATATCATTTTTTATATAAAATGTATAAATATCAATTTACTACTACATATTATCTATACGACAATATCTTAAAAATATTCATAATTTCTGTGACGAGCCCATAGATTTTTTAATCCTATAAATACATGATCATTAGGGTATAACATTGTTGAAATTACCATTCATATGAAAGTCCATATATATATATATATATATATATATATATATATATATATATATATATATATATATATATATATATATATATATATCAGTGGAGAGAGAAATAGAGTAAAAGTGTTTTGTGTTGCCCAAATGAATCTAACCCATTAATTTGTCATATACCCATGTGTCATCGCAATATCAATCTAATTGACCGATGGTCTTGGATGTGAAACTTCATACTAACCCAACCCCTAAAAGCATGACACTCGATTGACATTCAATTGAGTGAGTTAATTTAGTTGGTCGAGTTGACTCAAATAAGTTGACGATCGGTCATGACTCATTAAACTGAGTTCGAGCTGAGTTAACAACGAGTTGTGGAGTTTTGTTTTCTGAAACGCTTCACCTTTTTTTGTTTTTTGTATCTTAACTCTTCGCTTCCTAAAATCACATATCATCTCTTTGTTTTTTTCTTAAAATCTTAATGTGACACTTCTTCTTCCTTATATATGGACCCTTATTCTCCAAAATTAATCAATATAAATAATTTGATACTAAATTAAAGGTCAAATTAATATCCAAAAATAAAGATATTGATGCATAGATGGATTCATGAGATTCCAACCCAATTTAAATACAAGATGAAAATGTCTACTAATAGTTTAAGTCATGAACATTATAGTAGATGACCTTAAAATGATTCATATGTCAATAACACTATAATTTTTTTTTAAAAAAAAATAACATAGCAAAAAATTAAAACTATAATTTCAAACTTGCAAGGTCTATCAAACTTCTATAGATAAATAATTGAAATTTAACTAGGCACACTTAGAAGTGGGGTTGAATAAGTGTAGGAGCAATCTATGACCAACTTTTAAAAACTATTAATTTCAGGCAACTATAATGATTGAAATCAGCTTACTGAATTAATATAGCCTATTAAATAAAATACTTGATGTTAATGAATTATCTTAATATAATGCAAGTAATCAAATTAAGATAATTAAGTAACTTATGTGATTTTAAAATAAAACAAATAATAAAATCAACACCATGATTTTTTATGTGGTTCAGCTATTACCCTCTATAATAATAGCCTAGTCCACGTTCAATACCAACTAGTATTGGAGACTCACTTTATTTATTTCTTTATATATAAATACAGATTACAAAACAGATTTCATCAAAAATTAATTAACAATTAATTTCCCTTGAGCTCTCTTGCTCCTTGTGCACCTATGCACTCTTCAAGCACCTTTGCTTCCTTGAACCTGTTTGTAAACCTTTTCTCTAATCCCCTAGGATTATAACCTTTAGACTACACTTAGTCTAAAATAGAAACTTAATACAAATATAGAGGTCTATGATCAATGCAAGAATAATCAATTTAACAATTAAAGGCTCAAACTATATGCAATGATCAATTAACACAAAATAAGTAAACAATTAATTTCTTACCAAATACCAGCTTAAATAATATCAAAAAATTAATTGCTTAGCTTCTCAGATGTTGCACTTGATAAAATTAATTTGCTCGGAAATAACAGTAATTAGTGCACGTATTATTTTTGTGAGAGTTGTATCTCTTCCATACACGAGAATACTACTTTTATAGCCAACCATATATTACCGTTCATCAATAAAGATAAGTCACTGTTTGTTCAAGTCAATATAGAAGAGGTTAATACAACGGTAAAGAGTCAATATATATCCAGCACAAACAACTTTGATTTTATCTCTCAAACTCAAACATTAGGTAGCGTGAGATTAGGAGAATAAACAGTTGCTTTATCATTTTCAAGACTCAAGTTATTTAAAGTGACCATAATTCCTTTTCCTTGAAACATGTAGACATCAAATCATCAAGATATACAACTGCCGCCATTTTAGTAACTCATTTCCACGTGTATCACATATAACCTTTCCAATAAATAGAGCTAGTATATATGTAACAACTCATAAACAACTTAGTTGCTGCTCTTCATTATTTCTAGGAAATCATGCATAGCAATAGTTCCAAAAAAATATCAATAAACTTCAAGACATTTGGACTAACATATGAGATACATAAATAATGAAATACTATATCAAATCACTTTTTGTATTTGATTAATCTGAGCTTACTTTTTGAAAAACCTTTTTCATAGGATATTTAAAACATTTTTCATTTAAGACATATAACAAGATATAATGCAATAATATGTCCTAGAGCCTTTAAATGAAAAATCAATTATTGTGCAACTGATCTTACATTGGTTTTCCTAGTAAAGAAAAATTCTTCACTCCAACAAATGTTCATTATCATCAGATATCTGAAATGCCATAAAATAACTTAGCATACGAATAATTCATCATCAAAACATAAGGATAAAAGATGACTAGGTCAACATTCTCCCCCTTTTTGATGATGGCAACCAAAAACCTTTTAATTCCCATTAACACCCCCTATGTTCATGCATATCATATAAATAGCTCCCCCTAAATTTATGCATCAATATCATTTCAGGAATCTCATAATAACCAACTGAAATTCAAATTTGATTTCAGTAAACTGAAATTTTAAACAACTCCTATTATCTGGCATGTACCTGCAATCATGTTAGTTCAGCATATATCAAATATCAAACTGCTAACATATCAATTAAAACTTTAAACAAAAGTCTGGTTAATCACAAATTCAAAAATTTTTAGTCTTAAATTGAACCCAATAACCCCCAAAATTCTCCCCTTTTGTCATCAACCAAAAAGGGAAAGAGCCATCACTCGAGTTCTACCATTGCTGCACGTCGTTCATCCCTCTTGGTGAAGTAAGGGCGATGTTTGGCACGATGAATCCTTTCAGCAAGAGTAAAATCAACAGCAAAGTGTGGAGGACGCGGAATGAAAGTTGCAGGTGGTAAAGGCACATCAAGAAAATCACCAAGATACTCAGCTAGCCAATTGCAATGTTCTCATTCAGTAACAGGAGAGTTTCTACGTTGCATATATAACTTAGATCCTACATCGTTGAAACGCAGAGCCATGAACTCAGCCAACTCGCCAACCTGATTACTAACAAATTTGATCTCCTAACTCAATTGACAAGTATTCCGGTTAAGTCTTCGTTGCATAACCTCTGCCAAAGCAGTGGTCTGCAATTCGAAGCCTGCCTGTAAATCAATGAATTCATCTTCAAGATTATTGTACAGTTTGTTAATTTCAGGGGCACCCAAAGGCAATTTGCCTTTTTCCAACATGGTCATACGGTTATGAAGGCTAGTCATTTCAGTCTACATTTTTTCTTGATTACCGAGAACAAGTTTCAACATCTCAATGATTTCAAAAGAAGATTGAATATGGGGCTGAACATGAGATGAAGGAATTGAGACTGGAGGAGCAGGAGTTTCAGAAGGTATACGAACAAACATACCATCAAGTAAATTGATACGAGACATTTTCAGGGAACTGACACTGATAGAATCAGTAACCGAAACAGAATTTTCACCTTCAAAAGAAATTATAAAATGTTTAAACAGGGTAGTAAGAATAGCACTGTAAGGCAAACACGTCTTGATTTTTCGTAAACATGTGGTCATATGATGAAGCATTAGTTGAGACAAATTAAAAGACACACCTCTTAAAATTAGAGCAACAATAATCAAATCCTGATATGTAAAATCTGCTCCTCCACCTAACCGAGGCAACAGATTGTATCTGACAAGATGATGGAGGAAGCAAGAGATAGGAGAGACATCAACAGTTTTAGGAGTAAAAACATCAGTTAACAAATTGTTGTTCATCACGATTTGTAACTGTTCTAGAGGAGTAAAAGGAGAATGAACAACACCTTTCTTTGTAAAAGGACACACACCAGAAAATGGGATATTTAAATTACTACCGAAATCGATGACCGTAAAATATAAAGACTTTCCTTTGACAAAATATGTATAAAAATCCCCATGACACTCTAGATTTGTATAAAATTGTTGGACAAGTCTAGGATATGCCACAGACGGAGGAAACAACATTGATGAAAAACCACAAGACTCAAACAATGGTATCAAAGGAGATTGTTGAAAACAGATCTGATCAACCGACTTCTCATAGACAAATTGTTTGGGAAAAATTACTGTTTTAAAAACGTACCTCATACGCATTACTTCGGAAGAAGTTGTCAGGAAGATCAGATGAGAGATTAGGGTTTACCGAAACCGGAAGAGGAGTAATTTTTGGGTTAAAAGACTGAGTCGTTGGCTGATGACGCTGAGAGGGTCCAGTAGATTTAGGCAGAGATGGATTGAAAGTGGACGCATCAAACGCCAAAGAGTCCAAGTATTCTGTCTCTGACGACACAACCTTCTTCATTTTTTTTTCTGGCGAGATGGTCCAGCAGTAGGGTGGGGAGGAACAATGGTCTGTTCGTCGTCTGAATCGACTAGTGCTCGTTTGTGCGTACGGGTTCTCATGGTGATTAACGATCTTAGTTAAAAAATAAAGAGAAAAAAAAATACGAGAGTAAGAGATAATCAGAGGAAGAGAATGAAGAGAATAAAAAGATACAGAATATATAAACAGAAGGAATGCATGTATGTATCTTGAAGTCTCCCTAGTCTTTACGTCTCCCAAGACTCCCCATCTGACTTGGCATTTCAATTTCCAAAAAAAAACCATTATATGGTATTTGTATGTCTCCCAATAAACCTTTCAACCGTCCGGTCTTTTCGATTTTCAAAGATAATGATGAGATGCACGTATGCTTACGTCTCTTAAGAAACCCTCACAATTCTATCTTTTCAGTTTTCAAAAACAATTATGATAGACTCCTTGATTAATGTGTGCATGAATTAAGGAGTTAAGTAGGTATTCTAAATTATCAGTTATTGCAAATTAATACAGACTTTAAAAATCATGCCATGCACATCCCGAGTTCTCTACGTAACATGCAAAATCTATCTTCACTCAAAGGTTTAGTAAAAATATCTGCAATTTGATTTTCAGTTGGAATAAAAATCAATTTAACTAAACCTTTTGACACATTATCACGTAAAAAATGATGTCTCACTTCAATGTGTTTTGTACGTGAATGTAACACAGGATTTTTAGATATATCTATAGCACTTGAATTATCGCAATATATGGGCACACAATCACATAATATATCAAAATCACATAGAGTTTGCCTCATCCATAAAATTTGTGAACAGCAACTTCCCGCAGCTATGTATTCACCCTCAGTAGTTGAAAGAGCCACTGAGGTTTGTTTCTTACTATGCCAAGATACTAGACTTTGTCCCAAGAAAGTACAAGCACCACTCGTACTTTTTCTATCAATTTGACATCCTGCATAGTCAGCATCTGAATATCCAATTAGTTCAAAATGATTGGAAATTGGATAAAACAACCCTAAATTTATTGTACCATTTAAATATTTCAAAATCCTTTTAACAGCATTTAAGTGAGATTCTTTTGGTTTAACCTGAAATCTTGCACACAGACAAATACTATACATTATATCGGGTCTAGAAGTTATTAAATATAGTAAGCATCCAATCATACCTCGGTATTTTGTTATATCAACATCAATACCTTTCTCATCAGTGGTGAGCTTTATTGATGTGCTCATTGGTGTACCTTTTGAGTTATATTCTTCAAAGCCAAATCTCTTGAGTAGTTCTTTTGTGTATTTGGTTTGATGGATATAAATTCCTTCCTTTGTTTGCTTGATTTGTAGTCCCAAGAAGTAATTGAGCTCTCCCATTAAGCTCATAACAAATTCTTTATGCATGCACTTGGAAAACCACTCACAAAGATGATCATTACTAGCACCAAAAATTATATCATCTACATATATTTGAACAATAATGATATCTATTTTTTTATGCTTAATAAATAATGTAGAATCTATTTTACCTTTAATAAATCCATTTGACAAGAAATACTTACTTAACTTTTCGTACCACACCCTTGGAGCTTGTTTCAAACCATAAAGTGCTTTCTTTAATTTGTAGACATGATTAGGATACTTTTCATGCTCGAATCTAGGAGGTTGTTTAACATAAACCTCTTCGTTAATGTATCCGTTGAGGAAAGCACTCTTTACGCCCATTTGATACAACTTAAACTTTTTATAACATGCAAAAGCTAACAGAATTCGAATTGATTCCAGCCTTGCTACTGGTGCATAAGTTTCTTCATAGTCGATCCCCTCCTGTTGATTGTATCCTTGAGCTACCAGTCTTGCTTTGTTGCGAATGATTGTCCCGTGCTCATCAAGCTTGTTCTTGAAGACCCATTTAGTACCAATGATGGAAACATCTTTTGGAGGAGATATAAGTTCCCACACTTGACATCTCTCAAATTGTTGAAGTTCTTCTTGCATTGCCAATAGCCAGTTCTCATCAAGAACTGCATCCTTTGCATTCTTTGGCTCAACCTGTGACAAAAATGCAGAGAATGCACAATAATTTTGTAAACCTCTTCATGTGGTTATACCTTTATTGATATCTCCAATGATATTTTCTGGAGGATGATTCTTGATGTATCTAGCTGTTCTTGGCATTTGGATATTATGCATAACTTCCTCTTGATCATTAGACTCATCTTCAGCATCCTGCAAATTTTTAGGTTCACGTTCATGCTGGTCATTCATTTCAGGTTGCTGAATTTGTTCATTCGGTCTCCTGGTTTATTCATTTCGGTTTGCTAAAATGTTGACTATCTCCAAATTTCCTGCATCATCTTCACTTTCTTTTGAAAGATCATTGTTAGTCTCATTGAAAGTGATATGAATCGATTCTTCTACACATGACTTTCTAATATTCAAAATGCGATAAGCCTTACTATTTTGAGAATAGCCAATAAATATTCCTTCGTATGACTTAGCATCAAATTTTCCCAAATTGTCACTTGTATTTAAGATAAAACATTTAGAACCAAATGTTTTGAAATAACCTATGTTTGGAATTTTATTATTCAAAAGCTCATATGGTGTTTTCAAAATAATAGGACGAATGAGTACTCTATTTAAAACATAACATGATGTACTTACTGCTTTGGCCCAAAATTTCTTTGGAAGCTTACTTTCTTGTAGTAGAGTTCTTGCTGTCTCTTGTAGAGTCCTATTCTTCCTTTCTACCACCCCGTTTTGTTGAGGAGTCCTTGGTGCTGAGAATTCATGGCTAATACCTCTTTGGTCACAAAAGGTTATGAAATCTTTTTGAAATTCAGTACCATGATCACTTCTTATTCTAACGAGTTTGTAGCTATACTTGGTTTCAAGATTCCTTATTAATTTTTCAAACTCTTTAAATGCTTCATCCTTAGTTCTTAAAAATAATACCCATGTGTATCTTGAAAAATCATCAACTATTACAAATGCATAAAATTTACCATTAATACTTGAATGTCTTTCTGGTCCAAATAAATCAAGATGAAGTAGTTGTAAGGGAAAGGAGGTTGATACCATATTCTTTGCGGTAAAAGAAGTTCTTAATTATTTTCCTAGTTGACAAGGAATGCATATTCCTTTCTTTTCAAACCTGATTTTTGGCAACCCTTTGACGAGATTCTTTGAGGATAATTTCGTGATTAAGTCCATGTGAACATGTCCCATCCTTTTATGCCATAGATAAGCTTCATCTTGTACTGAAGTAAGACATAGTTCTTCATCCTGTTGCTCAAAATCAATAGTATATATATTTCCCTCTCTTTGTGCAACCAGAATAGTATCGTTAGTACCATGAAATATTGTGCGTTTATATTTTTCAAAATTAACTTGATGGCCATTATCCATTAATTGACTGATACTAATTAAATTAAATTCTAGACCGTTAACAAGGTGAACATTATTTATACTTACCTTGCCGTTGCCGATTTTACCTTTTTCGATTATTTCGCAGGTTTTATTGTCTCCAAAAGTGACCGTCCCATTCTTCTTCTTGACACTTAGTTCTATAAACTTTGATTTATCACCAGTCATGTGACGAGAGCATTCACTATCAAGAATCCATTTTTGAGATGGAACTCTTGCCTTTAAACATACCTGTCAAGAAACAATAATTTATCCTTTTTGTACCCATATCTTTTTGGGTCCATTTATGTTAGTAGCAAGTAAATCACTCTTTTTAATCCATACCTTTTTAACCTTATTTCGTTTCTTAAAACAATTTATATCTAAATGACCTTTAATACCACAATGTTTACAAGTTATGAAAGGTGAGCAATAATTTAAACTAAAACGTGACTTTGATTTTAACATTTTGATATTACTCTTTTTATGCATAGAATCAAAACCAATTCCTTGTCATTCAAAACTAGGTCTTTGTTTACCCAATATGACATTTCGATTTTCTTCACCTTAAACAAATTTAGCAAGAGATGATTTTAGTGAGTCTATTTCTTTTTGAAGTTCATTATTTGGAAACGTTTTAACAGGAGATTTATCACTAAATGCATCAATACACACATCTCTCATTTTTAACTCATTAGTCAATTTTTGGACTTCATTATTTAAGAATTTTACCTTATTGAAAAGTATTTTATTATAATTGTCTAAATAATCAATCTTTGCAATCAAAACCTTTTCTTCTTTACATGTAGATTCCTTTTCAATTTCTTTCTTTTCATCTATTAGTGAATCTACTTCATCCATTAGTGTATTAACTAATCCTTTTAAGCTTGCATTCTTTTCTCTTAATTTCTTATTTTCTTGTTCTAAAGAGTTTAGTTCATTAAGAGATACCTGATTAGATTCACCTTCAATTCCCAAGAAACATACTTGTGTTATCTTATCTTTAGCATCGATCTCTACTTCAGATTCTTCATCACTCCAAGTAATAAAGGCTTTGTTCTTCTTGTTGTCTTTGAAGCTTGTCTTCCCTTTATTCTTTAATTGAAAACAGTCTTTCCTGAAGTGACCAGGACGTCCACATTCAAAGCACGGCTCTTCAGTTTGTTTTCCTTTGACTTTGTTTGAATTGAAAGTGTTTCTCCTCTTATTTTTTCTTTGTAGTAACCCCTTGAGTTTCCTCGACATCATAGCTATTTCTTCATTGGAGTTATCATCAAGTTCCTCCTCATTATCTGCAGTAAGAGCTAAGACCTTTCTTCGAGGAGTTTCCTCCTCATCATCGTACCTTTTTAACTGATGTTCATATTCTTCTAATTCACCAAACAAAGTTAAAGTATCCATGGAAGAAATAGTAGCAGAATCTTGAAGAGTAGTGATTTTAGAAGCAAACCCTTTGGGCATAGCCCGAAACAACTTACGATTGATCTCACTTTGAGGAATAGTCTTGTCCAGCAATTTCAAGGAGTTTATAAGGACTAGGAATCTTGCTTGAGCTAGCTTGATGGTTTCATCTTTTTCGAGCTTGAACATTTCATAATCGTGCATAAGCATGCTTAGCTTGACTTCTCGTACCTTGGAAGTACCTTCATGACTTACCACTAAAGTATCCCACATCTCTTTGGCAGTGTTGCATGAAGAGACTTTATCTATTTCGGATTGTACCATGCCGCTGAGAAGTGTGTTCATAGCCTTTGAATCATATGAGACCATGTAGATTTCGGTTGAATCCATTTCTAGCAGAATCTTTGGTGTCCCATCATCTCTTCGTGGAACAACTAGTCCGTTCTCCACAACCCACCATTCCCAAGGATCTCTTTTAAGATAGATCCTCATTCGGAATTTCCAGAAGTTGTAATTTTCTGTTCCAAACAGCAAAGGAGGTCTATTGGTTGATTGACCTTCTTGATTGTTGTTTCCAAACTGTGCCATGTTAGAATCTTTCCCTACAAGTCACCTTTAAGACCAAGATAAGTAGAGCCAAGCTCTGATACCAAATGAAATTTAACTAGGCACACTTAGAAGGGGGGTTGAATAAGTGTAAGAGCAATCTATGACCAACTTTTAAAAACCATTAATTTCAGGCAACTATAATGATTGAAATCAGCTTACTGAATTAATATAGCCTATTAAATAAAATACTTGATGTTAATGAATTATCTTAATATAATGCAAGTAATCAAATTAAGATAATTAAGTAACTTATGTGATTTTAAAGTAAAGCAAATAATAAAATCAACACCATGATTTTTTATGTGGTTCAGCTATTACCCTCTATAATAATAGCCTAGTCCACGTCCAATACCAACTAGTATTGGAGACTCACTTTATTTATTTCTTTATAAATAAATACAGATTACGTACAAAACAGATTTCAACAAAAATTAATTAACAATTAATTTCCCTTGAGTTCTCTTGCTCCTTGTGCACCTATGCACTCTTCAAGTACCTTTGCTTCCTTGAACCTGTTTGTAAACCTTTTCTCTAATCCCCTAGGATTATAACCTTTAGACTACACTTAGTCTAAAATAGAAACTTAATACAGATATAGAGGTCTACGATCAATGCAAGAATAATCAATTTAACAATTAAAGGCTCAAACTATATGCAATGATCAATTAGCACAAAATAAGTAAACAATTAATTTCTTACCAAATACCAGCTTAAATAATATCAGAAAATTAATTGCTTAGCTTCTCCGATGTTGCACTTGATAAAATCAATTTGCTCGGAAATAACAGTAATTAGTGCACG
This sequence comes from Panax notoginseng, assembly GCA_016801055.1. NCBI lineage: Eukaryota > Viridiplantae > Streptophyta > Magnoliopsida > Apiales > Araliaceae > Panax > Panax notoginseng. Next base: position 144,184,540 of record CM029021.1, read on the forward strand.
TATTAATTTTGTGAAAGTTGTATCTCTTCCATACACGAGAATACTGCTTTTATAACCAACCATATATTACCGTTCATCAATAAAGATAAGTCACTGTTTGTTCAAGTCAATATAGAAGAGGTTAATACAACGGTAAAGAGTCAATATATATCTAGCACAAACAACTTTGATTTTATCTCTCAAACTCAAATATTAGGTGGCGTGAGATTAGGAGAATAAACAGTTGCTTTATCATTTCCAAGACTCAAGCTATTTAAAGTGACCATAATTCCTTTTCCTTGAAACATGTAGACATCAAATCATCAAGATATACAACTACCGCCATTTTAGTAACTCATTTCCACGTGTATCACATATAACCTTTCCAATAAATAGAGCTAGTATATATGTAACAACTCATAAACAACTTAGCTGCTGCTCTTCATTATTTCTAGGAAATCATGCATAGCAATAGTCCCAAAAAAATATCAATAAACTTCAAGACATTTGGACTAACATATGAGATACATAAATAATGAAATACTATATCAAATCACTTTTTGTATTTGATTAATCTGAGCTTACATTTTGAAAAATCTTTTTCATAGGATATTTAAAACATTTTTCATTTAAGACATATAACAAGATATAATGCAATAATGTCCTAGAGCCTTTAAATGAAAAATCAATTATTGTGCAACTGATCTTACATTGGTTTTCCTAGTAAAAAAAAATTCTTCACTCCAACAAATGTTCCTTATCATCAGATACCTGAAATGTCATAAAATAATTTAGCATAGGAATAATTCATCATCAAAACATAAGGATAGAAGATGACTAGGTCAACAATAATATATGTTCTCCACAAATTATTATTTATGGGCACTCTATGTTGAGGTACCGCATGCTAGGAAAGTCCCACATTAAAACACAAAAGAGAAAGATTGAGGACATATATATTCTAATGGACCATAGTCCTAATAGGTTAACTATTTAGGTCAATATCTGAAACCGGATTCAGATGAGTATATATATATGGGCCAAATATATTCCCAACAATATATATATTACATTTACAGTATTTAATTTAGCACTTAATTCTTACACTCCAATGCTTCTAGCTTTAAACATGGTATCCATGGCATTCTCAACGCATGACTTGAATTTATCAGTATCAATGAAATCTTTCTCCACTAGAACGGCAAGTCTCAACTTTCCCACATAACTTATTACTGTTATTTCAAAACTCTGCACCCAAAATCCATTGTTAAAATAAATAAATTTATGGTCTCTTTTAGTTAATATTCCATCAGAACATAAACTTTTAATTTTGCTTTTGCTTTTGTTTTGTAATATAACAAAAATACCTGTGGAGAACCAGTCACGCCAAAGTAAAGACCACTAATCGGATGATTGCTCAAAGTCATTTGTTCCATTCACTACTAGAAAACAGTAAATAGACAACGCGAAAAAAACGTTGTGGTTTCAGTCAGAAAAACGTCGTGGTTAAGGGTGTCATCTATTTGACACCCTTACACAACATTTTAAAAACGTTGTAGTTAAGCACAATACACAACGTTTTTTAGGAAAAAAACGTTGTAAATTTATTTTTCAAAAATTAGCAGATGCTTAAAAACGTTGTAGTAGGTATGATTCCACAACGTTTTTTGAATAAAAACGTTGTAGTTTAGTATATCAGACAACGATTTTAACCAATTTATACAATATTTTTAAAATGTTGTAGTTAAAGAAAAAAAAAAGAAAAAAAATTATTGTGGTTCACCTATATTACCAATGCACCTGCAATGCCATGATATATAGCTAAAATGTCTAAATTCTCATTTAAATTTAAAACCAAAATGTATCAACCATTCAAAATACATCCAAATAATACCATTTGTTTACAGTTTCAAATGTCTCAAGCATTGATTATGAAATAACATGAATTAAAAAATACAAGTGAAACTAAATTAGTGATATGGCAACGCTGAACCTCCTCATCACTAATCAATTAGTGATATGGCAACACTGAACCTCCTCTTCATACCTCCACTGTACTTTCCAAGTCTGCTTGTCAGCAACTCCTCCATTGAAAAGATTAACACTCCTAAGAGATTCTTCCACTGCCTGCAATAACATTGAACAATCTGGAAGAAGCAAAAAAGGAAAGATTTAAGATCAAGCTGAGAACATTCCGCAAGAAGCAATCTATGGGATACATCCAAATCTCATAAATTAAAGGCCCCAAAAAAATAGGTTGTATTACCGAATATAATCATGGTAGTACCAACTCAGATTTATGGCAAATTCAACGAGATACATCACCCAGAGTAAGAAAAATATTTCACTGGTAAGAGGATCACCATTGAACAAACGAAATCCAATCACAAATTCAAGAATTAACATTTATAATACAAGAGGAGAGAAGATCTTTAAGATAAGAAATATTATAAATTACTGACCTGTTGTCACTTATTGTTCTCCGTTCTTTAGGTGTTGATATATTGTTACTAGACCACTTTCCTTGCTGGAGGAAGCCATCAAGTAAATTGTGTACCACATTCACTTTCTCATTTAAGGAGCTAAATTCTGGTTCGCTGCCATCATGGCAAATGACTGAATCTAACTTCAAATCAGTTGACATGGAACCAACCTGCCATTGACCAGAAATAATATAAACTTTTGTATAACTATGTCAAGTACACAATCTATAAATGTCCATTTGTTATCGCCCTGATATTAAACAGTAACTCGTCAAATAACTCTTAAATGTCATTTGATTGATTTGAAATCATTAAAAATGAATTAAAAACTTTGAATATAAGCAGAGACTGTTAAATTTAAATTTATATATTATGTAGTTAAAAATTGACAAGTTATTTTTTTGCCCAAATGTTTTCAGCATTCATGCTGAGTCTGAAATTGTTGTTGGCGCAATTATGATCAAAACCTTGTTTGAGAAACCTAACCAAAGCAGGATACAAAAGTGATATAAAATGAGAAATAAATACCGAAAGCTCTGAACTATATAGATAGATCAAGAAAATTAAAGAATGAAATACTACAAAAGGATGAAGGGTTGCTGCAGTCATCTACTTCCATGTTAAATATATATGCTAACCAATTTCTCAATCAGTTTTCACTTACATAAACAGATAAACAACCAGAACAGCAAAACTACAAAAGACTTTGGCACAAAATATTTGATATGTAGAGTATATTGATTCCTCGTATGAGTAAAACTTCAACAACAACATTAGCTATAACTTCAACACAGAAAAACAAACTTTGGACAATCAACATACAAATTTAGCACGACTCAAACATATGTCAGCATAGACTACTTTCCAGCGAAAGATTTTTTGCCTCTTCCCTGGATAAAAAGAAAACTGGGGACTCTTTAGAAAGATTAATGAATGGAAGCCTGAAGAATGGGGCATTACAGATATTTGAGAATGGGACTTCTGGTATATGTTGTGTATAGATACAAAAATATGCTTAATAGTTACTGTGTGGCATATTAGCTGAGCTTGAGATGAGCTTCTCATGAACCAGCCACTTTCTAGATCAAGTGAATTCAGTGTATAGACAGTGTTAAGAAAACTATGGCAACTAGAACAACAAATTCCTTGGGATTACTAACTCAACTAATTGAGCCTAGATAGATGAGCACAACTTGGCTATAATTGCACTTTCCTTCATATATACAAGTTCTCATATGCTGAAAAATAAAGAGAAACTTGTTTTGGGGAAACAAGTAAGAAGGTAAGAAGAAAATTATAAGTGACTGTAAGCTACATTTATCTCAGCAAAGGATGTCAAGAAGCAGGTGTACGGTCTCGGATACTCGATGTGCTGTATCACCCCAACCTTTCTCAAAGCCCATCCCTTCCAGTCATTGTATGATTTAAGTCCCAAAACACAATTGACAATCCTTGCAGATTTCCCTCCCTGGAAAATTATACATGTAACATGATGTTATTAGACATAATATTGTTTTGCAAAATAGCATCCCCGAAGTGGATTAACAAAATTTACTCTAAACAACTCTAAAAGTCTGTATAAATCAGCAACAGAAACTTGCAATTGCATAGTATAATTTTTTAAACTCTGTCTCTAATTTTTGCTACTACAATGCCTACCTGTTCCAAATCAGATGCTTCAAAAGTAGGAAATCCAATCTCTTGCACTTCTGCTGCCCTTCTGCCGCTTCTCCTTTCTCTTTGGTTCGTCTGGATCTGTAATTAAAAGAATAAGGAGAAAAGTTCCTTAACAAATTAAACAGGATATACAGGAATCCTTTTTATAGAATAGTGTGTGTACACATACACACACACACTCTCTCTCTTTTCAGCAAATAACATCTTAATATATCAGGCAGACAGATAGCGAACCACTAGGTCATGAACAACATATAATTTAACTGGTTACATAATTAGTTTGATTAGCAAGATTAGCTCATGAACAGAAACCTAAAAACTCATACAATTGGTCAAATCTAGTATTTGTACCAAAGGCCACCACTAAACCCAGCACCATCAGAATCATTGAGCAACTAAAGAAGGGAACAGAGCAACTGAGAAAACAAATTACTTACAAAGAAAAAAAGATTAAACCATTCAAAGAAACAATATTTTAGGAAAATCCTACTATATACTCGAGGGAAACAAACATAGAACACCAGATAAAATCATAGAACATAGTAAGCAGAATCTAATTAGAAAACAAAATAGAAATCAGCTGTAAATAGCCATTTTTAGAAACCCATAAAAATTAAAGAGAAATAAAAAAGGAAAATTGTAAGAAAACAATTTTCGCAAGAGAAAATCAACAGAAACAAATGATCTACGAAAAAACTGATCTAAGAAAAAACCCAGAAAGGGAATCTAATTTCTTAACTATAGTCCACAGAAAATGGGGACAAAAACTCATACCTCCACAATTGCTAATAGAAGGGGCAGTGATTTTGCAGGCGGATGGAAGAGCCAAGGCTTTGGTGACATTCAAACAGAAACCAAACTGAGCACTGTTCTTGAAAGCCTCACATAGACACTTGGATTTGAGAACAGTTTTGAGGCCAGAGCAGCACGTCCCTTCTGGCTTACTCACTGTGATGCCGCTGCTGACGTAAGAGAGACAGTCCACCATGTTTAGAACGACGGTGGAGCAATCAACGGCCGGAGCTGGGGCAGCGTGGTGCTGGCGTGAGAGAGACCATTTGACGAGATCGAGACAGATTTGGGAGTGAGAGAGAAGAGAGGCTAGGGTTTTGGGGCTGGCGTGTTATTTTAATTTCAAATTCACCTCCGTGTTTTTTAGATACATAACGTTTTTTAAAAAAATGTTATCTATTTAAAATCAAAAAATGCTCTTATTAAATAGATAACGTTTTCTCATATATATCTACAACGTTTTATTAAAAAACGTTGTGGAAAAAAATACCACAACGTTTTTATAAAAAACGTTGTCTTTTAAGCGTTGTCTATTTATTATTTTGTAGTAGTGATTGGTCCAATCAAACTTGTGATGCTCATGCTCGAATTCTTCAGCGTATTATGAATGTATTTAGCTGTTGCCTGTCACACCAAAAAATTACCTTATATTTTGCGCTATCGCTTAAATTTAATTTAGTTCATAAAATAATTAAATTGAGACTTATTGATATTTTCACAAATGTCATGCATCCATAATATTGTGTTATAATGAATCTAAATCTCAGTGAATAAAATTGGCTAAAATTTTTATAAAAAAAAGGAAAGAAAAAAAAGAAAGTGAATTAAAGATGGTTTAGTACAATACCTCCGGACCTCTTATTTTTCTGACATTGTCTAATAATCCACCGGTCAGAAAAGCAGCTGCGTTGTTTCTTTTTCTCTTGATTATTTTGTGGGTTTCAAAGACGAAATCAAGGGGATTGGAAGAATCGGCAGGAGTAGTTAATTTGGGTATTGGCAGGTGTAAGAATGCAAAATGGTTACCCCATGGCATTGTAGACTTAGGTTTAACCATTTCATTGATTGGCTTGTACCCATCCTGATTCCGAGCGTTAAGTAACACCAATGCAGTGGAATGTGCCTGGCTAGAGTTGCTGCTTTCCCCTTCCATGTACAACCGAGTTCCGAGTAAAATTACTCCAGTGATCACATCGTTGATTGTCTGTTGAAAAATATTTAAAATCAGTTCTCCAAATAAGTAAACTACTCCGGATCCTACTAAGAAAACTAATTAAATTAAGCATTTTCTTAATTACATTAATGGTTTCATTATTTAATTAGGGTAAGTCAGCCTTATCTTTGACATAAAAGCAACTTTTACTATGGTCCGAATGTTTATCTTTCATTTGTGTTTCCAAACTTATTTTCAAGAGTCTTAATCGCAAAATTTAAGTTTTCAGAATGAGCTCTTCTATGTGCACATGAAAACTGAACATGAGTATATTTAAATTTCACTTATTTGGACATGAGTGAAATTCAAATACACTCATGCTCAATTGCCATGTCTACATAGAGTTTTTGTTTAAGAATATAATTTTGTTTCATGTTTATCCTTAGTTAAATTTGGATTTGGTAGGTGTTCGTTTAAATAAACTTTGGAATATGGTGTCATTTTATATAATCATCAAAAAAACTCTTTTACGAGAATAAAAAAAATTACTCCCTTCTTTTCATTATATAAGTCATTTTAAAAGAAAAAAAAGCCATAATATAAGGCGTTTTACATATATCTAGGAGAAAAAAATTAGTCATTTTCTACTTTTCTCTAAAAAATAGAGTAATTTAGAGAGATGAGGAAGAGTAATTAATTAATGCATGGATAGTAATAAAATTTTAAACCAACATTAATTACCTAACATTAGAATTAATGATATTTCTTAATATGTGTGATTATGTCTTTTATTTGTGCTAACTAAAATATCTTTATTACCAATTCAAATAATGTAAAAGGAAATTATGAACTCATCTAGTTCAAGTTGTGTCAAATTCCTTTTCGTGAGTGTTGAAGCATGATTTTGTGGGCCCGAATAATTCGTTGGGTTACGTCACGTGGTAGAATATTACAGTTAGGAGGCTTGACTTTTGATAAATTCACAGTTCTAATTGACTTGTAGTTTCCCTACCTAATTTGACTTCCTACTTCTAAGGAAACCAAATCCAATCCAATCATGAGGATTACAGTTATAATACGACTTTGCATAAAAACTCGTATTTCTACTGAGGGAATGGCACATAGAATTAAGGAGGTGTGATCAACTATAAACATACAACCATAATTCAGGTTTCAGGTACCTCACATAATATTCACTTTTACGCACTAGAGCAATTATATTCCTCCATTGTTGACATTTATGGCCTGTATTGATTCTCACGCCAGAGCTATCCCCCGGCGGCCCCGACTGTCAATCTTTTCGGACGTGATGATTTGTTTCTTGTGCAGGGTTTTCGATTGTTGTTCTATGATTATGCGGGCGAACAGATTTTGGCGTTAACATTGGTGCTAGTAGGAAGGCCTATGACCTAGTGTCAAATTAAAATCACCACGTTGCACGATCTAGAGACAAAAAATCAAATAACCCCTATACATACTCCTATATAATTGTTGATATTTAATGTAATACTATGTTGATAGATTATTTAACATTATCATATTCATGCCATGCATGAATAATTATAATTGGGTTAGTTTTACACTATGCACGGGTATCACTACAAGAAAATGGTCCAACAGCGACCAAAAGTAACTGTGATCGCACTATTCGGTTGATACTACTAGCAATAGCGACAGCAATTAGCGACCGCAATTAAATCTAGTCGCTATTGCTATTAGCGACTGCTCTGCGGTCGTTAATCAGTCGTTGATAGAAATTTTCTGCCATAAATTTGGCACAAATATTGGCGGAGAATCGTGCTGCGACCAATTACTTACAGTAACCGCATAGTGGTCGCTAATACATCTACGTCATTAAAAATCAGCGAACACAGGCAATCACTGATCCTTTTTAATCAAATCAGAACTAGAAAGTTGGGCAGAAGAAGAAGAAGAAAGAAAAAGAAAAGGATAAGATGGAGAAGAAATTGAGCGACCACACTGTTAGTAAACTGAAAATATATACTATATATATATATAGTATATATTTTCAGTTTACTAATAGTGTGGTCGCTCTCTCTCTCTCTCTCTCTCTCTCTCTCTCTATATATATATATATATATATATATATATATATATATATATATATATATATAAACTTATCTCAAACTGTAGAATTCAACTTGTCAAGGCTAGTACTTGCTACTATGTCATTAAGGCAATTATACACTCCGTATGGTGCTCAGAATTGATAGCATTTGTCTCCTAGGATACAATGACACTGTATACTATAGTAGCCCTCCAACGAACTAAAATAAAATGCTCAGAACTCTCTCTAAAAAAATGAACTATAAACTGCTAATGAAATGAAGAATAAGAAGACAAGAATGCTTATGCTTGAATGAATGAAAATGGCAGCACACCTATCTATTTATAGGAGGGTAAGTGACCCATCAGAAGGGACACAACTTACTGAAAAGGTGCCTTTAATCAAAAATGTCATAGTTTTAAAGCGTAGAAGAATAGGCGCATCTGTTCGGACCCATAAAACGACTTAGTTTTAGCCTTAGCGGAACCAAAACTACGTAGTTTTAGGCTTAGTAGAAAAGGCGCGATAAAATGATGTAGTTTTGGGGCTTCCATTCAGACTGATACCCTTTCAGCAGATACCGCTTCTCAAAACGACATAGTTTTGACAATAGAACTAAAATAAAATTTAAATAAAAAACCCAAACCCACGAACCAGGCCAGGCCGGCAAGTCGTTCAGCGGTGCGCGTGTGAGTTAGAACCAAGGCTTGGCTAGGTCCTCTCCCTTTCACAAAAATGGGGTGCCCCTTGGGGCCTAAACCCAATAACAACTTTCTAGTATATAAACTCAATAATTCTTTAGTTCTTAACCGATGTGGGACTTAGCTTCCCACATGTATTTATTATCATTTATCATTTCTAAGGGTGATCTTTGGGAGTTAATATCTCATTCATTACTTCATGAATTTGAGATTCTAAATACTTAATTTAATCTACTCATGGAGTAGAACACATTGACATGTGGATTCACTTTAAATAATTAATTAAATCCACTTTAATTTTGGCTCAAATTCTAATAATCCCCCACATGAATGATATTGACTAGCAGCCTTATGCAAATGTTATGCAGACTTTTAGAGAGAGACAGACAGAAGTAAAAATCATCTGTATAGAGAGAGGTAGCTTTTGGCTTTGAACCTTCCCTTGTAAAAGACTATTAGGTTTACTGATTGTCTAGTGAACGTGATGTCTTGAACTGTCCAATCGTTTGAGTAAATCGAGACAATAGTAATTCACACAGAATCTTTTCAAACATTATTTGGTTCTCATGATTTTGTTCATTTTTGCCCCGAGCAATCCCGAATTTATGAGTGCTTTAAAGAAGTATAGCTTTATCCTTCTCATAGAAGTGGCTCAGTTCACACTCACATAGGTGATTCTTAATAAGAGTATCATGCCTTACCCTACTTGTTTATAAAGATTTAAGAATTATTAAAAGTATAACTTATCCTGAAATAGCTGCAAGTATCACTATCTCTTATCATAGGAATGAGCAGAAGAAATTAATTTTTTCATAGTGATTTGGTTGAATCGTTCACAATTTAGTTGTCTCTTTGAACCTAGATCTTGGGATCTCCATTCAGCTAGGTTGGGTTTCCATCATGACGATCCTTATTTATAGGCTTTAAACCCATTCCCCTCGAAGTTATTTTTACTTGCTCTCTAGTCAAACCTTTTAGTTAACGGATCCGCTATATTTTCTTTAGACTTTATCTACTCAATAGACATAATGCCATTAGAGAGCAATTATTTTATGGTATTGTGTCTACGACGAATATGTCTAAACTTACCATTATACATGTGACTATGTGCCCTTCCAACTACTGATTGACTATCACAATGGATACAAATTAATAGTCGGCACATGTTTAGGCCACATAAGAATATCTTCTAAAAAGTGACGAAGCCACTCAGCTTCTTCTCCAGCTTTATCCAATACAATAAATTACTCCGAGCAATGCATGCTTGTTTAGAAGATTTCCATGATACTGCTCCTCCACCTAGTGTAAACACAAAACCACTTGTAGATTTAGAGTCTTTTGTATCCAATATCCAGTTCGCATCACAGTATCCTTCGAGTACTACTGGATATCTTTAGTAGTGAAATCCAAAGTTTTGAGTGTATTTTAAATACCTTAAAACTCTTATAATCGCTTTCTAGTGATCTTAATCTTGGTTACTTGTAAATCTACTCAATTTATTGACAACATGTGTTATGCCAAGACGTGTACAATTCATTAAGTACATAAGGCTTTCAATTATTTATGAATACCCAGGTTGTGATATGCTTTTTCCTTTATTTTTAGACAAGTGTAGATTTATATCTACTGGTGTTCCCAAAGGATTGCAATCATATTGATTAAATTTTTTAAGTATTTTCTCAATATAGTGTGATTGTGATAACACTAGCCCATCTAATGTTTTAGAAATTTTAATTCCTAATATTACATCGGCAACACCCATATCTTTCATGTCAAATGTATTATTTAGCATTCTCTTGGTAGTTTTAATGATTTCATTATTACTACCCATAATGAGCATATCATCTATATAAAGACAAATAATGACATACCCTATCTCAATGTCTTTGACATACACACATTTGTCACACTCATTTATTTTGAAACCATTTGACAACATTGCATTGTCAAATTTTTCATGTAATTGTTTAGGCGTTTATTTTAATCCATAAAGGGACTTTACAAGATGACATACTTTCTTTTCTTGTCCGAGAACATTAAACCCTTCTGGTTGTTCATATAAATTTCCTCTTCTAAATCTCCATTTAAAAAGTTATTTTCACATCCATATGATGTATTTCTAAATTATATATAGCTGCAATGGATATTAACATCATAATTGAGGATATTCTTGTTACATGAGAATAAGTATCAAAATAATCTAAACCATCCTTTTGCATGTATCCTTTTGATTACAAGTCTTGCTTTATATTTGTCTATAGATCCATCTACTTTCATTTTCTTCTTGAATATCCACTTATATCCAAGAGGTTTAGAACCTGGTGGGAGATCTACTAATTCTCACGTATGATTGTGCAGAATGGATTCTACTTCACTATTTATAGCATCTTTCCAATATGGAGCTTCGGGACTCGACACCGCTTCTAGTATATAAACTCAATAATTCTTTAGTTCTTAACTGATATGGGACTTGGCTTCTCACATGTATTTATTAACATTTATCATTTCCAAGGGTGATCTTTCGGAGCTAATAACTCATTTATTACTCTATGGATTTGAGTTTCCAAATACTTAATTTAATCTACTCATGGAGTAGATCACATTGATATGTGGATTCACTTTAAACAATTAATTAAATCCATTTTAATTTTGGCTCAAATTCTAACACACACCATCCTAAACCGCCCCCATTACCGGTTCTAATCCTAGCCCGGCTAAAATTAGTGATTCTATTAATTATCTATAATTTGATGTTCTGTTTTCAATTCTTCAACAGAGGGAATGATTTGTTCTACAAGGAATTGAAATGTTATTCTTCTAACTCTACAGGTAGAGGAAGTAGATAAGAGTAATTAATTTAGCAGTAAGTTTGTCAACTTTATGTGCACTTCATTCTTCCTAATTATTGCTTCTTTTACCCCTTAATTTGATGTTCCTGAATCTGATCCATATGGTCTTATATACATTGTTAATATTCCTAATTTCTCACTAATTTTGTTTAATATTGCCTCCTTAAATCCAATTATTATAGTTATTAATTTTATTATTATTATAATGTTTGGTTCTGAAACTTGATCAGAGGAACATGTTAATTCTTAGTTGACATTTCTAAACAGGATCCCATTTGGGACACATAACCTAGTATTAGTCCTTTTTTGGGAGTTTGGATTTACATTTATCCCAAATTAATCAAATTATATAGTAGATCAAATATAAGAGTAATTAGCAACAAAATTTACGACTTCTCAGTCTAGCTACCTCCAAACTTTTAACAATCAGTTGTTTGACTTCCTATCCTACACGAAGCTAATCAAGAAACAAATCATGTATGTGGTAGCTGGAATGTGATAGGGGTTAAGGTAGACTGCACGAGTATTAAATAAGAATTTATTAATTTTGGGACATACAAAAAAGAGAAAAGTGACTTATTTTTCTTCAGCAAATTGGTGTAATTTCTCAAACTTATGACAAAATGGTAAGACTATTTTGTACCATTAGATATCATTAGATAGCCCTATAAAATGAATTGCATATGTAATTATATTTGTAACTCAATTTTATAAATTGCCCAAATTGAGGTGTACATATTAGATTTCATGGAAATCAGGATTCCCAAAAATCATATATGAAATGTTATAAACATAAATAACATAGTGAAAAACTAAGTGCACATTTTAAAAATAAAAACTATGTTTTGGGAGTCTAAATTAATTTAAATCTTATGTTAAGCCAAAAAGAAAAAAATAATAAAATAATAATAATAATGAAAATGGAGTTTTCTAATTACTGTATGTTAACCCCTTTTATATGGTAAGAATGGGTTAATTAAGATTGAGAGATACCCTTTTTAGTACAATCCCATTTGGCCATTTTATGAAATGTGTTCCAATTTTAAGTGTTATAATATGGCAGACAACCAGGGATAACTGAAGAAGAAGAAAGAAAAAGAAAAGCGGTAGAAGAGGGAGAAGAGAGAGAAAAAGAGAAAAGAGAGAGAGAAGAGCCCCACCCATGCATGCTGCCCCGTTTGTCGAACCTTGCCCCCGCCGCCCACGTCGCTCCGTCGTTTCTTACATGTATGGTTTGTATTCATTTTTCATTGATTGATTACCCACAAAATGGAAGGGGAGCCAAAATGTTATGTTTTAAAATAAAATCAGTATTATGTTTTTCATTTATGAATTAATTGAAGCTACGTACGTACTTATTGGTGAGCCTTACATGAAATCCTAAAAAAACTGCACATTCCTCAAGTTATTCGTTATTGAGAATTGCACATTGTATATATCAGCTTGAGAAACTGCACATTATTTTACTACTTTTGCATCTATTCGTTATTGTTTTGGTCTTATTATATTGATAATTTGTATATTTCTCTTGGATTATGTCTTGGGTGTCTACAAATGGTCATATATGCATGCCCTCGTGCACGTGGATAGTCCATATTATAGGGGAGACTGGTGAAATTTTTTCGTTGGTCGGGTAACTGAACATATGTGTATATTTATATTATACCTACGTATATGCAAAAAAATGATGTAGACTTATCTCAATGCATATGCAGTCCATGCATGATGCAATGATCCATATTCCACCCCTAAGAATCTATATTCTTTAGGCTGGTGCATGTGTCAGTTAAAATATGTAGGATGATACAAGACCATACCTCATTTTAATTTAAGATCCACATCAGTATATCATACCTTCGGGTAGTCGATCTCATGTTGTGTAAATTTATTTTGGTATGTATCCTCATTCCATTATCGAATAAGCATTTATGATGCACACTCATGTTATATATGTACATATACATCTATATGTATTTATAAGCATCAAAAATGGCATTAGGCTTAAATATAAATCTCTAACAAGGGTAATACAATAATTCTTATCAAAATAGGTATCGTGGTATCATGGACCTCTATTCAGACCAAAGTTGGATGAGACGACGAAATTCAAGTGCTCAGATAGATGCTACAACTGAATTTAGAACTGGTTGTCAAGTGTTTATGGATTATGCGTATAGTCACCCGAAATGTGTGAATGATCAGAACAAGATAAGATACCCTTGTTGTGAAACCCCAGATTTTATGAATAAATATTTAATTTTTCTCGAAATAATTTTTTTTATATTAATGTGTGGATTTGATATAATAGTTATGGGTAGTATGCAAGTTGTCATATTATATTCAATTGGTCGGAGAATATTCTTTTTGTCGGGAAATATCTGTACGACGGTACAATTATTGGTGGACCCCACAACGGAATTATTGTCGGATTGAGAAAACGACAAAAATACTTTATGAAAATAACGGCGGAAGTTTTACCGTTGATACTGTTGAACTACTCGGTAGTAAAAGTACAGTAATACGTGTGGTTGCATAGTAGCACACGGTATTAATTATTAATGCTTATGTGAGAAGTCACTCAGTTTGATTCCATTATTGTCAGTTAATAATATGAATTATTTAGTGATAATGACGTTTTGTTTTATTCGTATTATTAACGTAATAAAACAGAAACATCTTTTTATATAAAACAGAATACTTTATTAAAGTTATTCTATAAATAGAATATATTATATTTTATTTAAAAGATTTTTCTTTAAATATGGACCATCAGATTAAAGTAATCAATCTGGACCGTTCATGGATTAGTTACTATGCATTCCATTTTCCTATAAATAGAAGCTCATTCCTTCATTATTTCTTACGAATTCACTGAACTCTAGAGAGAGAAACTATAGAGAGAAACTATAGAGAGAGAGAAGAAGAGTATTCTGCTACTTAACTACTTCCTTACTTCAGCTCTTCTTTAAAACGGTAGGGAATATTATTTCTTTTATATTCATGAAGAGAACTTCTATTATTCCATTTGTTATTATTCTGTTGGAATAACCAGTATACGCGGTCTACCCTATACTTGGTGACATTCTTCTATTATTCTGTTGGAACATCCTGTCTGTGTGTTTTACACCGGACCTGGTTCCGTTTATTATTCTGTTGGAACATCCTGTCTGTGTGTTTTACACCGGACCTGGTTCCGTTTATTATTCTGTTGGAACATCCTGTCTGTGTGTTTTACACCGGACCTGGTTCCGTTTTTATTATTATTCTGTTGGAACATCCTGTCTGTGTGTTTTACACCGGACCTGGTTCCATTATTTATTATTCTGTCGGAATATCCTGTCTGTGCGTTTACGCCGGACCTGGTTCCATTATTTATTATTCTGTTGGAATAACCTGTCTGTGCGGTCTATCGCATGCATGGTGATTTCTTTTGTTATTCCATTCTTTATTATACTCAGTTGGTTAAGTTTTGACTTCTATACTCCATGAAATTTGTGGAATATTCTTGATAGTTGCGTTTCATCCAGTATCTTTTCAAGAAAATATTCTTCTAAGTATTCTTGAATTTTACTCCACAATGCAGTATCATGTTGACAATTTGGACGTTGTTAATTCCTGGATAAATTAATTCTTGAACTTGTTTTATTGAATTCTTATATCATTGTCATCATCCTCATGTTTATAAAATATTGAAAGTCATCTGTGGCATGTAGTGCATAGATGGACTTGGTATGATTATGACCAGGGATTATTCGGTATAATCATGACCGTAATGTTACAAATGATGTGGTAAAAGTCCTCATTGGCCCGTAGTGCATTGATGGACAGTTGTTGGCATGATCATGACCATTAATGAATATACGAATATCCTTGACCGTAGTGCAGGGGTGATTCGATGATGTGGATTATTTTATTAAGCTGAGTCTCAGCGATCGCAGTGTTGAAAAACCTTTTAAATCATAAAAGATAGTAGAGTTTATTTTCTACTTGACTCTTTTAATGGATTGCTTGTTCCGCTGCAGTTAAACTTGATGTCTATTATATTTTATCAGTTTAACATTGTTGAAGGCTAATGATAATTTATTCTGCATTATCTTAGTCATAATATTTCTTACTGGGCTAGTTGAGCTCACCCTTTCTTTCACTGTTCTCTTCAGGAAATGAGAACGTAGCTGGGACAAGTCGGGGTACGGAGTGATGGTCCGAATGATAGTATTAGTTAGTAGTCCTCACTATTCTATGTAATGGTGTGTTAATAAATGTAATGAGGACTCCTTTTGAGTATGAATACTCTCTAGAAGATAATATTTGTATTCAAACTCACAGTTTATGTTTTGTCGTATTGTACACGACAGATGTATTAATCAGTTGTATTTGTATTCTGTACTATGTATCTGACGACCCAAGATGGGTGATGTATACCTAATTTTGGGGGCGTCACAGTTGGTATCAAAGCTTAGGGATATGATCCCTGGCTAGGATGTGAGAATAGAACTAGGAGGGGAGAGACGGGGAATTCCTTCGCTAGTATGACCTACCTAAGTTTATTTGCATGGTATTTAATTGGTCGGTCATAACATAAGGATAATATATGACATATCAATTAATTTTTATTTTGTGGCAGTATCTGAAAATGGCATCCGAGAATGTTGAGAATAGCAATGGAGCACAGACGACTGTTGATTCACCACACATCAATAATCATGATAATGTGCATCAGGAAGGTGTCAATCCTCATGCAAACAACAACACTGACCAAATGATGAATGATCAAATGTTCAGAGGCTTTATGCAATTCATGCAACAACAGGTGAAAGCGGCTCCTGTCCACAACGTAGGTGGAAATACTGGAAACTCTCAGGCGGTCACCGCTAAACAGTTTAAGGAGCTGGGACCACCGGAGTTTAAGGGAGAACCCAAACCACTTGTAGCTGAAACATGGATAAAGCAGATCACCAAGATATTTGATGTCTTGGGTTGCTCCGAGGAGCAAAAGGTTCCCTTTGCCGCCTTTATGTTGCGAGGAGAGGCAGATTACTGGTGGGAATCGATAAAGCGTACTCAACCTGCCGCACTGAAGATGTCTTGGGAGAAGTTCCAAGATCTGTTTAACGACAAATACTTTCCCGAGAGTATTCGTCACATGAAGGAGGTGGAGTTCATCAAATTGGAGCAGAATAATATGACCGTGTCGCAGTACGAGGCAAAATTTGCGGAGTTATTCCGGTTTGCGTCCCACCTGGTGGATAATGAAGAAAGAATGACGCGGATGTTTTTAAGAGGTTTGAAGCCGGAGATACGTCAACATCTTGTTTCTCATAAACTGTGTTTGTATTCAGATGTTGTAAATAGGGCTCAGTTGGTGGAGCGCGATAACGAGATAACGCAACCAAAAGAGAGCAGCCGGCAAAATGATAATACCAGTGAGAGCAGTCATCGAAGCGGTGACAACAAGCGTGGAGGGAATCAACAGGCCAGAAATGGTAATCACTTCGGTGGTAATCAGGGCCAAAACAATAAGAATGAACATTTTAAGAAGAGGAGATTCAACAATGATGGAAAGATGTCAGCACCAGCACCTGTCGTTAAGGAAGGAGAACGATCACCTATCATATGTTTCAAATGCGGAGGGGAGGGGCACATCAGTCCAAACTGCGCGATGCCGTCCAAAGCATGTTATAATTGTGGAAGAGAAGGTCATTTAGCCCGATTTTGTCGTTCACCGAAGACAAGTTCAGATAGGATGGAGGCACCAAAGACCGTCCCAGAAAAGCCAAAGCCAGTAGTTTAAGAGAGAGTATTTTTTTTTCGTGACGAGGAACCTGAATAAAATTATCACGGGTATGTTAGTCATAAACTCTTGCGAAGTCTATACCGTGTTAGATACCGGTTCTACTCACTCTTTTATTTTACCTAGTTGTGTTAAATGTTTGAAGTTAACTCCGGAGAACTTAGACTTTGATATGTCTGTTTAAACTCAGTTGGGAGAAACCTTCGTTACCTCTACTATTTATAAATCTTGTTCAAATCAACACTTTCACGTTACCTGTCGATCTTATCTCTTTGAAAATACTTGCCTTTGATGTGATTTTTTGAAACGATTGGTTCACTACACATCATGCTTCTCGTAAGGTTGTTAGCTTTCATATTCCTAACCAACCTGTTATGCAAATTCAAAGTAACCAAACCACTAAAGTCAATCATTGTCATATCAAGCCATAAGTAAAAATCTCCGTTCCTTTCGCTGTTGACTTCCTGGTGTGGAATGCACCGAAGCTAGACTTTCCGTAGGAGACGTTGTAAATGGTGATGGCAAGTTGATAGGTATCAATGTGACGTGTTATCCAAGTCTTGGATGAGGGTCACAGTTTTGAACGATATTTCTATTGTTAATAAATTTCTTGACGTATTCTTGAAGACTTCTTAGCCTACCCCAGAGCGTAAAATTGAATTTTGTATTGACCCCAGTACAAAACCTATTTCTTAAACCCTCAAATATTTCTTCAACTAAAACGAACGTATTATGCGCCAAAGACGTTGGCTCGAGCTGTTGAAGATTACGATCGTACCATTCAATAACATCGTGGAAAAGTGAACGTGGTAGCTGACGCGTTGTGTAGAAGATCGTATACGGTTACAAGTGTGAATATTCGAACCCACGTGAAGATAACGAATATACGATTAAAATCGACTTTAATCGATAAAGTTAAAGCCGCTCAAGCTACATACTAAGAGCTGATAAATGTGAAGAAGAAGGTTCAAGAGGGCGTTATTCTAGAAGCAAGAATCGACGAAGAGAGGAAATCTCAACTCTCGATTTAATTGGCCCATTTGAAATCCTCGATGAAGTAGGAACTGTGGCCTATAGACTCGTTTTACCGCCAAGTATGTTGCGTGTTCAGAACATTTTTTTTACGTATCGATGTTACGTAAATATGTGGACGACCCGAACCGCATTATTAATTTAAAACCGGACGAAATAGCGAAAGATTTAACGTATGAGGAGATACGTGTTAACATCTTGGATAAGAAGGATCATATTCGATGCTTAAAGGTTATACCTCAAGAGTTAGAATTTGAAGTGAAGTCAAGGTATCCTCACATGTTCGGCATACCAAGTACGTACGTAAATTTCGAGGGCGAAATTCTATAAGGAGGGGAGATTGTGAAACCCCAGATTTTATGAATAAATATTTAATTTTTCTCGAAATAATTTTTTTTATATTAATGTGTGGATTTGATATAATAGTTATGGGTAGTATGCAAGTTGTCATATTATATTCAATTGGTCGGAGAATATTCTTTTTGTCGGGAAATATCTGTACGACGGTACAATTATTGGTGGACCCCACAACGAAATTATTGTCGGATTGAGAAAACGACAAAAATACTTTATGAAAATAACGGCGGAAGTTTTACCGTTGATACTGTTGAACTACTCGGTAGTAAAAGTACAGTAATACGTGTGGTTGCATAGTAGCACACGGTATTAATTATTAATGCTTATGTGAGAAGTCACTCAATTTGATTCCATTATTGTCAGTTAATAATATGAATTATTTAGTGATAATGACGTTTTGTTTTATTCGTATTATTAACGTAATAAAACAGAAACATCTTTTTATATAAAACAGAATACTTTATTAAAGTTATTCTATAAATAGAATATATTATATTTTATTTAAAAGATTTTTCTTTAAATATGGACCATCAGATTAAAGTAATCAATCTGGACCGTTCATGGATTAGTTACTATGCATTCTATTTTCCTATAAATAGAAGCTCATTCCTTCATTATTTCTTACGAATTCACTGAACTCTAGAGAGAGAAACTATAGAGAGAAACTATAGAGAGAGAGAAGAAGAGTATTCTGCTACTTAACTACTTCCTTACTTCAGCTCTTCTTTAAAACGGTAGGGAATATTATTTCTTTTATATTCATGAAGAGAACTTCTATTATTCCATTTGTTATTATTCTGTTGGAATAACCAGTATACGCGGTCTACCCTATACTTGGTGACATTCTTCTATTATTCTGTTAGAACATCCTGTCTGTGTGTTTTACACCGGACCTGGTTCCGTTTATTATTCTGTTGGAACATCCTGTCTGTGTGTTTTACACCGGACCTGGTTCCGTTTATTATTCTGTTGGAACATCCTGTCTGTGTGTTTT